>QEPC01000892.1:5600714-5620019 GCA_003113815.1 Sphenodon punctatus
CCCCCAAACAGAGAAAGAAACCTCCCCACAACCCGTCTCCCTCACTGAACACCTGGTGAAACAGCCAGGTCTTACATTGGTCATTTTCACACAGACTCCACCCCACCCCGCTGAGTGTGCAGAAAGATGTTCCGCCAATGGGGGCGTCTGTGGAAACGGACAGCGTTGGGCAATGGGTGGGGGTGCATGCGCGCTCCCATGCAACACCCACCTCCACCCATCACCGACCCATCTCCACCTGTAGGGTCCTCCGAAAAAACGGAGGAGACTCCGTGGTTTGGAGATGGATGGAGGTGGGTGGGTGTCTGTGGGAAAGGACACACCCCCTTCTACATGAACTGCACCAGCACACCCACCCCCCACTCACCTGCATCTGTGTAAAAATGGCCATTGTCTCCGGAAGGAGGGGAGATCCGGAGAGAGGCGGATCTCCACCAGGAGGGAGTTCCACAGCTGAGGTGTGGCCACCAAGAACGCCCTCTCAAACGTTGCTACCCGGGGGACCTCTAAGAGGGTGCCTCCGGCCGACCACAGGGGCTGATCCAGAACAAGAAGGATCAGGTGGTCCCGCAGGTATGTGAGGCCCAGGCCATATAGGAACCTTTGTGATTTTGCCGCTCTTCTGTTGTGGGAGCTCTGTTGTATTGTTCTTTGAATTAGATAGAAATATATTGAAAATGACAAAGAGAAAATGAATTAAAAATAGAATCTCTAAGCAGAAGAGCTGTATGGCTGTCTCTTCTCTAGCTTATAACCAGATATATGGGCATGCACAATTTCATGCAAATCAGGCCTCATTTACTGTGTGTTTTCTCTTCCCTAGTTAAAAATTGGGATGAATAAGAAGTAGAATCTTTTTTTTCAACACCCCTTACATAGTACATTGATTTTGGAAGTGGTAAGGAATAGAGTGACTACAATTCCAGACAACGACATCCCCTGTGATCCAAAAATCTTTGCACTGGGTGACCTGAATAGTCCCCTGAATATAAATGAAGCACAAAAGAAAATTTCTATTAAGAGCAAATGCAATCGCTAAAAGGATGATATTGCTGAAATGGAAATGTAGAAAGGGATTAAAGCTTCCAGAATGGTGTGCAGGGTTAAGTGAACTGACAAATATTGAGAAAATCACCTTGAGTTTAAATAAGCAAAACCATTTCCCACCCCCTAGGAAATATCATCATTATTTTTAGAGATTTATCATCAAATCATCACACCGTATATAATATTTTCCTGCTGTAAATAAGAGTAACTTGGATTTGTGCATGTGGGACAACAGAGGTAGACAGTCATGGTATTCCAGGCTGCTGAGCAACTTGAGGTTTTGAAGCAAAACTAAGAATCTTTCAAACAAGAGAATTTAAAAAAATTATTCTGGTGTTTTTTCCTCTTACCAAGGCACCTATAAATAGGATTTTTGCACAGTTCAACAATGCTTTGTATAGTGTTTCTCATACAAAGCATTTTTCAAAAGCAGGAAAATATGGCTGGCTCCATTCTACAAGGGGACAAACTGGAGAATATAAAGATCAGTGGGAAGATTCTTCAAAGGCAAAAGTAGCTATTGACAAGAATTAGTCTGTTATGCTCTTTTTTGGAAATGGTACTATTTCATAGTAAGTGGTCTGAGGACTGTGGCCTACGATCAGGGACCTATGTTTACTGCAAGGCTGTGAATCACGCTGTCCCTTGCCATTTCAGCCAGCCCTCGTGGTGATTGGCTGTTTTCACAGTCATGTGGCACTAGCTGGGAATAGCCGGGGAACAGCTGCAGCAGAGGTGAGCAGGCAGCATCGCACCAGCAGCAGTGGCAGTGTCGGAAAGAAGACCGGCATGGGACTTAAACGAGGCAGACGGGCAAGTGTCCTTGGGTGAAGACAGACATGATGCTAACTCCACTTTAACACTGCTTTAACATTTCTTATGCATGTTGCAGGGCTGCATAGGGCACCAATACAGCCCTGCAACATGCATAAGAAATGTTTACATGGTGTTAAAGTGGAGTTAGTGTCATGTCTGTTTTCAACCCCCATCTTCAAAAAAGGGGGAAAGGAGGATCCGGAAAACTACAGATCAGTTAACCTGACATCAATACCTGGAAAGATTCTAGAGCAGATTATAAAGCAGTCAATCTGTAAGCATTTAGAAAGCAATGATGTGATTACTAGGAGCCAGCATGGGTTTGTCAAGAACAAGTCATGCCAGACTAATCTTAATTATTTTTTTTGACTGAGTTACTAGTTTAGTAGATCATGGGAATGCCATGGACATACTACAGTATATTTTGATTTCAGCAAAGCATTTGACAAAGTCCCCTGTGATCTCCTCCTTGACAAGCTAGTAAAATATGGGCTAGATGATACTACTGTTAGGTGAATTTACAGCTGGTTGAAGAACTGTACCCAAAGAATGCTCATAAATGGCTCCTCATCAGTCTGGAGGGAGGTATCAAGTGGGGTGCCTAAGGCTCAGTCCTGGGCCCTGTACTGTTCAACTTCTTTATTAATGACTTGGATGAAGGAGTAGAGAGGATGCATATCAAATTTGCAGTTGACACAAAACTGGGAGGGATCGCTAACACCTTAGAAGACAGAAACAAGATTCAAATTGATCTTGACAGAAAGGAAAGCTGGGTCAAAACTAGCAAAATGAAATTCAACAGTGATAAATACAAAGTTCTGCATTTAGGTAAGAAAAATCAAATGCGCAAGTATAAGATGGGTGATACCTGGCTTGGCAGCAGCATATGTGAAAAGGATCTTGAGGTTGTCGTTGATCACAAGCTGAGTCAGCAGTGTGATGCAGCCGCTAAAAAGGCTGATGCAATTTTAGGCTGCATTAACAGAAGCCTAGTGTCCAGGTCACAAGAAGTAATAGTTTCACTGTATTGTGTGCTGGTTAGTAGGGATGGGCGAACGCGGCTTGGAAGTTCGGATTTCGGACCGAACTCGGTCTGTTCGGTCGACTGAACCAACTTCCGAACCGAACTTGAATTTCAAACCAAACCGAATTTCCGAACTCTGTTCTGTTTGCCCATTCCTAGTGGCAACACACACCAAAAAACCTGGTTTTGAATGGCCGAACTTGGTTTGGAAGTTCAGAATTCGACCGAACTGGGTCTGTTCGGTCGACCGAACTGAACTTCCAAACCGAACTCGAATTTCAAACCGAACCGAATTTCCGAACTTGAATTTCAAACCAAACTGAACCGAATTTCCAAACTCCGTTCTGTTCGCCCATCCCTACTGGTCAAACCTCATCTGGAGCACTGTGTCCAGTTCTGGGCACCACATTTTAAGAAGGACATTGAGAAATTGGAACGGGTTCAGAGGAGAGTGATAAAGATGGTCAGGGGTCTGGAAACCAAGTCCTATGAGGAAAGGTTGAAGGAGCTGGGTATGTTTAGCCTGGAGAAGAGAAGACTAAGGGGAGACATGATCACTGTCTTCAAATATCTGAAGGGCCGTCACATAGAAGATGGAGTGGAGTTGTTCTCTGTTGCTCCCGAGGGCAGGACTAGAACCAATGGGCTCAAATGACAAGAAAGCAGATTTCAGCTAAACGTTAGGAAGAACTTCCTAATGGTAAGAGCTGTTTGACAGTGGAACAGACACTGCCTAGGGTGGTGGTGGGCTCTCCTTCACTGGAGGTTTTCAAACAGAGGCTGGATGGCCGTCTGTCGAGGATGCTGTAGCTGTGGATTTCCTGCACTGAGCAGAGAACTGGACAAGATGTCCTCTGAGGTACTTTCTAACTGTGATTCTTGGTCAGGCTTTTGGTGGTGTGTGTGTGTGGGTGTGTGTGGGGGGGGCAGGTTATTGGGTCAGGTGGGTGGGAGAACCACCGGGTATGGGCTAGGGGAAGGGGAAGGGCCAGGCCAGCAGGAGAGCAGCTGAGCACTGGGCTAGTGGACTAGAGCTGGTCACAAAACATCTGGCACTGACACAGCTAGAATCCCAACTTCCTAACGCCTAGTTCTTTACTGCAATCTTTATGCCCTGCTGCCTCACTGGGATGGCATTAACTGCAGAGGAAGTGATTGACTCCTTTAGTGCTTATTCAGAGCGGCCAAATGCTGAGAGGTGATTGCGTATCTCAGCAGTTATGTTGATTTTCCTCAAAACTCCCTATCCTGAAATCATGTTAATCTCACATTTCATTCAAAGCAGTAGCATAGCTGGGTTTTTTAAAGGATTGGATAAATTTGTGGAGGACAGGCCCATTGATGGCGATTAGGCAAGTAGGATGCAGTCGCTGTCAGGAGCTGGGAGAAAAGAGCAGGGAATGGACCATTCCATTGTGACCTGTTGGGTGCTTCTCCCAAGCTATTGAGAATGGCTGTTGTCAGAGACAGGATGCTGGGCTTGATGGGCCATTGGTCTGACCCAAGGGGGGCTCCTTACTAGGGAGTGCAACGCTGATCACTGTTAAGCTGGGAAGCACTTTCCGGCTTGCAATTGACAGGTGGGGAGGGGGGATCCTTGCTGGGGAACACAGCACTGCTCTCCCTGGCAAGATGACCACCATCCCCCCACTGGTCTATTTCAGCCTGGGCCCAGGTTTGAAATAGACCAACAGTGATGCACTCAGGGGACACCAGGGCTGCTTCTCCTCCTCCCTGGGGTCCCCTCCAACAACAGCTGATGGGTGTGTGGCCTGGGGTGCACATCCCCTTTCTGCACACCACTCCAAGAGATGACTGGTGGCAGCAACTTCCTCCAAGGACCCGATCCTGCTACTGCAGGTCTGCAGCCCCAGGGTTCTTCTCATGAGATGGGCTTCCTGGGGCAGAACTGGAGTGGGGGAACACGTGGCAGTGGCTCCCCCACCTGCGGGACCCACTCATGGGTCTGCCCATTTGAACTGCTCCCACCACTCCCCACAAGAGTGGCAGCAACGTGGCCTACCCATGGATTCACCACGCTCTCCAGATGCCTCCCTTCCCACGTGAAAACACCCTGCATCTATTATGTACAGTGCCTAGCACACTGCTGGAATTCAGTAAATAATAATAAAAATTGCTCATTAATGGGCTCTTAGTTGCATCTGCTAAGGCATAAATACAGTAAAATGGCATTTAGCGCTAAATGTAATGTAAATTTTATTGACGATCTGGCTTTCACCTTGGCCCACAGGTTAACGCATTTAGCGCTAATCATTAAGCACATTTGATTAATATAAATCTTTACAAGCAAGTGCTTTAAACAATGCAAATAACCTATAATCTCGGTTCTTATACCAGATCTGAACAACATACGTCTTTACGGAACATTTTGTACATCAGACTACTCTGTACAAGTTAAGCAAAGTACTGAGCGATGCAGGTTTGAGATGTAGGCTGTGGTGGCGGAGTGGTGGTTTTTAAAATCACCCTCTTCTGAAAAGAATCTCTCCTTGAAGGGTGAATTCAAGCCCTTTCAACAGAGATTGCACCATTTATTTTCCTGCACTGCGGTTCCCAATGCCATGGATTTAAAGGAATAAAATATAAATTCAGTCTGAGACTGACAGCTCATGAAAAAGTAGTGACCAACTAAGGCTGAGCCAAAATCTCAACCGTCGTCTTATTTGTGGATGCCTTTCACAAAGAACCGGAACACAGATCTGGTTGTTAGGTAGATGATGCAACTAGCCACTTAGGCTATACAGGCAGACAAATCAGAAGCCTCTTGAATGTCCACTCTTATGCACTTGGAGATGGATCTCTGTCTAAACCTTGCACCCAAACCCCTAAACTGAAAAGGCTTTGTGCGTTCTGAAGTCAGATGCGAGAACATTGGACGAAAGTAACTCTGCTGCTCCCATCCAGCTCTCTCTCTGGCTCCAGATTTCACAATTCCCCTCCATTGTACTTACGGGCCATAACAAAACCCAGATCTAGATATCCTTGAACTTGGAAGAGTTGAAATCCAGATCCAGCTCAGAATTCTAAAGTCCAAACCCAGGGCTCAGAACTGTAACGTGAAACTAAGAACAGGATCAAAAAAGTACTAACTTTTGGTTTTAAATCTAAATTGTGCTGTTTACTCTGTCCATCCCTGCATTAGAAACTAGAGGCTTCTTAATTTTTCACAATCAAAATATCCCCACTTCCTCCCAGTCTTCTCTTCCTCACCAAAATAAATTTAACAACTTGATTCTGGCCCCATAGAACCCAACAGCAAAGTTTCTGCAGAATTTAATGGGAGTTGGACTGAGTCCGTATAGACTATTACATTCTTTTATTAAAAGCCAGATGCCGTCCTCTGCTCTTCGGCAACTTCACTAGATATTATTAAGAAGCATTAACAATCCCTCTTTGGATCCACTCCCTAGTCCATAAATAGTGGCCTCCTTCACCCCTGAGGCTCCCGACATGGAATCGCTGAGCTTGTGCATCCAGCAGTTTGATCATGAGTTTGCATCGCAGAACTCTCGGTCTGGTTTAGAGTTCAGCTCAATGCACGAGCACATAGTGGGAGTGAGGAGTTATTTTCTAGGGCATACAGTCAAATGCTCCATGCTGATAGCGAAAATGGCATGGTTACGGAATGTAAAAGAATGACTGTTTCTTTGCAGCCAGCCCACTCCAGCAGAAAGCTCAGTAGGAAATTGTGTAGAATCACTTTCTCACTTAGCAAACTACAGAAAGATCTTGCTTACTGACAGGGAGTGAAAGGGAAGAAGGAGACCACAATGGGAGCCTTAAAATGCAGGTATATGCTTTCTTATAATTAAGAATCACTGAAACTTACATTTCAAAGCAAAAATATAGTTGTTAAGCCAATCTACAAGGGAAGAATTTGCAATCTGGTATAAATCCATAACTACCATTGTACCTATATCATCTTTTTGCAGGGGCATAATCCTCCAGCTGCTTAGCATTGGTGCGGCAGATAACACCTTGACAAGTTTCACTGAAGTGAATGGAACTCACTAATGAGTAGCACCAGAGATAAATAGCCAGAGGATCATGCTTCCCTTCTTAATTTGGCCCAAGAAGTCTGCATAGCTAAATGGATATGCTAAGCAGCATATTTTTAATTAATTGAGGTCACACCTTTGTGCTTTAGCATTATTCAGCAAATAACAGTGTAATCCTTTATCAGGCGACAATCTGGTGACAATCAGGCGATAACTACAAAAATGAATATTTGGGGCTCAAATCCTGGCTCTGTAACAGGCACTGGTGCTTTGCTACTGAATCCAGTGTAGCCAGAAGTCATCTTGGGCCCTGATTCCACCTAGGACATCGTAGTATCAGGAGTAAGACCTACATTCTTCACCGTAAAGACATACACACAGCTACCTACTGGTGACAAGAAAGATGACACACGGAGTGAAATCGATTGGGCTGATTTTGGGCTGAAACAAGATCTCACAAAAGCAAGAAATCTTGTCAAAATCCTGGTTCTTGGTTCGTATTGGACGAATCAAGAACTGGGAATGTTTAGCTCAGTTATTGTTGAGAAATTAATTTTTTTTTTAAAATGGTGTGTGCACAAAATAGCTGCTGCCCTTAACCAAAATGGTGACAATAGAGTGGGCAGTGGCCATTTGTGCATGTGAAAAACAGTCCAGTAGCCATTTTGATGCATGTGCAATATGCTGCCCTTAACCAAAATGGCAGTGACGCTGTTAACGCCATTTTGGTTAAGGGCAGTGGCCATTTTGCACATGCACAAAACAGTCTGGCAGCCATTTTGTGCATGCACAGTGATTGTTTATTATTATTATTATTATTATTATTATTATTATTTTATTTTCTTGCCCAAGAACTCATTCTGGGACTGAAAGCCCACAAGTTTGTGAGTTCATGAGATAAAAATTGTGAGTTTTTTCACAATATTTACCCCAACCCCTCTCGTTCAGCCCTAATCTGATTCACTGTGGCCCTTCATCTCAATCAGACAAATAAAAAATGATAATGTTCATTAAGCGAATGACGAGATGAAGTCAAGTATGTGGTGTGTATTTTATGGTATGTATCTCGTAGTAGCTACCAGGTAGTATCTAAAACAGGAGTGGACAATCTCCAGCCTGTGGGCCAAATTTCAACCCATAGCTGTTTTTATTTGGCCCCTGTCCAAGAGTTCCTTGTCCCCATGGAAGGAGTGAGCTCAACGGAAGGGACAAGGGTGTAGCTGTGATGAGGACAGGGGGGACACTTGTCCTGGGGCTCCAGGTGGGATAGGGCTCTCTGGGCCAAAACTGGGGAGGGGGCACAAATCCTGTCCTGTAGCAGCATGGCTGGGCGGAGATTGAGCTGAGTGGAAGCGGAAATGCCTGCAGCACACATGGGACCCACCCGGCGGTCAGGAGTGGGTGGAACCAGCACCAGCCGCAACACGAGGCAGGCCGTGTAACCACAGCCTCCAGGGCTCAGGCACAGAAAGAGGAGGGAGGGGTGCAGCGGTGTCCGGAGGGTCTCTGGAGTCAGAGCAGTGGACTCACCGGACTTACCATGTAAGTTGATACTTTCCTGCACTAAGGATGCTGGAATGAAAGAATGGGAATGGGGGAAGTCTATTTCTTGCATCTGGGCCCATTCCACCCTAACTACAACCCTGGGAAGGGAGCAGAGATGAGGCCATCCATTTGAGGATAGTCTATGAATCCATGGCAAAGATCCATAAACTGAACCCTTTCCCCCATCCTGACCTGAGCACATCCCATATTCTAACTCCTCTCCAACTTTACACATTTTCACAGTGGTCTGCAAGAAGGGAAACGCTCTCCACCTCTGAGCTAAACTATCCTTTACTTGGAACATTTAGATACAGTGCTGTCATTCTGAGTTCTGGCGAGCATTCCCCTTAATAAAACATCACTGATGGAAAGGATCTGGAAGGATTGAGATTTAGCATCAGAAAGCATTTGGATGTAATGGTGCCATACGTCCATACCACACCCTGTACTATTATTTGTTTATTTTAATTTATGCCCTGCCCTTCCCCGAAGGCTCATGGATGTTAATCATGTAGAGTATATACCTCTGTGGCAGAGTAGAGCCACAGGGGGCTGTGAGCTCTTGTAGAGACTTAGCACTAGTGTGGTGGAGGCGCCAGCAGGGCTGCAGGTGCTCCAATAGAGCAAAGGACAGAGCACACCTGTGTGGCGAAATGCTAGCAGGGGGTGCTATACTGCTTAGCAACCCACCTCACTGTGTTTCTCCAAATCTCGGACCAGGGGTCCCCATAGCTGGCAAACCCCCCAAAACTCTTGATATTCCGCTGCCACCACCCGAGTGTATCCCAGAGGGCATTCACACCACTCAGGAAATGTGAACCCCAAAAGGTATACGCCTCACAGCTTCCCAAGAGCACTCCCCCTTCCTGGCACTCTCTTCCCAGGGTTTCCTCCCCTGCGTTGGAGGCCGAACCCTAGAGTCACCCAAGGAGGGCTTCCCTCGGTCCCAAAGCAGTTGGCTTCTAGCCAAATAGGGAGTCTTCCCCCTCTTTAGTAGTTTGGCTTGGCTACCTGGCCAAGGGAGATGTTTAATGGTCAGCCAATAACACACACTCCCAGTAGGGTAGGAACAAAGCTTAGAATTTACTGGTGCATATAAAAAAAGAATAAAAGCAAAGCTTACACTGAGAACTAAGAGGTGATAGACCCTTTGAGCAATGCGAGTCAGTCTTTTGGGCATGGTAGCCCATTTGGAACGCGTCTCTCTACAACTGGATCTGATGTAGCAGGCAGACTAGCAAGTACTCACGCAGGGTAGGTTCTGGTCTGGTCTCCATAGGTGTTGTTTTTCCTATGGGGTCAAGGTTCTTGTTCTGGCAAGGCCAGAATTACAGAGTTCACAGCCAAGCCACCCTGTCCATGTGTGCCCCAGGCAGAGAGGTCACGCGAGCATAAGCGAGTGTGTCAGAGCAAGCACCAGAGAGAGAGAGAGAGAGAGAGAGATCACCTCTGGCGCAGCCTTTTTAAAAGTCCCCCCTCCCCCTGTGATTTGTTCAGGAGAGTCACCTGGCTCAGGTACAGATCCCCCCCTGACCAGTCCGAGCCAATCAGGTTTCTGCCTCCTGCTGGCCTTAGGAATTTCCTGAGGAATTTCATGAATGTAGGAGTCCTAAACGTGCTTGTTTAGAGGCCTAGAACTCGGTTAAGCCTGACTCAGTTTCAGGCAAGTGTCCTGGTCAGGGCCAGTGGCATGTTACCACAACCTGTGTAGGGGCATGGCACAAGCCAGCCCAGGAATCATAAAACTGAGTGAGTTCAGTCTGAGGGAGGCAGCCAGAGCAGAAGGAAGCTGTAGGCAGAGAAGGAGCCAGAAGGCAAGGCTCAGATTATGGAACGGTGAGTGAGTAAGGCCAGAGCTGATGCCTGACCTGGAGAACTCAAGTAGGAAAACAAGGGTTGCCTGTACTATTGATGGGACTTGGCAAGTTTGTCTATAATGAAGAGGCTTGCTGGGAAGCAGAGCCCAGGCTGAGAGCCTGGTGAAGTGTCTAGAAGCAGACAGGGGCTGCTTGGGGAGAGACTAAGAGTAACTAAAAGTTTGAGCTAATACTTGAGAGACATTGGTTTATTTGGGCTCCGATCCTGCACAGACTTACTGTGTGTAAGCGCCACCCTGTTACAATCTCCCAATATTTCTAGCAGCCAAAGAAGGACAAGCTCTGCCCCATAGCCAATAAGCTCTGTGCCCTGATACCGTTATGTGTGTGTGCGTGTGCACTTCCCAATATTCTTGTCATTCCATCATCTCCCAACTGTCCTCTCAAGTGTTTTCCTTGAATGCAACCAGAAAAGAGATGTGTGATGATGACTGAACACTGGTCTCTTTCTCCCTCTCCTGAAAGAGGGACATTGACTCCTGAAAGAGGGACAGTGGTATTCAGCACCCAAAGAGGAACTGTCCCTCCTAAATAGGGCCTGTTGGAAGGCTATCACACATGCCACATCTGAATGCTCACAGGCTCTCACACAGTCAATCCAGAGATATTATATTGTGTCTCCTCACATCACACCTCAACAAGGCACTAGATTGTCCTGGGGCTACCAGGTACTCAGAGTGCAAGGGAACAGTGGATTCAGCTGTCTGTTCACTCTGCCTCATAAAGAGAGTCATTCTGCCCAGGAAAGCTGTCGGAAGCCCCAGCTGTACTATCAGGACAATGCCCAACAGATGACGGTCAAAGTTATTTCAGGCCGGCACCTTCAATTTTTAATCTCAGTAGAAAGAAATGCTTTAGCTATATTAAGCACAGTCCCCTTGACTGCAGTAAACACCAGTTAGCTGTATTCCTCTTGCCTGTGGCTAACTGTCTTGTGCTTCTCCTGATGAGCCTTCCCTCCAGATCCTGATAAATGCTAAGAAGTACATCTTCAAAGTACTCCAGGGAGAAATTAGCCATGGGATTGTCCCAGTGAGTTCAACAGGAGACTTAAGGTTAAATCTCTGACCATTGCATTGAGAATTTAGCCTAAATGATTTGACCCAGGGATCAGATACTTTCCAAATACCTGGTTTTGTCCATTCTATGTAGAAGGTGGGTGGCAGATGCAGAGTTAATTTCTGAGCAAATTTTGCCCTCTTTTCTAAATCACATAAATGTGAGGTTTCATCAGTTTGTTATTTTAAACTTGGAACACTTGATGTGAACATATTTTAGCTGATGGATTTTTCACATTCAGAGAGAAAGTTGAATATGGAGATATGTCTGACTCAGTAAGGCATTTATTACATGAATATAACAGCATTTGTTACATCATTGGGCATTTTTAGGTAGAAATTCAGAGTTGGTTGGCATGACGGACAGGAGGGCGTTCTTGGCAACTGCACTGTTGCTCTGGAATTCCCTCCCGGTGGAGGTTCACCTCAGCCCTAACCGTCTCGCCTTCCGGCGGAACTATAAGACCTGGCTCGTTTAGCAGGGGAGGGTGGGATGGGTTGGGGTGTGTGTGTGGAAATGTTCTTTGCTTTTTTCTTTTATGCATTAGCTGGGGTTTTATACATTTTATAAAATTGTAATATGATTTATTTATGTTCTTATTGTAATGGTTTTTATGTTTGTTTGTTCATTTTTTAAAAAGAAATTGTAAGCCACTCCGAGTCACCTAGACGAGAGGGCTGTGGTAAAAATATAAAAAATTAATAAAAATAAATCAATAAATCAATATTAAAGTGGGTTGGGTTTGTCAACGGCTTGAGCCTTGCATATCTAAAAGACCTCCTTCTACCCTATGCTCTGCCATGCTCCCTTAGCTTAGCTGGGGGCACCCTTTTGCATGTTCCACCATTTGCACCAGGTCCAGAAAACATGGACATGCAGGGAGGCATTTTTGGTGGCTGCTCCACAACCCTTGGAACTTCCTTCCCCTTGACATCTGTCAAAGCCCAAACCCAAGCAGCTTCAGAAGGCAGAATGTAAGATCTACTCATTTGACCAGGCTTTTGGTGGGTGGAGATAGGATTTGGAGGGCAGGGATAGGAATGGTTTTAAGTGACATTTTATAGGATTCATTTTTATTGGGTTTTACATTATTTGATTGTAAGCCACCCTGAGAAAGGGAGGGAGAGATATAAATTAAAATAAATAAAATAAAATAAGAGTAGGGAAGGGTTAGTAGCCACAAGTGAACATGGAGAGGATTCTAGGAGGTAAAGAAATGGACTTTGTTTCTCCTCTGTTCTCTTTGGATGCTTTTAAGGGATTTGTTTGAGATATTAGACACATTCTTACTAATACTCTGGCAGAAATTAAAGGTCCCATCTCCCATTCATAGAGCAAGCATCAATTGTTCTAGATGCTACGCTCATAAACAATTAATCAGATTTTTACTCAAGAAGCTTGCAGTTGTGTGCGACGCACTGTACATGGCTAGAAGGCCAGCTTCTCTCCAGTAAGTGGTTTCTTTATTAAAAATATTAAAAGTGCCATATTGGGTCCAACCAATGGTTCATCTAGCCCAGCATCCTGTCCCAACAATGATGTATACTTCTCTGAAGCTTCAACTTTGGTTGCTTAAGAGAAGTATAGAAGTGGTCATCATAATGTAGTGATCCATCCATTCCCTGTTGTTGACTCCCAGCTCCCAACCGTCCAAGGTTACATCCCCTGACCTACTTGACTAATAGCCATTTATGGAGCTATCCTTCAAGAACTGATCTAATCCCTCTTTGAACCCAGCCGTGCTACAATCGCTATGCTATTCTTTGCAAACAAAGTCCACACATCTACCCGTCCCTCCTATGGACTCATTCTCCTAGTCTAGTTGTCCATTCCTTGCAAGTGGACCCTATTCTTCCAAACATTGCTGATTTCTTTTATATTCCTCTCAGAGGGTCTAGGCAGCTGGCTAGAGTGAGGCTACTTTGAACCTGCTGCTGATTCCTGGGCCTTTTTTTATCCTGCACTGAGATCAGCTGTGAGTAATCCTCAGAGTGAACTTTGCCATGTTCAGAGCTGTTCCCTCTAGGCTTCAAAAGCTTCTGTTTCCTCCTCTCTGCTGCCTTCTTTACCTCCCGCCTACACTGTCCAGATGATCACACATCCCTTTCTTAACAACAAAAGAAGAGAGGCGTCAATGTGCTTTGCTCTACTTTCCTGAGTCTCCAACTTTGTTTCTTTGCACCATTAAGCATTTCCCCCTCCGTACATCACATCACACTTTCTCCCCTAGTTAGCTAACTGTGCTCTTTGCTGAGCCAAGAGTTAGTTATTTTCTTTGTCTCTGCTACATTTCACTCCCAACACCCCCCAGAGCCAATGGTCCCGATAAGGCAGGCCCATTATAGAATGACTTGACATCCTGCCTGCCTCTCTCCTGAGGGGCCCATCGAATGCTCTGCTCTTGTACTTTCTTCTTTCCTTGAGATCTAATACAATAGCACGAGGAGCCAATTTGAACCGTATTTCCCTTTGCTGTGGAATATTTTTCTGTATTTTTAGTAAATGTTTGTCAGTATTTCGAACATTGCGCCTCCAGCAACGCAGCCTGGACTCGAGCCACACAGCGGTCTGACACCCTGTTAGGCAAGGCTCCCACATCAATTAGGCTGCAGCTGTCATCGCAGCTATTCTCAGCCTCCTTTTTAACATGTTTGCAAACAACATGGACCACGGTGCAGCAGTTCATTGTTTTTTTTCTTGCTGCTATATCCAGGCAAGTACAATTTTACCTCCAATCAAGACTCCTCCTGCCTCATTTGTCCCCCTTGCTTCCTAGCGTTCCTTGCATTATTCTCCCACGTTTATCATTTGTGCCTTTTGTAAATCTGGCTATTTTGTGTTTCACCTCCTTTGTTCGAGCCTTCTCATTACTTTTATGATATGCAACACCAAAAACGAGGCTTGATTGATCAGATTTAGATTCTTTACACTTCATTTCCCACCATTCCCATACTTTCTCAAATGCATGTACGCTAGCTAATAGCCATTTGGATCCTCCATATTGAAATCCGGCTTTTGTCCGGGTTTTGGCATTGCGATGGTACTTTTGGCCTTGGTCAACGACCTTCGCCATGAGTTGGACCAGGGTCATTTGACCCTGTTGATCCTGTTAGATCTCTCAGCTGCATTTGATACCGTTGACCATGAGGTGTTGGTGACATGCTTGCGGGACCGAGCCAAGGTGGGTGGAACTGTTCTTGAATGGTTCCGCTCTTTCCTGCAGGGGAGAACTCAGCATGTGGTGCTGGGTAATTGTTCAGCTTCTTACCGGGGCCTCACGTGTGGAGTCCCGCAAGGTTCTATTTTGTCCCCTCTCTTGTTCAATGTGTATATGCAGCCATTGGGTGAGGTCATTCAAGGGTTTGGTGTGTGGTGCTGTCCGTATGCTGATGACACCCAACTGTACCTGTCTTTTTCAGCTGACCCAGACACGGCAGTCTCGGTGCTTACCCGGTGTCTGGGGACTGTAGGGGACTAGATGAGGGTGAATCTTCTGAAGTTGAATCCTGACAAGATGGAAGTGATGCTGGTGGGTAGGGCTGAGGGAGTGGTAACACCCGTCATTGACAGGGTCTGCCCTCTGTTAGCTCCTCAGGTCTGTAGTATGGGGATGCTCCTTGACCCACATCTCTGCCTGGATGTCCAAGTGGAGGCCGTGGCGAGAGGAGCATTTTGCCAGTTACATCTGGTGCGATGGCTTTGGCCGTATGTCTCTGACACTGACCTGGCCATTGTCATCCATGTCTTCATTACCTCAAGACTGGATGATTACAACACGCTCTACGTAGGGCTACCTTTGGTGATGGTCTGGAGACTGCAGCTGGTGCAGAATATGGCGGCCCATCTCCTGACAGGGATGGGTCACCGGGAGCACATCACACTGTCAGACCCCACGGCGCAACCAGGGACCTGAAGGGGTAACACTTGCACGCACACTCACATGCTGGTGCACTATGGTCCCTCAGGGTCTTATAGTGGCATACAAGGGCAATAAGCCAAGCCGAAGATCATCATAGGGAGGTGGTGATAGTGCACACCCTATAGCCACACCCCCAGACACACATACACCTTCACTCCCACAAGCCCACAAGGAAGGGATGTAGGGGAAACGTGGGGAATAATAGGTAGGGGGGAACCTCGGGAAAGGGGGAGGGTAGAACACACACACANATCATCATAGGGAGGTGGTGATAGTGCACACCCTATAGCCACACCCCCAGACACACATACACCTTCACTCCCACAAGCCCACAAGGAAGGGATGTACGGGAAAGGGGGAGGGTAGAACACACACACACAAAATACGCAGCGGGGGGACCCAGGTAGGAGGGGGAAAGGGCCACCGCATCCACACCACCAAGCACCCTCACTTTCCCTACCCACGCAACCCACACCCACACTCCCCGCACCCACTCTCACAGTACTCGCGATCCACAGAACAGTGCACAACACACTTGGGATACTCCAAGGATTCCAGCAACACACACTCAGGGGCCAGTCTCACAGAAGAGGCTCTGATCACCGGCACTGCCATGAAGACTGGGTAACCCTTAAATAGGGTCATCGTGCCTGCGCAGGCACTGCACTGTGAGTGCTGAGGCGGGGCCGGAAGCGGTGTAGCGTGCTCCGGGGAGCACTGAGGCAAGCACTCTGATTGTTGGGGAGGGTGTGTCGTGCTGCGTCGTCACGCCCACGCTCTGCAGCTGCACTTCCAGTCGTGGCCTGGTCCCCCACCCTGTCTATGCCTGCTGGTAAGGTTTCCCCAGTGCTGGAAGGCGCACGTCGCCCCAGGCCCCGCCAGCCCCTCAGGAATCCCCCCCCTGCACCTCCTGAGCCAGAGGCACCTGACACGCACCAGTGCTTCTTTCTCTGCACTGGCTGCCTATAGTGTACTGGACTTGATTCAAAGTGTTGATTTTGACTTCTAAAGCCTTAACGGCCTGGGCCCCACATACCTGCGAGACCGCCTCACTCCCTGGGTCCTGGACCGGCCCCTGTGGCCGGCCGGGGATGCCTTCCTCGGAATCCCCCGGGTATCCCGTGTGGCGACAATGAGGGGGGCATTCTCGGTGGCCACACCGCAACTGTGGAACTCCCTCCTGATGGAGGTCCATCTGGCTCTGGACTTCCCCTCTTTCCGAACACAGTGTAAGACCTGGCTATTCCACCAGGCGTTCGGCAAGAGGGACCAGTGAGGGGTAGGGAAGGGATGGGGGGGGGGGAGTTTGTGGCTCTGCCTATGTTTTTGTGGTTTTAAATTATATTTTATATTGTATATTTATTATGTGTATTTTTAATTGTATTGTATTATGTTGTAAGCTGCCCTGGGTTGCTGTGGCAGGAGGGGGCGACTAAGAAATCCAATAAATAAATAATAAATCATACCATCCAAGGAGGCTCTCTACGGGCTGCCATACTTTGGCTGGTGTTTAAATTCCAGTGTCTCTGTATTACATTAGCAAGTTCATTGCTGCTGGAAACGGAATCCTTGACCACACACAACCTGTTTGAATCCCCATTTCTGTTCTCTCCCATGTGCAATTTCCTCTTCTCTTGTAGACCTCATAAAAATAGCTTTTTAACAGGGTAGGGTTGGTTTGTTTTTTGTTTGAATTGGGCTTTCAATTCCGCCCCCCCCCCCCAAGCTGCTGCACTCTTCCTGGTGGTACTTGATGCTAATGTTTCATCCACTAACCTACAGAGCACAGTCCTGCGTATGCTAGCCAAGCCGAACACCCTCCCTGGTCTGTTTTGTTTTTGTGTTTTGCTTCCTGGATGGAATGGACAGTCAGAACTGCTATGTTTCATAAAGATAAAAGAGCCCAGCACATCTCCTATTGTTCAGATATCAGGGGTCGGGCACCAAGAAATCATGTGATTGGCTTAAAATCAGATCATTTAAAAAAAATTGGGGTTCTATTTGTCTTTCACTTCTGACGTTTTAGGGCACACACTGCAGTTACATTTTCAGACTTTCCCCCACAAGCATGAGGGCTAGAAACTTACTTTTAAAAACATATGAAATCTGAGATTCTCACTACTGGAGTGTGGTTTTTATTATTTTAGGCTTTAAGGAACTGATAAAATCATGGGAGCTGGCAAACCTTCAGCTGGACTGATTAAAAATACATTTCTCTATTATTCTGTGTTATTTCTTCCACTGGCATCACTCAGAAATTACGCAAAAATATTGAAATCGCTTCAGGTCCTCTAGCCCTTTCAGGTTCTTACAGTGAAGTCCAGCCACCTTGCAGCTCTGTGGGGTAGAATCAGACCTGTCCATCATGCACAGAGGGGAGCAGATCGTTTAAATTAAGATCAGCTGATCCTCTTTTGGCAAAAGTCTCTCTGTATGTGATTGTTGAGAGAATTGCATCAGGACATTTTGTCAGAGGACAATCCACAATCCTGGAATTCACTTCCCCAGCGTGTTACAAAGCCCATCTGCTCATACCAGCCTTTATTTGGTCCAGGGGAATATTTGCAATATTTACAGATTAATTTGGGAAATGAATCTATATAGATTCTGATGTATGTTGGTCAATTTATTTTTGCATTGGTCTTTACGTCTGATCCAAAACCCATTAAAGCCAATGGGGGGCTTTTTATATGCGTCACTTGACTTCTGATCAAGCCCTAAAAATGAATGTGATGGGTACATTTTAAAAATCAAGGAGGAAAAAGAAACGGCTTGGTTTAAGGCTCATGTTGGTGATCTGTACAGCAGCTCTATGGGAGAGAATTGGGCTTGTAACTGCAGATTTTCTCCGATAGCTATTTAAGGGGGGGGGGGGGCGTATATGTAAATTACACCCCAAACCTTCCTGCTCAGTCGCTGAGCTTTCAGCGATTTTGAAATTATAAGCATTGTTAGAACAAGCTGTTGTCATGTATACAAAGCTTGGTCGGCAAGGCAATGCACTTTATGCAGTTTTTATATTACCCAGTAAACAAAAACAAGCAAAATGCTTTACTTGTTAACATAAATTCCCCAAGAAAAGCCATGTGTCTTGCATGGTTTGCTATAATCACATTAACTGTTCTGAAGGTGTGTGTGTTTTTTCACCTTTATTCCGGCCGGTTTCTACCCGATATTTCATGTTTAATGACAGATAAATTCTGTTTCTGTTTTCTAGGACTTGACACGCAGCCTTGGGTGCAGCCACACGAGCTGCGGAGGGCCCGATCCCCACTTGGTCTGTGGCGAGCAAGGACAGCTACCACACTGCGTGGCCAGAACAGGGAGCTGGGCAGATGGTCGCACCCCAACCTACATGGTGAAGCTGGGTGGGCGGGCTGCTGTCAGCCCTTCCACCAGGGTGCGGGTTTGGCCAAGGTGCTGGCCAGAGGAGCAGGCACCTGGCACTGCCTTGCCCCCCTCCCCCAGCCGACCACTATCCCGCCGCCAGCCAGGATGTGGCCACACGGGACTGGAACAAGCGCCCGCAGATGGTGACCGGACAGATGAGCTGTTGTGCCTTGGGCAGCCTTATTCCATTTTGGGTAAGGCTGCTCCACCTGCGTCCTCTGCCTTTTTCTGAGGACACAGAGCGTAACAGCCGGCTGCCTGCCCTGCCACATAGTGTGTGTGTGTGGGGGGAGATCTGGCGGCCATCAGCCACGCCCGGAATGGGCTAAGGCTGCCCAGAGTGCAGTAGGCGTCTCGTGGCTGCCCCCATAGTGTCATGGCTGTAGACAAATTCCTGGTGTGTATAAATTAGAGGGGTGGAGATGTTTTCCCTCCCAGTCTGAAAATTAGTACATGCAACAGGGGCCCACATGGAAGGGGGCGAGGGGAGGGGGTAGGGTTGCACTCAGGATGGAGAAGGAAAAGAAAGGTCTAGATTGTAGTTCGGTGGTGTAGATCCACCCCCTTCCTTGTGTCCTATGTCCCCACATCCCTGCTCCCCCCCCCCCC
>QEPC01000892.1:5648426-5709702 GCA_003113815.1 Sphenodon punctatus
CCCGGTCTCTAACCTTCCTGTTTTAGGGAAGGTTATTTAACGGGTGGTTGCCCAGCAGATTCAGGCTCACCATCCTTGACCCATTTCAGTCAGGCTTTTGTCTGAGGTATAGCAGGCTTGGTCAATGATCTATGACTGGAAGTCAACAATGGGAATTGTGCCCTGTTGATCTTGTTAGACCTTTGAGTGTTCTTTGACACAGTTGATCATGGGGTGTTGTTGATGCAACTATGGGACCTGGCAGGGATGCACAGGACTGCTTTTGAATAATTCCATTCCTGTTGGGGAGGTCCCAGCGGGTGGTGATGGGAGACTGCTCATCATTTCCTCGGGACTTCCCCTGTGGTGTCCCGCAGGGTTCCATCTTGTCTCCCCTCTTGTTCAATGTGTATCTGAGGCCACTCAGCAAGATCATTCAGAGGTTTGGAGTGAGGTGTGTCACCAATATGCTTATGACACCCAGCTCTACCTCTCTTTTTCATCCAACTCAGGTCCTGCAGTCTCAGTGCTTACCCAATGTCTGTCTGCTGCTGGGGACTGGATGAGGGTGAGCTGAGAGAAGCTGAATCCAGATAAGACTGAAGTGATGATGACTGGTCGATCGTGGGACTTGGAGGGGATTGGGATCCCTGTTATTGAAGGGATCCGGCCCCCTCTGGTTACTCAGGTTCACAGCCTTGGAGTGATTCTGGACCTTTTGCTGCACCAGGTTGCGGTGGTGACCAGGAGTGCTTTTCACCAACTCCATCTGGTGAGGAGGCTGCATCCTTTTCTGGTTCCAATTTGACCACTATCCTCCACGCATTCATCACCTCAAGGCTAGACTACGTTAATGTGCTCTACCTGGGGCTGCCCTTAGTGAGTGACCAGAAGCTGCGCCTGGTGCAGAATGCACCAGCTCAGTGAAGTCCCTTTCAGGGATGGGACGCCGCGAGCACATGACACTCGGACTTTACAGTCTGCACTAGCTACTTATAGCTTTCCAGGCACAATTCAAGGTGCTGGTTCTGAGCTTTAAAGCCCTAAATGGCCTGGGCCCCATATAGCTGAAAGACTGCCTTTCCTTCCATACTCCATTGCGATCCCTGTGGGCAGCCGGAACAGCTTTCTTGTGGGTACGGATGTTGTTCATACGACAAGGGCTCGCAAAGAGGTATTTTTGGTTGTGCCCCTATGTTATGGCACTCCCATCCCCTGGAGGTCTGTCAGAGTCCAAGCCTGAGCATTTTCTATAGGCAGTGCAAAATGTTTCTTTTTGGCAAAGCTTTTGGTAGGCGGGGTTAGGGGCTGAGGTGGGAGGGTTTAGGGGTGAGGGTGGGTTTTACTGAAGTTTTTTAATGGAGTTTTATTGTATTTTTATGATGTTTGTTTTTATTCTGTAAGCGGACCTGAGCCTTAAATCTTCTGGCAAAATTTCCCCTTCATGTCCCTATTTTGAGTCTTCTATGTAATTCCACTCCCTCAGACCTCAATAATGACATGCAAAGTCTGTCAACAGATGGGACGACCCACTTGGGGTCTTGACCCCCAGTTTGGGAATCTCTGCTCACAGTGCTGAGCTGGCACAATTGCCATCAAAGCCCCAGCTGTTTTGCTAGTGACTGTAATGGTGATGCCCATGGAAAGCATTGGGTTGCTCTATTCTGTCCCATCACTCAGTGGGACAGCTCAACAAATTAGCTGGCCTGAGAAACCCCTTCTAAAACACCAATCTCACAGCGACAGCGAGGAAGTTTTACTGATAGAAGAGAAACCTGTTCTGGCAAATGAATTTCCCCTCCTCCAGCAGCCTGAAAAGACCATAATCTGAAGCTGTGATTGCATCCTCAGACAGAGGTTACTTTAGCTTACATTCTGCGGTGATAAATACAAACAGTTTCCTGCAAGTCTTCATTCAATTTATAAAATGAATTTGCTTTTGCCTTGCTCCCCCTCACTCCCCCTCATTTGGATTTGCTTTCTGTGAACGCTGGAGTAATCAGTTCTTTACCAGAATAAACATGTACAGAATTTCAAAACAGCACACAAAGCTCAAACTTACCCAAACCAGGTTTTGAGTTCCCAGACGCACAAGAACATTGATGGGGGAGCACTTGTGTTCGCCAAGCCCAGGAAAAGAAACCACTTGATTTATTTGTCTGTTTGTTACTGTGTAATGCAGAGGGGATGTGAAACGATTGCCATCAATCCAGAATACAATAATCAAGTACCTTTGACTAACGGAGGGATCTGAGGAAATGAGAATATGCTCGTCGTGGTATTCCATGTATGGAAAAATGTCTAATCTATTGTTTGTTGCAATGCATTCACTTGGTTCTTCTCTCTGAATGTAAACGAACAAGACGCTAGCCCGCTGGAGTCCTTGTTTGGTCCATGCAGCCCTCACTCACATGTTTAGTGTGTACAGCCTAATAAACGAGCAGCCTCCACTCAGCCCCCATTTACAGGTTTAGTGGAACAAACCTAATGCACATGGAGGCGTTCTTCCCTGGCACATAATTGATGGGCTGCAGACATGTGGATGCATGTTAGTCTGCATTTGCTGGCTCTGCATGCTCCGGGACCCTGCTGTGAGGGGGAGCTGTGTGTCCGGTGGGGGTTGGCCACGGGGCTGGTGGGGGTGAACACCTAATAAATGAGTAGGCGAAACACCCCCCCCCCCCGCTACTGTGGGCTACCGTCTCATTTGTGAACATCCTCCGTCATTTACCACGGCCGGCCAGAGTTTGTGTTCCAAATAAATGACCCAGTTTAAAAATGAAGAGCAACACTGTTTGTCCTGCTTAACAGATGTTGCTCTTATAGGATGGCATCTGCACCCTAGGAGTTGTCAGAGAGATAAAGGAACAGAGTTGTGATCTAGGTAACTTTGTTTCTTGTCTCTGACATTGGTTAAGGTGAGATGATAAAGAACCAAGGGTGTGCACAAGTCTGTGTGACCAGTGCAGCCACATGGGGGCCCGGCCCTATAGGGCCTACCCCCACTCCACTGCCCCATGGTCTCTGAATGCCCTGAATTGCAATGGGCTCCACCCTAGGAAGAGCCCTACCTTGCACAGATCCCCACCGAGCCCTGCAGTTCTGAAGGAGTAGAACACACCCAAGTGCCAGAACACCCATTCGCTTTACTCCTGTGACTTCAGGGAGCCTATAGAAGGTATAAAGGTCTGTGGCAGCAGTTCCTTTTGCAGGGTCAGGGCTGTAAAGGCTACAGTATTCTTGCTGTTTATAATTTTAGCTTCCCCCCCAGTAAAGCTTTTCCTTTGCTGACAGATTGGGCCGTGTCTTACAAGGACAAAGATCTGTCTGTGTGATAGATTTCCTTCTACTTCCCTTTCCCCAAAGTATTGCCCAGAATAAAGGCACAAAATATACACCACCCTCTTTGGCCAACATGAGGTGCAGACGCACCAATCCGTAGGGAGAGAATTTGGCACTCCCGTGTTTGCTCAGGGGATACTCTGAGGATTCCCAGAGGCTGACCAGAGAACAGCATGTAAAATTTGTTAACTGCTGAGATAGAGATTTCAAAAACTAAGGAGCAGGCGATCCTACCCTAATTCAGTCCATTGTATGAATTCAGAAAGCACTAATAAAATCAGAGCTTCTGATAAATTTCATTTCAGGTAGAGTAGGAACATTCCATCCATCCATCTAGGGTTCAGGCCAGATGATAAGTTGATATGTGGAAGCACAATGCAATACGTCTTGAAAATATTCACTAAGGTGTGAGCCACACTGCAGCGACTACCAGCTGGTCCCCAAACTGCCTGGGATTTGTTATTTTTGAAAGGAAGAAAAACCCAGTTACCCCTAAATCCACTTATCAAAGTGCAAGTCATTGAGGAAGCACTTCCACAGCATTTAAAATATTGCTCACTCTTCTTTAATGTGCTGAAATTGCAACTGCAAAACAGAACCTCAGTAGGCAAATCTTCTGGCAATGTTCCTTGTGCTTGCAGCTCACACAGGCTGAGTAAACACCAGATGCCGTGTTTACAATGCTAGTGGATCCTGATTCATTTAAAAATATTTTTCCATTCCACGTAATTTACATGGACTTGGGAAAATACTGCACAAACTTTGCCTGTTACCCTAATGTATCCAAGTTAAAAACCTGCAATGAAACTCCACTTCCTTCACATACTTGTGAGAGGGTATCTGATCGCATTCAGAGTGGGGGGTGGAATTAAAACGCAACTCCATACAACGGAATCTTTCTTTGAACGTGGAAACAGTCCACATTCCATACTGTGCATCCTTAAATTGCGTTATAGCTTGATAACTCCTATGTGAGCTGAAAGGGGTCACAAAGAAAGGTTATTTGCAAAGATGGAAACAGGACTGAGGAGTCCAATTCTCATTTATCTTGACTGCAGACCTCATTTCCTTCATGATTTTTCATAAGCGCTTTTTTTTTTTTTAAAAGGACAGCCTGAATGTGACATGCAATGCTACATTAAATAATTGCTTAATACTTTTACCAAAATGGTTGCCTGTGTGTCCATCCTGCTGTCATTTTAATTCAGCCTTGTTCTTCCTTTGGGGGATACTTTTGTAATCCTTTACATCTTTCTTTTTGTGCAAGAAGTTGGGAAAGCAGAGATAAAATAGACCCACTTCTCCTTTTCTCTCTGGTTCACGCACCAGAGAAGATGAATAAACTTATCTTGTCTCTTCTTTGCCCCCCAAGAATCAAATTTCAACTATTGGGCACATACTTTCCACAACCATGCCTAATCTCCCCATGACTTCAACTTTTGAGCAAGGTGTTGTTCTGCCTGTCAACATCACACAGACTTTCTGCTTTTCTTCAGAGGAGAAGCCATCTCCAAAATATTCTTTAAGGAAGCTTGAACTCAGATGCTTAAAAAAACCTTCCAAAAGAGCATTCGGGTTGAGATGAATTCAAAATTCACTTTTGTTTCTCTCCTCGCTGAAGTCCTCTTGGTTCAATTCCCTTTCAGGATAGAACCCATCTTCTTTTTTTGTCTTCATTCTTTAAGCTGGTGTCACTCAGAAACTGAAATTACAGGAAGGCAATGTCTTGGATCAGGTTATGTCTAGAGGTGCTTGGCTCTCACCATACTTAGTGGATTTTTTCTTCCCTTTAGCTATAAAGTTTTGTAAGCTCTTTCCCACACAGCAGGCTTTTCAAAGTCAATACTGAATACAATAGTAAATTTCCTTCCCTATCAATGTGTAATGTAAATGAACTGTTGTAAGTCACTCTGAGCCAATGCTGGGATATTGTGAGGTATATATCTAAAGCAATAATAATATCAAAGCAGTAGGTGACTCTGATCTAGAAATTACAATTCAACACCCCTAACGCCACCGAGTCAGCGCTATACTAAATCTTGTTTGTGCAGAACCCCCCTCAGGCTAGGCAGACAGGCAACCAACCACACCTTCTCTTTTCAGATGTAGAGCTTCCAAAGCTATGGAAACAGCAGTAGCAACTGAAGAGAGTAACTAACCGTTATCAACCATAGATTGCATGCATGGGAGGGTGGGGAGAATCCAGATCAGAAGAGTCTCCTGCTATGGGAGTACACACGGATAGGTAGGAAATTCACTATTCTCAGACACAGAGGACTCCCCTGATCTCAGACTGACTAGTGGGTGGTGACAAGCAGTCACTCTCAGAAGACACGCTAGTTCCATGCAGCAAATACAGAATCTTCCAAAAGAAAGACAGTGCTCAATGTAACTTGGTGGGATTTTTGGTTACAAAAATCTCCCTTCTGTGGCTACCTATTATGAAATTTCTACTTATTTTGGGGTGTTTTCCCCTTCTCTAAAAATTTGATTGAAATTAGTCTACGCTACAGGATGCAAAGTTATGAAGGGAACACACAGGGTTATCATACAAGCCTTCGTTCCATCAGGAACGAGGCTAGAAGACAAGAGTAGATCATCAGAAAAGTTCAGAAATGGAGAATGGCTTGTACTGCTGTTTCCACATGCAAACACATCCTTGGCAATGTCTTGTCAATATATAAAGAGACTTGCCTTAAGGTTTCTATGTATGAGGTTCTGTTTTGGTGAAATGGGCCCAGAAACTGGTAGGTGGTTATTTGCACACACTTTTCTAGTCTACAACCATTACAGATTAGACTGCTACATAGGACTGTAAGTGTCCCAATGGGAAGCAGTGGAATGGCCAGCACCTAAGGGATTGCCTTCTACCCTCTTAATTTTTTGAAGGGTTATGGGAGCAAGAGAGAGAAGGAAGAAGGAGCAGGAGTGGAGACTGCCAGCCACAGGGACTAAGCCTGAACAGTATGGTGTTGTATAAAGTGCCTGGTACTGGGGCAAAGGCAGCTAACTAGAGAGAGAATACGATTGCTGGTGTAGAAAGCCAGAGAGCACAGCTCATGTTGCCCAGAATATTGCTGTGGCTGGTCACTACTATGGCATCCATGGACACACCAGGCTTCAGAAACTTCAGTATAAAAAATGATCTTGGCATATGGTGGCTCTAGGTAGAATATTTGGGAAATTCCCAGATCCCACTGTTTACTGCTGAAGGCAATCTGCATGTTCATTCAATCATGGTTAAGGCTTGGCTGGGAGTTAAGTAACTTTAGAATCATGTGTCTTGCCTACGTAGACCGCAAGTTTGGACCTATTTAACATCACTTTCATGTCTTAGACAGTCAGTTTTACAACACAAACTAGTTTTATGCTTTGAGCACTTGAAAATATGCATGTTTAAATCTGTATTTAATATATAATTGAACCAGCTAATGCTCTCCATATATAAATCTACATGTTTGTGATTTTAAGAACATGCATTGGATTGTTACTAGGTTTTCAGTGTCCTTATTGCCAAAATAATTTACAAAAAATGAGTACAGTAAAATACTCTGAGATGCCAGCATGTTACGATATTTGAGACCTGCTCTTGGAACCTTGTCTCATTGGTTATCTGCGCTCAGAAACCATGTGTTCTGAGAGGGTTTGGTGCCATCAATATGCTAATGACACCCCTCTTTTTCTTCTGACCCAGACCCGGCAGTCTCGGTGCTTAATCAACGTCTGGCGGCTGTGTGGGACTGGATGTGGCTTAATACCAACAAGACAGAGGTGATGCTGGTGGGGAGGGCAGTGGGGTTGGCATCCCCCATCATTGGCAGAGTATGCCCTCCACTGGTTCCTCAGGTTCGTAGTCTGGAAGTGCTCCTTGACTCCCAGCTCCACCTGGATGTCCAGGTGGGGGCTGTGGCGAGGAGCACGTTTTGCCGGTTACATCTAGTGCGGTAGCTTTGGCCGTATGTCTCAGACTCTGACCTGGCCACTATCATCCATGCTTTCATCACCTCAAGACTGGACTACTGTAATGTGCTCTGTGTGGGGCTACTCATGGTGACGGTTTGCAGACTGCAGCTGGTGCAGAACGTGGCAGCTCGTCTCCTTATGGGAACGAGTCGCCGTGAGCACATTACACCAGTGCTCCATTCTTTGCACTGGCTGCCTATAGTCTTTTGGGCTCGATTCAATGTGTTAGTGCTTATCTATAAAGCTCTATATGGCCTAGGCCCTACTTATCTGCAAGACCGCCTCATTCCCCGGGCTCTGGATTGACCCCTGCAGTCAGCCGGGAGGGCCCTTTTTGAAGTCCCCTGGGTATCTTGGGAGGCAACTATGGAGAGTTCTCGGTGGCCGCATCAAGGCCGTGGAACTCCCTCCTGGCAGAGGCCTGGGTGGCCCCAGATCCCCACTCCTTTCAAAGACAGTGTAAGACCCGGCTGTTCCGCTAGGCCTTTGGTGAGGGGTGGGGGGTGGGGGGTTGAGGGTTAGGGTGGGAGGATTTTTATATATTTATTATATTTATTATGTTATCTTATTGTATGAAATTGTTAAATAAATAAATAAATAAATAAATAAATAAAACTCAGTGGGTGATCAGGCCTATGTGGAACTCACTTCCTCCAGATGTTCGTATCAGTTCCTCCATCCTCACCTTTAAAAGGAACCTGGAGACATTTTCATTCTCTAGGTTCTTTTAAAGGATACACTGCTGGTTCCCCTGAATGTAATTTCCCCTCTTTTTTCTTCCCCTTTTAAACTGTTTTAAACTGGATTGTAGATTATTTTATTGTGTTTTATGTAGCATCCCAAGTACCATTTGGTAGGGGAAGAGGTGGTGTTATATATATATAAAATGTTATTATATTTATTAACTGCAGTGTCACTGAGTGAACCCATGGGAAGCAGGCAGAGATAAGGTCTGGCCTAGGCCCTCCTCTTTCTTTCCCCACTCTAAGTGCACCCCTTAAGCATCCCTCACTCCCAAGGCCCTTGGAGCTTGTACCAATATTCAAAGTGGCTCCTGGAAGAAAGTTACCCACCCCTGATCTAAGCGAACCTATTTAAAGAACGCTGTAGCCTCGCTTTATGGAATCACCTTATTAGTCTGTACGCCATCCTCAATTTAAAAATAGGCTTTCCTTATAGTATTGTTAAATGCATGTGTATTATGTATTCTTCTGTCTTTCTTTATTGCCAGAAAAACGCAGACTGCAGGAGCCAGCTCTCATCTCACACCATAGCAAGTATTGCTATTTTCAAGGTTACTTACCTGCACAGTTTACATTTGGCTTTCATGGAATTATGAAACTTATCACTACATACATTATGAGGAAAGAAAATCTGCTGCAAATGAATGAGGGAAGGAACAGAGAGGCTTACTAAATATCAAAGCAAGATATTTATGGGAATCAATACCGCCACCTAGAAGTCCTGAGTCAAGTAACACTAAAGATTTCCTATGAGTATAGGTATATTTTAAAATAATTGTCTGTGTAATGAATTGAATGAACTAATCTGATCCTGTATGCTGTTCTCCCAATGCATGCTAGTTCCTTTGATGTTTGTGCATTTAATTCAGGAGTCAGAAGGTCATCTGTACATACTCAATGGGTAAAAACATGTGCGGCTGGCAGGACCACTCGGTAGGCCAGCCGTGGTGGAAAATTGCCAGTGACATGACCCAGGTCAGGTCAGTAAACCAGCGTGCCTGCAGCCAGGGAGCTGTCCCTGGTAGGGCTGGGAACACAACAAATGCGTGGGCTGCTGGCCCCACCTGCACCCTACTCTCCATCCCCCACCATGATGGACAGTCATGGTGGCTGGCCATAGCAGCTCCCAGCCCAGGGCAGTTATGGCTTGCTGCAACGGATATGCACACCCGCTGTGGCCCACTTTCCTGAGATTTGCTGAGGTCACAGCCCTGGCTAGCCACCATCACTGCCCAGGACAATGGGCCAATATCTGGCAGCCGTCGGGCCTTGGGCCAAAATCACGTCTGTTTTTACCCAATCTCTCTAGAGCCTGCATGTTATCGTTAATCGGCTAGGGAAATGGCTGCACACCTATGTGCCTTGCTATCCACCTTTTGCAAGCTGCATGGTGCTCATTCATGCTGATGAGGGAATGTGTCTGTGGGTTCTTAATGAAAACCAGATTTCCTCCATTATGATCAAAAAGACAATACATTTTCAGGGTCCAGCCAGTAACAATAGTGCTAGACACTTGGTACATTTGAATATTTTATTTTGACTTTACATGCGGTGTTAAAAATCCAAAGAACGTATTATTTACACATCCACAATACAAGTTTACAAGATATCTATACATGTTAAAGTACTCTATAGACAGTATAGAGCAGCTTCATCTCAGGGTTACTTTTTATGTTGTACCATTAAAAAAGATACAATCTGCATTTACCTTTGCACAAATGGATAAAGCATCTTTTTTAATTCTTAAATTAAAGAAGACTAGGTTGAATGTTAGAAATTTCAACATAAATACTGAGAGAATTCACGTTACCATCTACAAGGCAGCACAATGTTACAGAAAGTTATCAGGGTTCACATACATTTATGTTTCGGTTTCACACAAGTATGTATTAATTAATATTTGTAAAGTGAATTCAAATCAGTTTTTGTCATTTGATTTTTTAAAAGATTGCTATTAATCTGTAGTGTTTTAGTTGCAAGACTGAAGTGTTTACGAAAAAGAGATCATCATAGCTTTATCGGATCCAGAGGTCTCGGGGTAGTGAAGTTCCTTACTGATAACAGACTTAAAGAAAAAAAAAAAAGAATAATTATATTCTTTGTTCTATATTCTCTAACAGGGTGCTGTTTTTCCAGAGACTTGCTTCTCTCCATTGACACGTAATATAAACCTCCGTTGTCTCAGAAAAACTGGTTGAAGTTACTTGTCCTCTGAATATTCTCTGCCTTGGTTATTCCTACAGTTATGTTCAATAAACAATGTGGTAGTGTGTAGTTTGCAAGCTAAAATAGCCATCTGTGTTGAACATCAGCTGCAAGTGGATACTGTAAAACCTTACTAAATGGCTTTACACAACTTTGGCAGGTGTTCTATTACCCTAGAAACCTCATTTGATTTCACATTATAACTGTTTGATCCTTAAGCGGGTTAGGAGTGGAATGTTTATCATGGTAAGGTGATGTAATGCCACTGTTGACTTGGATTGTAGGCTGCCTTTATTAACCATTAATTGTTCTTGGTTGGTAGGGCTTTTATCTTTTCAGGGTGCTTGTTGAGAGGATTTACAACTGGCACTCGGGAAATATGATGTGCTATACTGAGAAAACTTGACAGACTTTTAGTACTTTTATCATTCGCATGAATAAGGCACAAAATGCACAGATTCAGGTAAACTCACACATAATATTTACAGAATATTGTCATTACCTGCATGACATTGGAGAAAATCCTTACATTACACAACATACACAAATTGATTGCACTACTCTCGAGTTTTCAAAGACTGTTTCTGCCAGGCCAATTAGTGCTTCTTCCTTTCTATCGGAAAGGGTCTACCCTAGGATAGAACGTTATTCAATATAACCTCTTATTATACAGGCATTTCCTAGCGTGTTCTAGATGAACTAGCTGCCCTCAAGGAGAACTACCTGGGGGGCTCAAATTCACAGTGGTCAGGTACTGGATGGAGGAATTGCTGAAGTAGAGTGGGATTCCCCTCATCAGACCCCAAAACACTAGATTTGAAATGTACAGATCTGAATCAATAGCAGCATTGTAGTTATTCAGAATTAACGCATTTGCACTCTTTCTCTGGGTTACTAATTGAGCCATGTCCATCACCAGACTGAGACAGCACAGTGCCTCCATGGTTGTCTCCAAAATGAACCCAATCCACTGGAGCAGGAAGAGAGACATTTGTTTGTTCAGTCATGCTCAATGTAAACAATTCCATAGCATAAAAGAGGCAGTGGGAGTCTAAGTACCTCCTAGTGTGTACAGGACACACACACACACACACACACACACACAGCTTTATCCGCGGCATATACAAAATGCCACACATGGGGGAATGCTACAGTTAGGCCAGAGACTAAATTTCAGGAAATTGCTTATTAACCCAGATATTCATTGAGACATTACCATTTTCTGACATTTGTGCAAGAGGCAAGGTGAATGCATACATATTCAAATGTTCACATTTAATGGGAAGACTACACATAATGGCAGTCTAAAATGAACCCATTTTTCAAGTATTTGCTTACAGATTTTTCCCAAGTACTTTGATCAGCTCTTTAGAACGGTAAAGTCGCCCCTCCACATTGTGCTACATGTCTCCTAAGCTCCAAACAAAAGAAATGGAATGACCAGCACCTTCCTTTGTTTTGTTTTTGTTTAGCAAGTAAGTTAAGTCTTGCTGTAGTGACATGTGGCAAGACACGATGTTGCTGAAATAAAGACAGTTTCTTTGGCCACTTTGTTCTCTTTTAATTACAAGCATGTCTCTGTCTTATATCTGTCTCACAACATCATCCCACAACCTGTACAGGTCCATACCACACTCTAATCAAATGTACAAGTCCTAGTAGCTGTACTTATTCAGTGGTCTGACTGAAGTCGTTTGAGGGACAAATGAGGGTTTTGGTGGCACGTCAGGTTTTAAGGAGGGTGTCCTCTTTATTCCTGTCCGAGGAAGGGTTCCGTTGCTTGTATAACTGCTCTGTCTGGATAAAGAAGGCTGTAGGTGAACGCTGACAGGCGTCCCTTGCATGTAGTCCATCTTTGTGCCTGTAGTGGGAGGCATGTACCCTCCACGGTTAATACTAGGCTGTCTGGATAACAAAACACCATTTGATGAGTTTAAGTTTTTAGGAAGGGCAGATATTGAATGCCTCTGTGAAGAATTTTTGTGATAGCCCCTCTGTCTTTCTAAAGAGGTCATTGGTACTGCAGGGGTGTTAGGAACATCCACCCGTTTGGTGGGACTGTTTCTTGGAAGAGTAGAAGGAGGGGAGTACAGAGATGCCTCCCTGTTAGGAACCTTAGGTGGAATCTCAGACATATTTCCCATGGGATCCAACATTAAAGTCTGGTGTGCCACCTGGATGTCTCCCATAATGGCTTTAGGATTACTAGGAGTTTCATTTAAATGTTTCAGAAAATCGTTCAGGGTGTTCCTAGAATCAACTGATCTTCTATGGTCTCTCTTGCTCGATGGCTTTGTAAGGGGGTGATCAATGTTTTGCATCTTTTTGTCTGCTTTGTGTGCATTAGAATTTGAGAAGGATGTATTGTAGTAATGGGTGGCATTCGGAAGAACAATAGCACTGGGAATATGTCCATGACTCAAAGGAGAATGGGGTGGGGGACTGGAAGGAAAAAACTGAGGACTTTTTAGAGGCGTTTCTTTCCTTGAAGCATTAAGGTTGCTGTGTGTCTTTTCTGATTGGCTTTTCATAGACTGCAGTGTTTTTTGCTGCAACACAGGAGTGGATTCAGGAGTTGGAAGTGCAGCTAATTCTGGAGGTTGGCCTCTGTGGTCCATCATCATGGACTTCGTATCTCCGTTTGGTGGCAATTCTTTCCTGCTAGTTAAGAGGTTTGTATAGAGCTTGGGCGAATCAATGTTTTGTTGATATTCCTTGACGGGGCTATCAAACAATCCATTCAGCTTAGCGAAACTTCCGCTGGAATCTGTACAGGACTGAGCAGATTCTGCATCCTTGTGGATTTTCCTGGATTTCCGCACAAAGATATCTCTGTAACAATAAACAGCCACTCCTGCAATAAAGGCTCCCAGCAGAAAAGCAGCAAAGACACAAGTGATCAGGACATTCATGTGCACCATTTGGTTGGATTCTCCCGACTGTACTTCCCACCTGACACCTGTAACAAACATAGATTAGATGATAAGTTAGACTGTATCTAACATTCCTAAACATCCTAAACAAAGCTAGCCTGGCTTAGTGTAGGACAGCGATGTGTGTTTAAATTAGTCTATTCCGATAGATTAATATTAACAAAATTAGTCTTGTCTCTCCCATTTACAAAACTGGAGAGTGTCAATAACCTTCTACATGGAAACTTCCTTGACTAGTGTCAAGCCACCAAAATGGAGACTGTATGTCTTATTTGTTAATGAGAAAGGCTAGGTCTTCGATGGAAGGTGTCTCCTTTCCCACACTACAGCTAGTTATAGCCTGTATTCTTTATCTATTCTCTATCTTTGTCCCTAAATTTCCTTTTAAAGCTTGCATGCTATTAACATTAACGATTTCTGCTGGAAAATTGGGGTTAGAAGGTGCTACTCTGCCAGACTGCAATTAATAACTCATGGAAGGATTTCTCTCTCAATTTCCTGCCTAGCTCATAAATCAGTATCAGACGAGAGACTGGATTATGTAAATGTTGTGTAAAGCTGTATAATGTACATATTTTGTTGTTATAACTATGTTAATAAAGCCCTAAACGAATAGATTCCAACTCTGCTATCCTAGGAGTTGCATTCTTTGTAAAGTTTTTTTTTAACCATTAAAAATTATTCATATATTTTATTGTTTTCTATTCTTTAATGAGTAATGAGCACTCAGAATTGCATATCATTTAAAAACACATGTTTAAAGAAAGGTATTAGTTTTATATCTATATATAGATAAAGATCTATATCTATAGATATATAGATATATGTAATCTAGAAGACATTTAGCTTAGACCTAGAAGAAGAACTGAATACAAGATTAGTATGTAATTCACATATTAGCACAAGCTCTCTTAAGTTTTCTAGAGGTTTTCTTTTTCAAGCATCCACAGACATCTTGCAGTTAAGGCAAAGTTAGTTTTGGAAAGTATCTAATTCTGTTAATTCTCCCAGGAGAAGCTGAAACAGAGAAGAATGAAACTGACTTTTTTGTTAAAGGCAAGGCCTTTGAACATGGTGAATGTTCAGGGTTATAGGTTTTAATGGCATTGTGCAGAAGAGGGAAAAGAGATAGGAGGAAAGGTTCACTAATGTAAGTGTCACAAGATGTGACCAAGAAAACACGGACAAGTTATGACAAAGGCATACTGACTTAAAGGAAAACAAGCCAAAAAACAATTGAAAACAAATTACAAATGCACTGCCATAATGACTGACAGGAAACCTGATACCTTTCAGAGAATAAAAAAGCTGGAAATAGTTTCTTGCCCTGCGACGCCTTCAGTAAATACAGAATTGTGCAGACATATATCTCATCGGGACATCTGTGTCAATAATGTCTCATCTGATGCTTTGGGAGGTATTTTTGGTTAGGTTGCAATACTGATGTTACGTTCTGAAATCTTGGTTTTTCATAGCAGCTTGTGCAACATTTAGCCTTGTTGAAAAGGAAGTTAGATCTCAATTTCCTAAACTGTGGCTCAGGAGCCCCAGTATCCATGCTGTCTCTGGATGGGATCAGAACCCGTTTAATATATGTTGCATGTCTTGGTCGATGCCTGGGGTCACCAAATTAAATTTAAATCTCAAAATGGGGTCACTCAAGGAGATGTTGTAAACCACTAATTTAGAGGAAGATGAATTGGAGATAACACATGACATTTCTTTTGAAAACATTTTTTTGATTGTTTTCAGTTTATTTGAATTTGTATTTTGGAGGTTTCATAAAGCTCTCTTTGAGTCATCTCTCCAGAGCTAAGATTCAAGCAGCATTGAACCCTGCTTGGGAGTGTTTGGGGCTGTTACTATGCATTATAGAATGTCCCTTTAAATATTTTCTGTTACATCATGGCACAACCTGTTGGGCTAAGCTGAGAAGCAGAGTCTGACTTTCTATGTCCTGTTACCGCTGGCATTTGGTGACCCACCACAAGAGAAACAGGCCACTGCTAGAAGGCCTGAACTTTACAGGGTGGAAAAAATGCTGACTTCTGGAGTTTGTAACCTTCACCCTGCGGCATAAACTGCAATTCTCCCCTAAACAATACATTGTTTCCATTGGCCAAACCGGCAAGAGATCCATGGCTGCACCTTCTGAATGGCGGGATACACATTTAAGTGACATTGGGTGCTTTTAGATGGACAGCAGCTCTGCTTCTGCCCACTTTACCCCTGGCTGGACCACTTTGTGTGGAGGCGCCCACCAGATGTGCAAAATGGAGGGGCGGGAGATCCAAGAGCATGCAGCGTGGAGCGTGGCTGAAAGTGGAGCTGCTGTCGGTCTGTCTGTGGGGCAGACCCACGCTTCAGCTCTGCGCCTGGCTGGTCGTTGCCCCGGTCAGCACCATGGAGTTGTGCCTGCCAGCCTAGAGCAACGGGTGCGCAGTCGCAACTCTATGGTGTGGGGTGGGAGGAGCACGGGCAGACCATAGCCCTGGGATACCCACCAGTCTGTCTAAAATGGACCGAAGCAGAGCTGCAAGCAGGCAGATGCGGGGGTTCACCCCCCTGGAGTAGCTCTGGGGGCAGGCAGCCTCCCTGTCCATCTGTTTATACCCATGATTAAGGTTAAAATGCTGAGTCTATCAGGTTTCCTTTCAGCTGTAATGTATCCCCCTGGTAAGGCCTTACCCTTCGGGACACCTGATAATGGATCAGAATAATCAGAAGTGTTTGGGTCATCTTGAGCTACAAATTTCCGAGAGCCAGTCACTTTAGGTTTCCAGGAACCAATCACTTTAGGTGATATTACTGAGATACTTGCCACTGTGGTAATGGAGGCTGAGGATAACGCCATGTCTGTGGTGGCAAACAGATGTTTATTAATGTGCATTACAATCAGGCTTTCCTTGCTGGTTTGTGGCATTTTTCAAGTAGTGCTAAATTATATTTGGAGAAGGCACTTAATGGGAGTTACATATAAGGGCAAAATGTGAACGTTACAGTTTACAAGTATCCAATGGACTGACAAAAAATCAATGGGACGAAAAATCAGCTTATGTAATACACGTTCTATAACATTATAGCTGCTATTCAAAAGACAGGGTTTTTTAATATTAAGTAGTGAAGGTATAAGAAAATTGAGGAGAGAAGGGAAAACAAAACATTTACTGAACATAATTGCTGGACAGTTCACTTGAGATGGGTTACTCCATTTTATTTCACTGTCTCTTAAAACTTTTTGTTCAGGATAAGATGCATATCTGTGGCCTTGAAAGTTTTAATTTCCTCCCCAAGTGATTTTTGGAGGCAAAAGAAAAGAATCTGACTTTTTTAAAAAAAACCAACACTTATGTACTTCTATTCATGGCTGCAGACAGATTTGGAAATTTTCTTCAGGAACAGGCTGTCCGACTGTGATGTGTTCGTCGCCACGGACTCATTTTGGTTGATGCAGCAATGCACATGTGCAGCAGACATACTGGGGCTGAATTTTGACAGTGGGTTATTTTCCATGGGAAGATACCTGACTCGGGTATGCTTGGTTAGGTAAATACTAGAGGGGGACATGTTTAAACCATGTGTGGCCTGAAATTGGGGTTTGAGCTAGACAATCACATAAATACATGCTAATTAGGAGACTGAAAATCAGGTTCATTCTGTCTCCATCTGAAAATGCAACTCTGAAAGTTTCACTGAAGAAGTTCAAAAGTTCATGCAAGCAGAGCAGCATTTTCAAGTAATGTCACCGGCATCCTCCTCCCCCCAAATTACACAGTAGTTTACATTGCAGGCCAAGAAATTCTACAAAATATTGTTTATCAAACACAGTTCCTGTTGAGTTACAGAAGTGCAAATAGCATCAGAAACCAAACCCACACAATCATGGAGTGTTGTGCTCCCACAACTTTAAACAGCCAAACAGATTTGCTTTAGGTCTGGCAAAAAGAACAGCGCCCTCAGGCTGAAACCTCCAAGGGCAAGTTTCAGTCTGGAGCAAACTCTGGCAAACAAGGGCTCAATGGCGCTGCCGCTGAAGGGAATTCAACAGAGCGACAATCGGGTCCTAGATCCCTGGAAAATAGGGACTCGTAATGAAAATGCTGTGAAAGGACATGGAAGGAGAAAAGGGGGTTGATGTCCCTGTTTAAAAACAGCGCATCAGTCTCTGCTTAATGCACTTTTGTCAGCTACGCAGTTTGTGATGCTAAATGACATCCATTAAGCACAAACTATTTAAACATTTCCAAAACTCAGAAATACACATTTCAGAGAATGCGTATTTGTTGGGAGACAGAAGGCGAGAAAGAGAAGGAAGGTGATGAGCTCCGTCAGCCATCGACTATAAATGACCAAGGGAGGGCATTCACAAATGCATGGTTCGGGGGGAAAGAGTAAAGCTTAGTGGACTTTCGTGCAGTGAAGATGTCGTCTATGTTAATAATCAGGCTCTTTAATAAAAGATGTGTCTCAATAAATAATGAGCTGTTAACATGCGGCTACACAAGGCAAAGTGCTGAGCAAGAAGAGTCTGGCTATCTTTACCATCAGTGGGAATATGAGTAAAAGCACAAAAATGAAGGATTGCCAACTGTGCCAAAGGAAGGAAAAAAGGGCTGAAAATGCTGAACTGAAGGAAAGAAAAGAGGTCATTAATTCAAAAAAATTAAAAAAAACTAACCAGATGTTGGGTCGCCAAATATTTTGTAATCTGGTGTAGTTGTAGTAGGCAAAATTTCTAAAAGAATTAAAGGAACAAGTAATCAGTGAAAAGTAACCAAAAGAAAGCAAAAAAGATTTCAAAACCTGACTAACGGAAAATAAAAACAAACACCATTGGTTACCAAAAAAGAAAAAAAATTTGCTTTGTTCAATAAATTGCTGTAGACCCCAACCGGTGGCGAAGGGGAGGGGAAAAGGCCAAACTGATCTGCCACCCAAGCCCAAGCAGCTTGGCTGTGTAACAGTCCATTTAATGCTAGACAGTGTGTTTGGTGTGTCACCAAGAGGCTCACCATACACTGAACACTCAAGTACGGCCACAAACTACTCTTGCCACATTCTAAGCCAGTAGCAATGGCTATGCCTTACCATGGCAGTCCCCAAGCTGTGCCGTATTGCCGTATTCCACGTCTTGCTCATATCCTCCAGTGCTGTGGTTGTATGAAACAAACAAAGACAACCTGCAATTAACAGCATTAGTAGGGAAACAGAAGATGATCATTTTCTGAAAGCATAAACCACAAACATATTTGTTCAGCATTTGCAGGGTAGCTATGTGGTATTGAACTTCACTACGACTGTATAGTAAATGCAAAAATGCTATGATAAGGTTTTAATTTTAAGCACTTAAACCTGGATCATTAACTTGCCTACAATGCACCCTGGCTTCAGAGACATCAGGGCAACTCCAGCTGTGTCAACTGGAGGTGGACATGCCTCATCTAAGGACAAAACTGGATTCAGGATAATGTTTCTATTGGCATTACCCAAATCGAGTTCTGTGTGGGACAAATTCTATAAACTGTCCTGCAGAGTAGGACCAGTCATTAGTTTCATTATGTCCAGTTCAGCTCCTGATTTTCATTTATGTGTACAAAAATTTCACTGCTTTTATCACACTTTTAAAATTCAAGTGTCACAAGCTTTTTTTCCCCCAGGAAAGACTGAGAACAAGCAGAACTGATTTTTTTTTTTTTTTTGCTGAAAGGGGAAGCATTAGCCATCTGAAAATGACATGCTGTTGGGAAAGAGAATAATCCACGTATAAATGCCATCCTGACTATTGACCCTGCTCTCAGGAAGACACAACGATGCACTCTTCTGATCATTAATCTGTGTGTTTAATTTTCCAGGATGCCCTTCCTTGGTCTACCTTGAGACCTGATCCTCCTTACACTGGTAAAACGATCTTAAAAATCAGTGTCATGCAAAGTAAGGAACTGGACCATGAATTCATATCCTTTTACTTCTAACATTTGTAGAGCATCAAAGAACAAGGTGCCCCCCACCGCATGCAGGTCACTTTGGGCTAAAATCAGTGGAGATCCTGGATCCCCTTGAGCATGTACACTCTGACATCATGACCCTGACACTGTGAGGGGAGGACACTTGTAGGGGATGCATCCCCCAGACACTATAATCACACATGGGATACATCAATTGTACACAGCTCATACTGTCATGGAGGTGTACTAGTTAAAAAACAGCACTTACAACATGCCAGGTGTCACTCTCCCGCAGGTCCCCTGGGTCAGCCAACCACAGTATGGGTCCCGTGAAGCAATACAAGACCTGGGCGAGAGAAAGGCAGAAAAAAAATCCTGTTTCTCACCGTTCCCAGAGATTTCTGGGTCATTATTTGTGGGGGGCGCGTCAGACGATGCGCTTACTTTTTACATGATCCATGACGCTCACAGCGACTGAGGGGGACTCGAATGACACAGCTGGAGAAGGCCACAAATAGAGCATGGTGTTCTTTGTCCAGCTGGAGGGAAATGACCCGTCTGTCCTCTTCACTTTCTGCATTACACCTGTTTGGTAGGAAAAAATTAAACCAGAATATCTAGTTAAAGTTTCCAACAGAAACACATTGGATAGGTCAATTACGCAGGGTGGCTTCTTATAAAAGGCCTCCTTTAAAATTATCCATGTGGGAATTGGGAAGAAAGGTACTTATGCCACTGCTGACTGCTTATATATACAGGGCATGAAATTTCAGACTGAACTCCAGGAGTCAAAAAAATAAAATGTGGTCGCCAGACTTTATTCCTGATAGTAAACAGTTCTTGCCCCGCTGCATCCCTGAACCAGTCGCCAGCCTCAATTTTCTGGGCACCGATGACTCCCAGGCGCCTGCAAATTTCATGCCCTGATATATATGTCCTCCTATCTGAAAGACCGTCTCCTCCCTCATGGTCCATGGCGGCCTCTGAAGTCAGCCGGGAGTAGCCTCTTGCAGGTACCGTCTGCCCATCAAGTTCATGGAGTGAGGGAACGAACGCAGAGACGTGTTCTCAGTAGCTGCCCCACAATAATCATCATCACTTTATTTATATAACTCTCCTCTGCTAGATGGCGCTTGGAGTGCTTTCCAACAACATTTAAAATAAAATAAAACACTATATATAAAATCAATTTTAAAAGGGGAAGGCAAAACGGGGGAAAACTCATGAAGGGGGAACCAGCAGTAGATCCTCTAAAAGCACCTGGAAAATGAAAAAAGTTTTCCAGTGCTTTTTGAAGGTGTGTGTGTGTGTGGGGGAAACGAACGCCCTTTTCAAATGGGCTGTGGTACGGGGGGGATGGGGGGATGCCACAGTGTGTGTGTGGTGGGAGGAGGAGGCGGCTGTTACAGACACGCATACCCATCTCCACCCACTTCCGTGCATAGTGCAACTGCCATTGTTGTCGGTTGCTCCGTGTGTGGGCGACGGTGGAGCACGGGAGCGCATGCACGCACCCCCACCCACCGGCCGCAGTGGTCACATGGGCACCCCACCATGCCCACACAGAGGTTCTGTGTGGGCATGGGGAGGTGCCCATGTGACCACTGTGGCCAGTTCTGTGTGGGCATGGGGGAAGGGCGTGTTGTGTGAAAAGGGCCTAAGATTAACATCTGGAGGGAGCGAATTCCACACTCAGTGGCCCGCCACAGCAAAGGCCCCATTGTCCGCCAACTTAAGGTGCGATGGTGGGATCTCGAGCCCCAGACAGTGGGTGGCAACTGAGTGCAGACAGGCGGTAGGGTGAAGTTTTAGGAGTAGGTCTCAAACATAGCTAGGGCCATAAAAATCAGTAGTGCAATTTTAATTCAATCTGCTGCTTTACAGTCAACTAATGCAAAGAACACAGGGCGGGGGTAATATAATCATGGCTGCCCTAACCAGTAAGCTGCCGTGCTGCCACATTCTGAACAAGCTGCAAGTGATGAAGCAGCACTGCGAAAAGCCCATATAAGAGAGAATTACAATAATCAAGCTTTGTGGTCACCAGGGCTGGGTCTCCATGGCAAGGTCAGCCTGGGATAAGGACAGGTGTAGCTGGAAAAAGCATTTTCGAACCATGTCCAATACCCGAGTTTTTAAGGACAGAGTGTGGTCGAAAATTATTCCCAAGCTCCTTACCTGGCTCAGAACCTCCATCCAGACCCTTGCAACTTGGGGTATTTTCAGACGTTACGAGATCACAGTCAACCACAGTGAATCTGCACACGGTGAAAGTGATCCTGTAACGTCTGATGGGGGGAACGGAAGTTCCCCCCCAGATGTTCATCACGGTCAATCGCGGCAGGGAATCACATTCACCATGCGATCGCCTGAACCCATGGGCCCGGTCGCGTGGCAAATGTGATTCCCCGCTGTGATGAACCAAGCCGTCTCGTCTGGACGGCGGCCACGGCCTGGAATCCCCGCAGGGATTCTGGACTGTGGTCAATTTGGGCGGGCGCTGCGGCCGCATTGGCCGCGGCGCCTGCCTGTCTCCCCAGAGGGCGGGTGGCAGGGGAGCGTGGGGGGGTGGAGCCGTGCGGCCCCACGTTGCGCCACGCGGCCCCGCCCCCTCCCCGATTCCCTGCCGGAAGCCGCCACCACGTCTGTTCGCCCATGACATGGTGGCCCCGGCAGGGAATCAAAGGTTTGTTTCCGTTACAGGGCCAATTGGCCCCGTCACGTCTGAAAATACCCTTGCACCGGGGAGGGATATCCTCATATTGGCTGCCCCTCCCCACTAGCATCACTTCAGTCTTCTTTGGGTTGAGCATGAGATAGCTCCGACGTATCCAGCTGGAATTATGGAACTCTTCCCCCAGCCCCCGGAGGTTTGTCTGAGCCAGTGTCTGAGATACTTTTTATCTGGCCAGGCATTTGGTAGGCCAGGATAGGGCTCGGGGAAGTTTGGGATAAGTTTCCCTCAGGGTTGCCAGGGGGCTCGTTCTGTGACTTTTCTTTTTCTTTTTATGGATGTCTGAGTGCACCCATAGGTGCCTGGGTTTCATAGAGACCCAAACCTGGCCTACACTGGAATCTTTTTCTTTTTAGGAAGGACTTAAAACAGGCACAAGAAAGTTATTGTTCACACACAGTTTTTTAAACCAGGTTCTCCCTCGCTTTAACAATTTTGGTAGGGTGGGTTCATCAAATGACTGAAGCATAAACCAGCACAGCTTACTCTGGGCTCAGTGTGTGCGTGAACGCTATCCAGAGAATGGGTGTTTTTAAATGAGACACATGACCACCCATTAACCACACATCGAACTGCTCGTTTGAAGGTGGAGAATGGGGAGGTGTGCTCTGTAACCCACGCACCGGCCACTCATGGGGCACTGCTGAAAAAACTGGAGTGGGCTGTGCAGGGCAAGGTAAAACAATGCGTGGGGACAGGCGCTCACACATTGTCCGCTCATATGAACCCTCCCACGCACACTAGCAGACAGGTCCGCAGCCCAGTTGCCTCCTTGGTCCTGCCCACAGCCCTGAGGAGCTCTTGAAGGACACACGCACACGCGAAATACAACACCACATTGGCTCAAAGCACAGCAAACCCGCTCACGATGCACGAGGGAAGAGCCAACGTCACGGAGGACAGCAGCTTGGGTGGCAGTTTCCTTCGTGTCCCGCCCAGTAATATGCACCTCCATTTGGTGCCCGTTAGTGGCTTCATGGTTTCTGGGGCTGTGTGTGATGAGGATTAGGTGTGGGGGTGCTGCTGGGTGGGGGGAAGGGGAAAAAACTGCCTGTATGAATTGTCTGCATGGCCAGTTCATGGTGGAGGGAGTGTGTGGAGTCTTCCTGAGTGGGCGCAATGGACACCCGTTAGAATCCCTCCCCACTCACTTCATGTGCGTGGGTGACCTGCACCTGCAGCACTCAGTGAACACAGGCCCCCCCCTCAAGACTTGCTCATTTAAAAACACCCAGTATGTGGTTGCCATGTTGGCCCCAAGTGACAGAGAGGGAGACAAAGTGATTTGGACATCTTTTATTGGACCAACTGCTGTTGGTTTGACTGGCTATGCTACATGTCTGAGGAAGGGCTCTGTGCGGCCTGAAAGCTTGCTCATTTTCATCAACAGCAGTTGGTCCAATAAAAGAGATCGTTCGAGCCACTTTGTCTCCCTCTCTGTGAATGCTATGCGACACTGAGGCCTGCTTAGTTCCGATCTCTGACTGGCTAATGGGATACCTGCCCCTAAGCCACTGCATCTGTAACGGTAGGATGAGCAGTGGTGCACACATCAAGTAACCCCTGGGACTCTGTGTGCGAACACAGCCAAGTCTGTTCTTCAAACAAATTTAACTTTAAACTGGTTTAAAGCTGAACCGGCCAAGCTCTGAGGCTCCTAAGGGGCACATTTTCAAAGGCAAAAATCATACTTGGATGATTAAACCCACTGACTTCCTACAGGAGCCTGGCATGTGAATAGTGTTTTTGCTTTAGAAACTCTACTCCCAAGTGCCTGGTTCTATTTAGAAAACAATACTAAGAGGCCTCTGAACATTTTTACCCACAGTAAATCAAAATAATTTAATGTATTTTGTATGGTGATCCTGAGGGCAAGACTAGAACTAATGGGTTCAACTCACAAGAAAACAGATTTCAGCCAATCCCTAGGAAGAACTTCCTAATGGTAAGAGCTGTTCGACAGTGGAACAGACACTGCCTAGGGCGGGGGTGGACTCTCCTTCGCTGGAGGTTTTCAAGCAGAGGCTGGACGGCCCATCTCCCCGGGACGCTGTAGCTGTGGATTTCTTGCACTGAGCAGGGGGCTGGACTAGATGACCTCCGAGGTCCCTTCCAACACTATGATTCTATGCTCTACAAGAGTTGGCCGGCCTTTTGCTCCCAAACGCAGGGCTAGGGGATAAGTTGTCCAAGCTGTATAGGTGAAGTTCAAAGCCACTAGCTTTGTGACTTGTTCCATGTATGTAGGGGTTTCTAATGCACCCATCATACAGAAGAACCTAAAAAGTAGTCATGGATGCATCTATATTTTATAAACTTTTTGCACAGCTACACACACAAAAAACTTCAAAATTTGTTAGCAGAGCTCCTTTTAAATAACACATGGTAGCGCGCTTGTATTTGGTAAAAAGAGTTCTCTACTTGCAGAGTAACTAGATTGTATCAATGACTGACTGGGAGTGGAATAAGAATGTTCTCACCACCCACACATGGAAAGTGCTAAATTATTTCGAGATTGTTCAGCAAGCACATTCTACTATAAAGGCTAGGAAGTGCCAAACAGGGCGTGTATCTTGGAAAGGAAATATGAAAGTTAGATGGTGAGAGGCAAATGACTGAATGAGACATACACTGAAAATCACTTGGATGTTCTGGAGGGCAATTCTTGTAAAATAATACCTACTTTGCATGATTGTAAGCATCAATCTCTTCCAGTAATACGCTGTCATTCAAGGAAAAAGGTCTTGTCTTTGCCAAGATCTTAAGTACCACTCCGGCTTCTGAGCCAACAAATATGACAGTGTAGTTTTGGTACGGACCAGCAGAATGGTCTATGGTAATTGCAGTCAACCGATACCTACCAAAACCAAAGCACACATTAAGAATTGGCTATTGGAAAAGGCTTGTGTAAAAACAAATGTGCGGATGTGTCTTACTTTGCAGCAGTGTCATACCTGATTCGTGTCTTTGTAAACCAGGGCTCCTCAATGACTGAGGGAACAGCCGAGTCCATCAAAGGGTGGGATTTGATGAAGGATAGGGTTTCATCTGGGAAATCAATGGAGGTTTTGTAAGCCTCTGCTAGGCCGTGTTTTGCACAGCAACCCGGTCTGAAAGGAAAGCAACATTTCCCCCCGCTATTTTAGTTAATGAGAAAGGGCAGGCATTCTGAGAGAGCAAAGCAAACTGCTGAGGAGAATACGTATGGTCCAGGTGAAAACCACTGCTCTGGTTGTACATGAGAAGACTCTCAATGGGAGTTTTCAGCAGCACCACACTTGAATCCTGTCTGAGGTGAGGCCCTTGCTCTGGGCAGGATTTGGCCTGGGCGCCAAACAAGAGTGACTGTGGCCTGGGCTAGGGAGGGAGCAGAGAGAGAGCGTGGCGACATGTGGACGTGTGTCCGCATGGTCCTGCCTTCACGCTGTTCGGAGCGGCCTGTCCCCCTCCCTGATGGGCAGTCTATGAGGCCACATTGGCTGCCAGAAAATGCCATGGACACGGACTAGGGTAAGAGTCATGCGATGGCCTGCTTTATCCTGGTCTGGCATCCATTGGCCCAGTCTGGCATCTGTTGCACGTGTTGTGGCAGCACTTAGCCCGGACTGTCCCTCAGGGATGGTCCCAAGGAAAAGACCGAGCTAAGCGCTGCCACGGCCCGTGCAAACCGAGGTTCCAGGCCGGGCCAAAATCTGGCAGCTACATTCAGCCATGACGACAGCACAGATTTCCACGCTTGGCCAAGGGTGGAAATCCGTGCTATCATCATGGCGGAAAACACCCAATGTGTCATTGATTTAAAGGCAGCTTTTATAGGGCTAATGCTACTGTGTCATGAGTAAGAGTTTCTTACCTTGGCTTTGGTACTTTGTCTTCAGGTACAGCTGTCCAAACAGAATCTGCAGTCTTTTGTTCTTTAAATCTGCCTTTGAATACTTTCTCAATGTCATCCATGCTAAAAGCACATACCGCTGAACCAGGGATGCTGTAAAATAAGAAAAATCGGTTTCAAAAATCCAGACTACAATGGCCCCAACCTTAGCTGTAACAGGGAACTGGAGGACTTCTTTTGATGTCATGTTGCTCATCTCTCACCTGTTAAGCTGGGTGGTGAATACACCGATAACAGTAGGGACTCCATTGATTTCTATTATGTCTGTGATAGACTGTAGAACATCGAAGTAGAAAAACGAATCCCCCGGAACGGAACAGTTGAGCCGAGCTTTGAGAAATGAAGTCCAATGTTTCTCCAGTACTCTTTGGGAACCGCCGATGTCGTTTTTGCATATGCGTGCCACACGGGAGTACACGGCCTGCATGGGGGCGGGAACAACAGATTAACAGGGGAGCTGGGAAGAAACCAAAACCCAGTTTTCATTGTTTTTAAATAAAGCATCCAGGATAACTTTGTTAGCAGAAAAGCTGCTGCTACAGATCTGCTCTCCTGAGTCTACAGGAAGGAAAAAAGCAAGCAGTGTTTAGCTGCATCACTGGTCAAACATAACTCTCTGTTTTGCATTCGCTCCCACCCCTGAAAATCATATTGCTGATGAGATTTAAAGTTGTGAATTCACCATGTGCAAATGGTTTAATAATTTACTATGGGATATCTTCTCATGATGAAGCAGAAATACTGGTATTCGCATGAGTAAAATATTCATTTTCCTAAGGGACTAGGGAACTTCCTTGTTAAACACTATTTTAAACACAATAGGCAAAAAAAAGACTATCTGCTATTCTCTCTAGAGTTAAAGAAAGCACAGTTCTAAAGGATACCTGTTGAGAACTCTGTTAACAAGTCAGCGAAAATAATAATCCAAAAGCTTTCCAGCAGATGGTACCACATTCCAGAGTTCTCAGCTTTCAGCTGCAATTAGAAGTATGAACACACTGTGAGTGCAATCCTTTCTGGGGATAGCATCCATACTAGCAGATACAGCAAGTGTGAGTCCCACTGAACTCAATAAGACGCCTACTTGTGTTAGCTGCTAATCTGGGTGCAATGCCCACAGAGGACCACCCTGCCCCCTACTTTATATCAATGCTTGTCTAGAGACAACTGTGCTTGTTTCTGAGGACATCTTCCAAAGCATACACAGGCAGATTATGTTGAGTCATAATATCATACTATCATAGTTTATCGTACTAAACAGTCAACTTTATTCTCACCTTTCCTAAATTATTATGCTCTACAGCAATCTCCCGAAAGAAGAAATAGACGTAGTTCCCATATTCTATGGCGTGAAGGAAGTGTGGCTCTGAAAGATACATTGAAGAAGAGAGATCATTACCTAAAACAGTCATTCCATTACGGTAAGACCCTGCCAGCTCGGCCTGATTTAAAGGCTTTCTCTTACTTACATGCAAACCAAAGGGAACTCCAATATTCAAGACACTTTAGGAAGCCTAAATATGGGTGCACTCAAGCTGAAACGAACTTGTAGACTTTAATGTCAGCTAATGGACTGTAAAAAGGCCTCCAAGGAATTGTATTACAGCTAAGGTCTTTGTTACTACAGATTCATTCATTAACCTATTTAACTGAAGAGGAGGGGGGGTTTACATTTTAAACAAAGATTTTGCTGTATCAGCACAAAGTTATTTTCTGATTGTTTTGATCTTGCTAGGCCAAAAGTAGCATGTACATTATTAACACAGTGTTTATATATAAACAGGATGACTATGACTCGCTTCCTCTTCAAGGCCAATGAAATTAAATACGTCACCCTCCCTCCTCCTCTCCAAAACTGTTACCTTTTATCCACTTGGAATCATATTTTATTGTTCTTAAAGCAGATCCATCCCCCATGCTGCGATAGATAACTGCATCGCTGGCCAGGAAATCTGCTACTGTTGCTGAATACAACTTTCCATCTAAACCAAAAGTCAACATCTGGTATTAACAGGCTAATAATTATAGAGATGATTCTGCGTAGTCTTGTACTTCTCTGTCCTAGGAATGCCACCCTCCCAAACATTACTCTAACCTATACTTCAACAATTTTAGATTCTAATCCTTCAGAGACCGCTTTAAAAATCTCTCTGATCTAAGGTACTTTGACAATCTTAGTTGCTCTGTGCTTTCTTTTAAAGCCCTCTGGCACTTCTGTTGAATGTAAATTAATCATTTAACTTCATTACAGTATACGTTCTTACCAGCAAAGAGGGCAACGTTAGTTTGTCTGGCATCAAATGGGCACCTTGCCAAGCCACTAATTTCTTCGCCGTCATATTCCAAGGTGTTCAACTAGAAAAGAAAAATAAATTGTTGGTGGTGTCATCTCTGCTTTGCACACTGGCATGACGGGGTAAGAGTGCTTTTCATCTACCATAATTCTATCTGATGATTTCTGTCACTCTTAATCTAATCTTCCGTAACATCTGGGAAAAGAATCATTTTTGCAAGTAGTTACACTGAAAAGCTTCACTTCCCAAACAGGGCGGGTTGCAAGCCTACAACAATAGTAGATGAATGGTATTATTGGAGTTGCTTACCCTATAGTATCTGCACATGGGATTAAATGCATTTGTGCCACAGAAAAATACCATCTCATCATTTCTGGGGACAAACACTTTAATAAAGTTATGGCATTCGTCCTGAAAAGAGAAAAGGTTGCATTACCAACCGATTTCACACACGCATTTGATATAATTACTGGGATTGCTATTTACAGGGGGAACCTACTTTGTGTTTGCCTTTCATGGCACAGTTCTCTCTGTCCTGTTGCCTTGATCTCCAGGTTAATTTCTGTTTAAATATAAAACCGAACAATAAATGTAAAAATAAAGAGTTCACTTTTTATCCCGAGAACTTTTATTTTCAAAAACAAATCAGCATGTCAATTTCCTTTATAATTCCTTACCTTGCTTGGAGTAACTTCAGACTTGGGAACTTCATTTAAGTTAACAGTATAAACTTGATCCCTGTGGGAAACAAAGGAATAAGACATATCAAGTGAATGCATGAAAAACTAGGGACCATGACTGTGTTAGAGATCTATAGTTTTAGGAACCTTGTTAAATAACAACATGTTCTGAAGCCCTTATAGATTTTCTCTGTTTAAGACAAGAGGGTCATCACAGGGCAGTCTTGGTCTCCATCAGATGCAATGTTTTCAGATAGCATCTGTGTTTCTCAGCTGTTCCAGTCTTATCCATCACATGTTGTCAAAGCACAGCCCACAGTCTAAATAAATATGCAAATGGTCCAGACTCTCTTACTTAATCCCTGATGTGTCATTCCAAGTTAAAAATGATCAGGAGAAGTTTTTATCAGGGCTGTAATGCAAAAGAAGGGAAATGGCATTTGATCATGGGGTTTAGCATAACCGCAGTAACATGCTGCTGCCTTTAGCCTTCGACTCCAATTTTCAGGCATGGGACACAGATGCTGTGTATACCTCTGTGAAGTTTCTTTCTTTTTCTAATTCCAATTTCTGATCATACTCTGCAGATTATTTTTAATGAAGTGCACACATTAATGCAAAACGAGAAGAGAAAAGAATTTTAGTCTCATAAACTGACTAAAGGAAAATTACCTGCCAGCGATATAAAGTGTGTCTCGAATTTTCAACATGAGTTGAAAGTCCAGCCTGTGTTGAGATTCATTGCCTGAAGGGCGTCCTCTAAATACTGGATATTGTCTTGAATCTGCAAGTAAAAATGGGCAACACCATCACTCAGGATTATAGAGAAAAAGAATCAATATACAGCATTGATTAGCTGTATATGCTAGGTGTAGAAGGGTTTAAACTAAATTTCTCAAGTAATGTCTTGAATATAAATGAATAAGGGATGGCCAATGTCAGCAAATGTTCTTTTTACTGAAATTACTGCAGTATTTCTGGTTGCTTAGTTATTTATTGTTAATAAAAAGAAAGATGGAGCGAGGAATACATCTGGGTAAATTAAAAAGGAACAGTAATTTTTTTAGTTGTCAAGCAAACAAAAATTGCAATGAAACCATTTTCATTCTGCTGGTTGCTTACAGTGGTAGTCAACAATGCTGATTGGGTCATCGTCTTCAGGGAAGCTGACAGCTAGGGATTGGGATACGGTCATTAGCATCGTACAAGCACAAAGCAGGAAGAGCCTCATGGTTGGTGGAAAAAAATAGCACCACCTTCTTGGTAATACTGTTTAACTACCTGCAGGAGAAAAAAAGAACTCATATTGATGATGATTCAATTTAAGACAAGAAACAAAGTAGGTAAAATGATACCCTTTATTTAACCGACTTCTGTTCGGGACAAGGTGTGAGCTTTTATGTTTCTCAGAGTCTTCACCAGACAACAAATGTTAATCCAATAAAAGGTATAGTCTTAAACTACTTTGTGTTTCTTCAGATGGACACGGAACTGGCCACCCTCAGAGCTGCTCCAGGGGTGCACTCACACGTCTACCCACGCCTGGGTCCGTTTAAAATGGACCTGGTGATGGAGCCAGCCCACAGTGTTCCCCCACACCGTAGAGTTACGGTTGCCGCCCGCAACTCTATGGTGTTGCCCAGGGCAACCCCTGGCCAAGAGCAGAACTGAAGCGGCTGTTCATCAAGCAGACGGACTGCAGCTCCGCCTCAGTCCGGTGCCCTGGTTTTCGCCAACCTGCTCCGCTGGCGGTGCATGCTCTCTCTCTCTCTCTCTAACTATCACTAGCATAAGTAAATTAGCTTTCATTAAATCCCCTTTGTTTATGTAGACAGAAAAGTGCTATGTGACAACCCTGACTGAAGCTTTTGTGCAGTGTATTGAGGCTTACTAATTTTTGGTTGAATTGGGAGATGGTTTAGAGGTAGCTGATGAATGTCATCTCGGCTAAATCACAAGGACTGCAAGCAGAACAAGCAGACTAGCTGACTAAGCAAGAAAATTGTTCAAGTTGGGATCAGAATGTTAATTAAACTACAGAATCTCTTCCAATAAAAGCCTCTTCCCAGAAACTAAGTAAAGCGTCTCCACAAAATACAAAACACATGCAAACTGTAAATTCCAAGTCCCTTTTTGAGCCCCTTTTTTGTTTGTTTTTAGGCTGTGCCAAGGTGCTAATATCAAGAGGCCTCACATTCTAAGTGATCTCTATTACCCTTCACTTTGGGTGATATTTAAATTTGTGCAAAGTGGCTAAGATGCCATTGCCCCACTTTGACTTTCCTTTGCACTGGGTAAATGACCACAGAAGGGGGCAGAGAGACAAATAACCTCTCAAATTCTGCAAGCAATTAAATACTGTGGCTAATAACATAACTTCTTATATCATAATGCCCCTTGCCAGCTGTACAGCAGTCTTCCTCCATTGGCAGCCATGGGGCCAAAGCGTGAAGTGGCCCCACTCTTGTGTAGGGATGTGTGCATTGTTTTCCAGGATTGACAGCTTCAGTCACCAATCACAATAACCTACATTGTGATCGGTACGGGAACCATGCATCTGAGAAACATGCAGTTACAATTTATGCGTCTTGGAAAGAGGGAGAGCTGCCGGCATTTTACGTTGGAGATGGAAGTGCCAGGACAGGGAGTTAGGCTACTTTGATGGCTGTGGTAACCCCCAATACTGAGGACTAATTCTCCCCAGAAGATCTCCTCCTCATCCATGCTTCTATGCCCAGGGCAGGTGGGCTGGGAGGGGGAAGACAGTTCATGAGTCAATGTAACTGATTAACACTGTTGTACAGTGTATGGTGAGACTGCTTTTCCCACCATGGACGTGTGGCAGTAGCACTGTATACAGAGACCTGTGTTCACTGCATTTCCCCCATTGATGCCAGTGGGGGAAATGCAGTGAACATGGGTCCCTGACTATACAGTAATGCTGTTAAGGAGGGAAGTGAAACAAGACCCAATTAATACCATTGGGTGGTAATATTAGGCAAACTTTGCTTATTCAAGTTGTAGTCTAGGCAGAAACCAAGGCAGGTGTGTCCCTGATGAAAAGTGCAATGGGTTCTCTAATGACCACAAGTATGTCTGAGCAAGGGTTTTATTTCCCATCAGAAAGATGACAACCTTGGTCCTTGGCCTTCTGGTATCTTTCTGAGTTATTCTTCCAGTTTCTAGTCACAGGGACAATCTATTAAGTCATGAACACTACCCTCTGCGGTTTCTGAGATCACTTGCTGTATTAAATTACTTGTATTAAGAATATTTTAGAACTCCTCTCTATTACAGATATTTCTGAAGGGTGCAATGAGAGACATATCTAGTTGTTATCAGTCAAAGCAGTGGCTCCCCAAAATTTTCCGGTGCGACTCCATTTTATTATTATTAATTTATTTACATAGTGCCAGCAATGTACCTCATGCTGTCCCTACCCTAAGAAGTTTACAATCTATATTATGAGACTTAAATATAATTTTGTGACCTGAAACAGCAGGAAAGTCATACAAAGTACACTGAGTATTTGGGACCATGACCTCATCTGCAGATGACACAACCACAGTTGAGGTCACAACCCACAGTCTGGGAAACTCTGAGCGCAAGGTTTGGACCCTAATCCAACAAAGCACTTGCGCATACAGGTTGTGATGCTAAATACACTTGCGTCAGCAGAGTCCAATTAATTTCAGGAACACGGCCACCCTCACTGTTAAGTACATGGAGTCTTTGGCATGAAAACCTGCCTTTGCTGAAGCCAATGGCAATATTTCCATTGGGTTCAGTGGATTTGGGACTTCACTTCACCCATAGACTTCAAGGGGATACCCAATATTCTTGAAGTTAGTTTAGGACTGAATCAAAGTAAGTGTAGGAGCTTTCATGGATCAGGGCTATCATTTCTAATTCCATTTCCTATTCCTTTACCTACATAATATACCTGGTGATTAAATGCAACTGAAAGTTAAAGTGCTGCTTAGAATGTTGGAGTCACTGAGTGTTTTTACACACACATTTCTCCTGCATGTTTTCTGTTACATCCTGAATTTTCTGTGTGTCTAAATCACTCACCCAGATCTTAAACATCCGGAGCTTTGAACTTCTGCATAGAACTTCTCCCAGAACGTTTGTGTGTAAAAAGTTCTCCTGGTAAACTGCTTTGCTCCAGGCAGCTGTGGTCACTTGGTTTCCATGGCAGCCCCTCATGTCTACAGCTGTGGTTACTTTAACCTGCCTCAGGGCAGTGTGTGTGTGAAGAATGCATCCGGAACTTACTTGTGGACTTGTAAACAGTTCTCCTGGTAAACTGCTTTGCTCCAGGCAGCTGTGGTCACTTGGTTTCCATGGCAGCCCCTCACGTCTACAGCTGTGGTTACTTTAACCTGCCTCAGGGCAGTGTGTGTGTGAAGAATGCAAGCGGAACTTACTTGTGGACTTGTAAACCCAGAAGATTGAAAGACCAGCACATTAAGGTGTGTGTAAAAATGCCCATTAATTAGTTCTGAGCCTCATTCTGTGCATGGATTGTTCAGCTCCTACGGCTTGAGTGAGGTCATGCTGGAATCAGTGTAGGTGGGGGTACTATTTGGCAATGCAGTAGGAGCGAGTTCTTAGCCATTAAGGACTGACCTGAAAAAGATGGATTTTTAACTATTAATGATGTTTCTGCATCTCAAGTCCACCAGCCCAGAACTGATGGTTTGCACTCTTAGCCAAGATTGATGAGCAACAGTGGCTAATAGACACTAATGATTTCTGGCATATTCCCTCTGCTCTTCCTCATCCTGACACAGCCTCTCCTGATGAAGAATCTAGCCTTAAATTGCTAATGAATAAACTTAAACAAACTGGAATTAATAAAGTTGAGTAAGCGGGAACTGACTTAACTTGAGCACAAAGCAGAGTGAGGGTATTCCTGACTGGAGGAGTTCCGATACAAAAAAATCATTAATGGTTTTGAAAAAGTCTTCTCTTTCCACACAGACACTCTAACACTGATAAAATGGGTGTTAGATTTTATCATACATGCTGCAGGGCACCCACAGAGCACACCTGCAGTCCTGAAACATGTATAATAAAATCTAACACCCATTTTATCAGTGTTGGAGAGTCTGTGTGAAAAGGACCTATGACCAGCACTCTAGGTTTGAATGCTGAGGCAGCTCTACAATGTGGCGGCCACAGGACCATGTGAAATTCCTGTACTGAACTTCAATCTGTTTAAAAGGAGGCCCTGGTGATGGGGTGATGAGCCATTGGGTGATTTCAGACATTACGAGATCACGCTCAACCACAGTCAATTCCGCGGCGGGGCCAAAGCAGCCTGCATGTCTGTTCGGCAGCTGCCAGATGTTCACCACAGTCAATACCCACATGGGGTCAAAATCAACCATGCTTCCAGAGCTCTGGCCCGGACCATGGGTGATTTCAGACGTAACGGGGCCCGTTGGCCCCGTACCGAAATCACCCTAGTCATTCCCCGCCGGGGTCACCCCGTCACGCCGCAAGACGTGCCGGGGGGATCCCGGCGGGGAATCTGGGAGGGGGTGGGGCCGTGCGGTGCAGCGTGCGGCCGCACGGCCCCGCCCCCTCCACGCTCCCGGCGCCCGCCCTCCGGGGAGACGGGCGAGCGGCGGGGCCAATGAGGCCGCCGCGTCGGGCCAGATTCGCCACGGCCCGGGGTCCCGCCGGTGATCCCGGGTCGTGGCGCCCGACCAGACGTGACTCCAGGGTTCACCCTGGCATGGGATTACATTCGACACGCAGCGGCCTCCGGTCCCCCCGCTTCGGCTGCTCACGTGTCGAATGCAATCCCCAGGTGTGGTAACATCTGGGGGCAAACATCCGTTTCCCCCAACAGACGTGACGCTATCACAGCCACCACGCGGAATTGAGCGTGGTTCACTGTGATATTGTCACGTCTGAAATCACCCCATCTCTGAAAGCGTGGTCAAAGAGATTCCCAACGAGAAACAAAAAAAAGTAATGTCTGAACGGCAACCACCAGCCAGAACCAAAGACAATGATTCCCAGCCGGGGACAAAGCACGCAGCGTCGCTGCCAGGCAACCAGCAAAAACACAGACCGGGGAGGGAGATTTAAAGGGCACATGACAGCAGCCGGGACGAGCCGCCCCAGCGCCTTCTGGGTGCTTTGACCACGGCCCAGCCTGGGATCGACGTAATGTCTGTTGCGCTGCCCCGGGTCGTGGTCCGGTTGTCTGATTCCCTGCCATGGTCTTGGTCCCGTCATGTCTGTTCGGGGCTTTCCTTGACCATTGGTGGTGGTTTATCTGTTCATCCCCGCCGGGAATCCACTGTGGTGAATCGGGACCGCGTAATGTCTGAAATCACCCATTAATTCTAACTGGCCGTACAGCTCCCTCAGGCTTTCGGGGATTTAGAAATACACTAAGGCAGATATAGGGTATTTTCAGATGTTACGAGATCATGCTCAACCACAGACAATCCCCTGTGGTGGGGAATGGTCCCGTGACATCTGTTTGATCCCTGCCAGATGTTCACCACAGTGAACCTCCAGCGGGGATCAAAATAACCACGCTTTCGAGGATGGTCCGGGGACCATCTCCAAAAGTGTGGTCAAAGTGATTCCCGCCGTGGGTGAACACCCGGTGGGAATCACTTTTTGCCCCCAACAGACGTGACGTTACTACGCTCAACCACAGCGGGATTCAGCATGGTTGAGTGTGGTAACGTCTCGTCTGGCCCCTGACCACAGCCCAGAATCGGCGGCCATGCTCGCCGCCGATTCCGGGCTGTGATCAATACCCCGGGGGGCGGGCGGATGCTGAAGACGCACTGGTCGCTGCACCCACCCGTCTCCTGGATGGCGGTCGGCCTCGGGAGCATGGGGGGGGCGGGCGGGGCTGTGTGGCCGCATATTGCACTGCGCAGCCCCGCCCCCCCCCGATTCCCCGCTGGGATTGGCCGGCACGTCTGCTGGCCGTGACGGTCAGATTCTGGCAGGGAATCAAAAGGGTGATTCCGTGATGGGGCCAAAGCCGCCCCGTCACATCTGAAATCACCCATAGTGATGGCTCACTTCAGGTGGGTCAAACTAAGATTTTGAAAAGTTTTTTTCTCCTTCCGTGCAATATGCACATTCTAAGATTCCTGGGATTCTTAAAACAACAGAAGGAATTTCTTCTGCGATTAAGGGTACTTTAGCGGTAGAAAGGACCTAAGCAAATGTTTAAAGGAAGTTCACATAGAACCTAGATAGAACCTCCTGGCTTCTTTTTTTTTTTGGCTTGTGAAAATAAAAATGGTAGCCAAGAAATCTAGAATCATAGAATGTCAGAGTTGGATGATACATAAAGGGTCATCTAGTCCAACCCCTGCTTGGAAGCAGGCTGACAGATAGCTATCCATCCTCTTAAAAATTGAGAGCTTACGACCTCTCTAGACAACTTATTTCATTGACAAACATTTCTTGCTGTTAGGAAAATTTTTCTGATATACAACCAAAATCTACTTTCCTGGACTCTGAGCCCATTATTTCTATGGGCTTAGAAATGTATTTTTTTATTTCTTTCTCCATATTTATTTCTTTGAGTCCTGTCTGCGGTAGTAATATTCCTGGGTGTAGCCCTTTTGATATTTAAAGATTGCTATCATCGATACCCTTCATCTTCTTTTTGCTAAGCTAACCATGCCCAGTTCCTTCAACTTTCCTCATAAGACTTGCTTTCCAGATACTTTTATTGTCTTTGTTGCCCTCCCTTGAACCTGCTCCAATTTTTCAATAGCCTTCTTAAAATGAGGAACCCAAGACTGGACACAGTATTCCAAGTGTGGTCTGACTAGTGCCAAACTGAATGGAATTATTGCCTCCGCTGACTTGGAGAAAATGCTTCTGTTAATGCAGCCTTAAACTGCATTAGCCTTTTTTGCAGTCGTATCACATTGCTGACTCGTATTCAGTTTGTGATCAACCACAATCCCTAGATCATTTTACATGTGCTGTTGCCAAGCCAGATATCTCTTAGTAACTAAACTGCTAAATCACTACTGACCAAAATGTTTGTGATTGAAAATACAAAAGCACTTTAATAAAAGAAAAAGACCTGATCAGACAATGGCCGTTTTTACATGGACCCCTCTCCCCCCCCCCGGCCACTTGGTGTTCAGATGTGTGCAGCAGGGGGGGAGTCTGTGTACACGGCCGGCAGTGGGTGGGTATGCGGCGGGTGTGTGCCCGTGTAAACACCATGGGCGGTGGGAGTTTGTGTGGGTGTGCTCCCGCCGCACACCCACCGCTACCCACAGAGCCCGCTGGTAAAACGGATGAGGCTTCGTGGGTGCGTTTCCGTATACACAGACACACACCCCCCTCCACCCACCATGCCGAAACACCCCCCACCCACCCCCGTCCGTGTATTAACGGCCAATGCGTTATCTCAGTAACACATTCAAAGAGTCCTCCCCGAACAGCAGTGCAGCACTGCATAAACTGTAAAACAAGTGCAGAGGTGCTTGTAGATAATTCTTCAATGTGAGTTCTGACAGTACAGGAGGCCGAAGCCTGAACTCAGAGGGCAGACACGGGCAAACCTTCATTAAAGTATTCCTGGAAAAAAAATCTGATACAAAGATCAAAACTTTACGAGAACCCAGAGGTGGGATCTTTTTGTGTCCATTAATCCCTTTTAACTAACTCTCGCTTTTCCCACTCTCCTTGTCAGGGAAGGATCTATATGTGCAGGACAGACCTTTCTCAACACAGGGGATGACAAAGAGGGAGGGGATCTGACAGGGAGAACTGGACTATGTCTGCAAACCATGCCCTGTGATCTTGCAGGTAAAGGTTTGTTTTTTTCTTTTTAAATATTTTGAACATTAAAGGTACAGGTAAAAGAAATTTGGACTACTCCTATACCGGCTTCCCTGCCATCTTGTGTGGGTAGGAAATGTAGTCACTTTGTAAAAGCTATTGGCTCTACTGACTATTATTCTTCAGGGCTTTGGGATTAGCTTGAGATCCCAACAGGAGAGACCAAAACTTAGAAGAATATTCTCCATCTGGGTTGAACTGCCTCAGACCAGAACACTGCTCTTGCTAGTCAGGTGCATTACTGTTGCATGCATGACACTGTGCATTTTTACACACACACCTTAAAGTGCTGGTCTTTCAGCCTTCTGGGTTTACAAGTCCACAAGTAAGTTCCGGATGCTTTCTTCTCAAACACACTGCCCTGAGGCAGTTCCTAGATGCATTCTTCACACAAACGCTGCCCTGAGGCAACCTAAAGTAGCCACAGCTGTAGACATGAGGGGCTGTCATGGAAAGCAAGTGACCACAGCTGCCTGGAGCAAAGCAGGAGAACCCTTTACACACAAAAGTTCTGGAAGAAGTTCTATGCAGAAGTTCAAAGAGTCAGATGTTTATCTGGGTGAGTGATTTAGAGGCACAGAAAGTTCAGTATATAACAGCAAACATGCAGGAGAAATGTGTGTGTAAAAACACCCACTGCTCTTGCTAGCCAGGTGCACGTTACTGTTGCATGCAGGACACTGCTCTTGCTAGCCAGGTGCACGTTACTGTTGCATGCAGGACACGCTGCTCTTGCTAGCCAGGTGCACGTTACTGTTGCATGCAGGACACACTGCTCTTGCTAGCCAGGCGCACGTTACTGTTGCATGCAGGACACACTGCTCTTGCTAGCCAGGTGCACGTTACTGTTGCATGCAGGACACTGCTCTTGCTAGCCAGGCGCATGTTACTGTTGCATGCAGGACACACTGCTCTTGCTAGCCAGGTGCACGTTACTGTTGTACCAAGACATACTATTGTGAAAGATGCTTAATGCTTGCCTCTTTCAGGTCTGATCACTGAAGACATGGCTGGGAATTATACAAATAACAATATGGCTATGTCTTCAGCATCAAAGCTTCTTAGTTATGGACTGTTGGAACTTTCTGTCCTAAAATCACCCTGTGTTTGGGGATCCAGCCATCGTGCCTTAAGTTGGCAGTCAATTGGGGCTTTGCTGGTGCATGTTTTGATCCTGCCCGGGGTGAGGGTTCTTACCCCAAGCAGGATTTGGCCTGGCCACCAAACAGACATGTTGGTGACCTGGGCTGGGGGTGGGCGAGGTGACGTGCGGACGTGGGTCTGCATGGTCCTGCCCCTCACGCTGCTGAGCACGGCCCACCCTCCTCCCTGACGGATGGTCATGGTGGCCTAGGAGGCCACTGCGCCTGCCCAGGACAGCCTCAGACCCAAACTGTTCAGGTGGAGCGAGCCATTGAGTGTGGTGGCCCGCTCTACCCTGGTCCGGAGTTGTGTTGTATGGGCTGCGGCAGCACTTGGCCCGGGCTGTGTCTTGGCGATGGGTCCGAGTCACAGCCTGGGCTAAAAACCGCCACAGCCCGTGCAAACCCCAGGTCCGTCCTGGGGAAACACCTGGTGGGCCTTTTCAATCATGACGGGACCACGGGTGCCCACGTGGCTCAAAGCGCGGCTGCCCATGGTTCGGTCATGTTTGAAAACACCCTCTGTGTCAAACCCCCTCCGGATGTTTGTCTCAGTTCCTCCTTCTTTACCTTTAAAAAAGCACCTGAAAACTTATTTTCTAGATGTTTTTAGTATCAACTGCTGATTCCTCTTAGGGTGCGTTTCCCTCCCCGGCTACCTTTCCCTTTTAAAATTGTTTTTACAAAGTTTTATATTTTAAATGGATTTTATATGTTTTATTTTTATCCTGTAAAGCTCTCTGAGTGCCATCTGTGGCAGGGCATTAGAAAAATAAAATGTATTGTTAATTATTATTATTAAAACCAGTTTTGACAAGGAATATGCTCACACGGTCCAATGTTTTTTCTAATGGCCTCAAACCAGACTCTGTTGAATTTTCCACACAAAGGGCAGCACCAACATAAATATAGGTGCAAATATTGGCATTCAGTTGGAGTCTTACTATTCCCCTTTCACATAAGAGGAGAGGGGGTACAGGGAGAGAAAAGCACTATTCTTCAGAAGTTCTGAGTATCCATAGTTGGGAACTGCCTTTCCAAAGCGCTCAACAGCCTGAGGCTCTGAGAAAATGGAAAGCTGCCAGGTGTTTAACTCCTCTAGAAATGTGACCACTTACTTACATGCCATAACGGGGGCTATGTTCTTTTGAATGTCTGGCTGAAGTGATGTGTCCAAACCGTAATGGCTATTGAATCCAGATCTTCTGAACCCAAAGTCAGAAAAGTATTCCTGTAGTTACTTCCAGGTGCAAAATTGCACCCATTAGAAGGAGAACAACTTACAGGTTGGTGGAAAATTAGTTTATTGCCTGCCTCACAGCAAGAATGGTGACTACTGGTCCAGCTATATGAAAAAATAAAAAAAAAGAACACAACACCCCCCCACCTCGGCAGCTACCTCAAATCATTAGCTATTATTTGTGGCTACTGCTTGTCAATCATTGATAAAAATACTACTGTCAAATCCTGATTGGTCAAAACTAAGAATGCACAATACCGTCTTCTGTTTCTCTCAAAATAGCAGGCTGGTTTCAAACAATCAAGCTTGAAAGGGAAAGACCAATGTTTCTTATCCATTAATCCACCCCAAATTTTGTCAAATTATCCGTGACATTCCATCAATCATCCTTGCATGCTTCTGGCATTTAAAAGAAGTCAAGGAGTGGGGGAGATGTAGAGGAGCACTAACGAAAGAAATAGTTTAAAACCAAACTGACGGAATACCCCCCCCCTCCCCCGTAGAAATCACAGCCAAAATTATAAGTCTTACAAGCAAGCACAGACAGCAGTGCTGTGAGGCAACCCAAGTACAAGATCAGGTCTGGGTAAAAAGGCACAATCCTGATTCTAACACTAACTAACCATACAAAAATCCTCTTAGAAAAAGAAATGAAACCCATTAATGAAAACAGAGACAAAGAATACTAAACGAATCCAATGAAAAGCTCACACTGTGACAAGGCAGATTCAGTTAAAGGGGCTGCAGCCCACAGGGAGAGTTGGCGCCAGCAGTGGGACTGGGCTAGTGGGGCTGTAGGCGCTGCCAGAAGCAGTGGACAGCGCCTCTGAGGAAACAGCAGTGGCTGAGCCAGCCCAGAGTGACTGAAGAGCCAGAGGAGGGCTCAGTGCGGGAGAAGCAGGCAGGAGGGCAGGAGCTAAGCGGGAGCTGTGCCTAAGGGCAGGAGCTAAGCGGGAGCTGTGCCTAAAGAGACAAAGCTCAGAAGGGGTTTGAGGGAAATGGGCTGCAGAGGAGTGTGCCCGGCCCAGGTGCCCAGAGGATGATGCCTGCCTTGGGGAGAATGTATTAATACAGAGACCGTTAGTGCTGAGAGACACTGAACTGAAAGCTGATTCAGAGGGCAAGACCGGGTTGGGCCCAGATCCTGCAAAGACTCACCCCGGGCAAGCCTGTCCCTGCCACACACACTGGTCAGTCTTCCAAAACTTTACCAGTGTGTTCCTCCATCACACACAGGGAAGTATGGGAAGCAATACAGAGGTTTCTCTAGAGAAAAATGGTAAAGATTGTAAAGCGCTGTGTATGCGTAGTATCGCTACAGAAACGAGGAGGAGGAGGAGTACAGAAAAAAATGGTACCTCTTGGAAGTATAGTCTAACCATGCCGGTTGGGACAACATGTCATTCTCTACATTACTAGACCACTACTTAATGCTTTAATATGAATATCCGGCTAGGCAAAGCCCAGGAGACTTTTGTTTGGTTTTCAATATTTCCTTGGTTTGCACAAATCCTTCGTCTGCCCTAAACAGACCATGTTAAAAGTTTGAGAAACACTGAGGGTTGGATTTTCAAAACAAAGGTGCCTTGAGGAGTCTGTGAGATAACCATGAAGTCCTGAAGGATTGCTTTGCACATGTTATTAGCAATTGGGAGTACCATCAGTAATGGTATTTGTCTGATAATTAGCCAAAATTGTCTGTCAAAGGCCCTTTTTACAAGAGATGGATCCACACATGCCTATACAGGTCCACTGCATGTGCATGCATGGGTGCTGCTCATGTAAACACTGTCATGGGTGGAGGGGCATGCGTGCGTGCTCCCGCAACCCACCCACCTCCACCCATCACCCCCGCACGGAGCAACTGGTGAAAAGGCAGGTTGCTCCGTGCATGGAGATGGGTGCGCACCCATCTGCACCTTCCCCCCACCCATTGTCCCTGCAGCGGTGCTCCACCCGCCACACACTGATTCCCCCCGGGTTTAAAAAGGGCCTAGAAGTGACGCAGTGATTAAGGGGAGATAGGATAGGAAGCTAGGAACTGTTGTTCGTGGCTACAGAGGGCAGGACTAAAAATAACGGGCTCAAGTTACAGGAAGGCTGATTTTGGTTAAATATCTGGAAAAACTTCCTAACTGTAAGAGTAATCTGCGGGGCAATGGACCAAGTTGCTAAGGGAGGCGGTAGACTCGCCGTCACTGAAGGTGTTCAAGGACAGCCATCTGTTGAGAATGTTGTGGCCGTAGTCATCGTGCATCCAAGCATGAGTAGATGACCCTCGAGGTCACTTCTAACGATGATTTGAATGAGAAGGAAAATGTTCTCTGCCTTGGGGGTTAGTCACATGCTCAAGTGATTTCTGCACCCCATTTTTAAAAGTCTACTTGAAAATCATGTGGAAATAAACACAACAATCTTATAATGCACTGAAGAAAATATAGTCTTTGCTATGAACTATATAGATGTACACCTTTTGATGAGTGAGAATTCACTCAGAGAACATGGGCAGCATTCACGCCTTTTATTGTGACAATACTGGAAGATCTGGAGAAATCTGGAGCCTCAATATTTACTGATCATGAATGAGCGAATGGGTCTGCCGCTTTAAGATATTGCTTGCCTCGTTTAAAGGAATCTGCATTAACACCTCTTGATCTGTGTCAAAGTAAAAAAAAATTGTTTAATATTAAAGTGATGAAACCCTACTACTGAATATCGCAGCTTTGATCTTAATTGGCTTATGGTATTGCTAGTTACACTTCAGTTGTTTGCAAGCTTTAAACTTTGCAGGAAGCGCCCCCCCTCCCCCTACTCTAAAACAAGCTGACAGAATGCTTGCAAAATGGAGAGGGTGACTTTTAATGATGCAAGTGCTTAGTGGTTGATTAGACACACTTTGAGGATGAATTCCCATGATAAAAGTTTTACTCCAACACAAGGTAGTTTCAGCAGACAGTTTAAACTGTTGTCCAAAACATAAGCAAGCACTTCAATTCTGGTGATTTTTGACAGTTTATTTTACTCTTTTTTGTGCCCTTTGCCAGGACAAACCCAGAGTCTTCCAGCTGAAAACAATCTTTATTTTCAAGCTCTCTCTACTGTCAAAACTCCCTTCTAGTTTATATAGCTCCTTTGACAATGCTCCTTTGACAGTTTGCCAGCGTCTGGGTTTGGTGAGCTTTGGAACAAAGTGCAAGGTATCCTTGTTTATGCCGGTTTCCGATTAACCACCCCGACAGAGCTAGATTTTGTTAATTTAAGCCAACTGCCTCACATTGAGACTGTTACAGGATATATTGGATTTACACCTTACAGCTCACAGTGTGAGTTGCATGAAAGTAAAGAGAGAGTTTTGGTATGTGCAAGCTTTTCTTGGAGCGTTCACGAAAAGTGTCATATTGACACCCTTGGAGGTCTAAAGTTTCCGTTTATTCACACAACAGGTGCAGTCCCAATAGGAGTAGTGCAAACGTCTACAGAGCCTTGACCCTGAACTAGAGGGGACCAACACTAACAGCAAGGAGTAGCTCAACACCCATCAATACAGAAGTATCTGTTTTTCCTTAACTAAACTAGTCTGTGCTTCAGTGACTCCTCACAGGAATTAACTCATGTCGCGGGGCCTTCCAATGTATGTCAAAGGTGTTCGCGGCTGTACATATGCACCCTTCATGGCCGCGTTTCTTTTAGGCCCTTTTCAAATGAGATGCACCCACACAATGGACATGTGTGGGTGTGTCTTGTTCGAAAGCAGTGGCAGGTAGGGCTTATGCGGCAGCAACTTTTACCACGCCGTGATTCCATTCCGCCATTTTGGAATTGCCCACGCCACACTGCGGCTTTTCTGCCGACATTCTGCTAATTCCACCAGCATTTTGCATATTTGGAAACTATCGGAAAAATTGCGGAATTGTCGGAAAACTGCTGTTCTGCTATTTTGTGGCGCTGGCGGAATGGTGGAAGTAGCGAAAATGTCATGTTTCCGCTATTTGCGAAGCCTGCGGAAGTAGTGGAATGAAATTAGCGGAACTGCGGAAGTAACGGAATGAAAGCCTCTGCCATGCTGTACCACTAATTGCGGAATTGCTGTTTCTGGCGGAAATAGCTACCGCTGCGACTTTCCGGAACAGCCCTAGTGGCAGGTCATGTGTGGGTGTGTCTCGTTCGAAAGCAGTGGCAGGTTGCGGCGATGTAGGGGGGATGGGTGTGCACCTGTGTCCCCCCCCCTGCATCCGCAGCAGCGCACCCATGAACCCGTCCCACTCACAGCCACGGTCCATTTAAAAAGGGCCCCAGACTGAAATCTAAAGGAAACAGAAAGATGGTTTCCGAACTCTTTACTGAGGAAGATCAAGAAATTCTGGATGCTCCAAATATTTGCTAGTAGAGAGAGTTTTGAACATACAGATTTAGAAAATCCTGAAGCCAAAAGCAGCTAATACTTTTCTCATTCTTTCACTGCTGAAAACTTTGGTTCCGATGTGGATGGGAGTTGCAAATCAAACAATCTTTGCTTGTATTTTAGGCTTAATATTGCAAATCCATCATTGATTTCAACATGACTGGTGCTCTTTCCTAAGGAGAGATTGTAAGCCAGGCCAGTGTTTGGGAACATGGTACAAGTTTAAGGCAGAATTTACACAGCCAATAACCGCAATGTAATCAATTCCACACAACGGCAACAGATTTTTCTCTTTCATTAACCCTGCCAAGAAGGACTCCTTAGAACATCTAGCTGAAGCATTGTCCAACAGTCCTATGACCAAGGTGTTGTATTTCCACCGTTGCCACTGAATGGGGGCAAATGGGGAATACACGGGGCCCTGCCTATGTCTAGCACTTGCAGTAGGAGATGGTGAGCTGTGCATGCCATGGAAGGAGGAGAAGGAGGTGGTTCTGAAATGTAAAGAAGCGTATTCTGTGGGTTAAATATGCACTGGTGTCCAGTAGGGGGCAGTGGCACTCACAAAGAGACAGAAATCCCAACGGTGGAGGAGACGTAGATTTGAACAGCCAGTGACCCCATCTCATGCTGACATACTAATTCAGGTTGACAATTGATAATCATTGATTTAAAACTACTGCTGCTGGTTGGGAAGATGGTGGAGGATGGCGCTGGAGCTGCTGGACAGAGGCAGCGATGCACCTGCTGATGGGAATGCAGGGGAGGTGCTGCTGGCTGTGGGGAGGTGCTAACTGTGAGTACTGCTAGCAGGTGGCATTTCTTCTGGAGCAAACAGGCGCTGAGTGCTGACTAGCAACAAACAACTTAGTGGAAAAGGCAAAGAAGAGAGACACTGAGTAACAAACAGGACACAGCATCCTACGTGCTTTGGGATGTAAGAGGGTCAGGCCAATGAACCATCTGGCCCAGCATCCTGTCTCCAGCAGTGATCAGCTCTGGTTGCTTCAGGGAAGCGCACAACAGACCATAATGGAGTGATCCATTCCCTGCTACTTATTTCTAGCTCCTCACAGTCAGGGGTCTCACCCCCAACCAGCTTGACTAAGAGCCATTTATAGACCTATTCTCTAAGAACTTATTGAAACCTTTAGCCTTTACAACACCCTCTGGCAACGAGTTCTGCAAGCTAATTGTATTGTAGGTGGGAATGTACTTCCTTTTGTTTTAAATCCGCTGTCAGTTCATTCCACAGAGCATCCCCTAGCTCTATTATTTTGAGAAAGGGTAAATATTATAACTGCTCCCTTTTTACTTGCTCAGCTCCACTTAGGATTTTGTAAACTTCTTTCATATCCCCTCTCAGCTGTCACTTTTCTAAGGCTCTAACCTATTGAGCCTCTGCTTATACAGAACCAGATCCAGGCCTTTGATCAACTTTGGTGCCCTTCTCTGCACCCTTTCCAGTTCTACTATATCCTTTTTAACATGTGGCTACCAGAATGGCACAAGATATTCAAGATGTGGTCGCACCATAGATTTATAAAGCAGCATTATATTTTCTATACCTTTCCCAATTCCTAGCATCCTGCTTGCCTTTTTGACCACTGATGTACATCAAGCATATTTTTTTCAATGAACTATTTGACACCATGATTGGTAACATCTGATTTTCCTGAGTGGTAACATCTAATTTGCATGTGCAGGATTATTTTTTTGCTTGTGCATCACTTTGCACTTATCACCACTGAATTAAATCTGCCATTTTATGGCCCAGTCTCATGAGGCCCTTCTGTAACTCTTTGTAGTCTTCTTTGGACTTAACTACCTTGAACAACTGTGTGTCATCTGCAAATATGGCCAATTCACTCCTCAACCCCTTTTCCAGACAATTCTACTACTACTACTAATGTCTATCGTGCTACTAGGCGTACGCAGTGCTTTACAGTCACATATTTTTGGAGACAGGTTCATGCCCAGTGGGCTTACAATCTAGGATGGATGAGGGGAACACAGGGATACACACACACACTCCCATTTTACAGAGGAGGGGCTGAGAGGTTGTGACTTGTCCAAGGCCACCCAATGAGTTCATGGCTAGGGCAGGATTTGAACCCTGGCTTCCCAGGACTAAGACAAGCACCTTATCCACTACACCACACTGGTTCTTCATTAATTTAGTCTATTAAATAGATTATCATGTATTCAATCATTCCTTACTGTTAAATAGCATTGGGTCCCAGTACACACCCTTGAGGTACCCCACTCTTTACTTTTCTCCATTGTGAAAACTGACCACTTATTTCTACTCTTTCTTTCCTATCTTTTAACCCATTACAAGACCCTTCTTCTTATTCAGAGGTTGGGAAACTTTCCTCTCCTGTAAACTACTTTGAAAATTAGTACAAGCATCACAGACCAGACAAGAGTTAGGATGTGAATGCTGATGAGGTGTGCCCAGGATGGGGGAAGCAAAAGGAGGGTCCAAATCCTGGATCCATCCCTTATCAAGAAGTGCAACCCCTGATCCTTGCTCCTCCCCTGATCTAACTCTTTCAGTGCTTGAAGGTGCATATCCCAGGAGTGGGAATACATGGGGCTGCTCGACAGGAACGGTCATGAATTGCCTTTGGCCCACAAGATGGAGATTCTCCAGCTAACCTCCTCTTATCCCATGACTACTTAGCTTTTTCAAAAGTCTTTGAACAGGGACTTTGTCAAATGCTTCCTGAGAATCCAAATGCACTGTATCAATTGGATCATCATCCACAAGCTTGTTGACTTCCTCAAAGAATTCGTCATGGCTTCCCTTTACAAAAACTACGTGGCTCTTTCCCATCCTGTCATGTTTGTCAATATGCCTAATAATTCAATTCTTTAAAACAGCCTCTACCAATTTGCCTGAGGCTGATGTCAGGTTCAACAATCTGTAGTTTCCAGGGTTACTAGAGGAGTCTATTTTTTTTATTTTTTTTAAATGATGTTACATGTAACATCAGGGACAGAGGCTGATTTTAGCAACAGGTAACACATCACAGAATCATAGGGTGGGAGGAACATCTCTGACAGTGTGATTTCACATTTGAGTTCCTTCAGAACCTTTGCGTGAATATCGTCTGCTTCTGACGTGTTTTTGTTTAGTGTGTCAATCTGCTCTAAAATCTCTTTTAAGTGCCATGCCCACTTGTGACATTTCTTCAGATTAATCACCTGCAATATTACTGAGTATTTAGGACCAAAGTTTTCAGCCAGCCTCAGTTTTGGTATGGTGCACACTGGTTTGAACATACATGCAACATCTGTTTGGGCCAATCCTGCAGCTAGTCAGTAGCCGTCCAACCAGAGCAAGCAAAACATGCTCAGCCACTTTTAGGGGCACCGTAAACAGAGGTGTGAAAAAACAGAGGTGGCAGAGCCTCAAAGTTAACCCTTAGTATTATCTTTAAGTCTTAAAGATTAGCTACTACAGGAAGTCCAGCTATTACAGGGACTTGAATGAGTTGGGAAATATTTCTCTTGTGCTGGAGAACAGAATACAATGTGAAGCATGTTTCTTCACCCTTAATGATTAAAACTTTTGAATCATTATTCACACTGTTGCCTTCATTTTCTGTATTACATCAAAAAGCATTAATTTACCATGTGACGTCTCGTATTTCTCATCTGAGACAAACTGAATGAAAACATGGCAGCCTGGTAGAGGCAAACCAATTTCAGAACATGTACTGTGCAATTGTTTTGCAGCATTGCCCTCCAGTGTAAAGTCTCTTACATTTTTTGAATTGCCTAATCAAATGCAGGCTCTGTTCCAGTCACGCTAAATTTTCACATAATAGAAGAAAAACATTTCTTTCCTGGCCTATCACGGAGCGTTTGGCTCGCTTTATTACATTTGCTACTTTTGTACATTGTGAGTGGGCATTTGTAAATGTTTCCTGTACAAACATGTACACACACTCGCCGCAGGGAGAATTCACCGCTCGGTTGTGACTGCTGGGGAAATAACCCGGGTGCTACAGGCCCTTTGGGGAAGCCACAGAGCTGACTTTGCAACCCATAGGCAGCCTCTGGATGCCAGTGATGTGTGGTGCGTTGTGTATATATGTTATATCAGCAGCAAATAGGGCAGCAGGGTGCTCACTGCAGGTAGCTGGCAAAGGAGGCCATGCCCTCCTTACTGTTTCAACAAACAAACAAACAAACAAACAAACAAAAGAAACACAGAAAGAATGCACAAAGCTTACTTGATGTCTGGTGTTCTCCCTGGCCTGGCTGCTGTCTGTCTCCTCTGCGGCTGTCTCAAACTGGTCTGGCTGTTGGCTACAGCCCCTGTAGTTCCTGTTGCTCATTGGCCCATCATCTAGAACTCCAGCCAGTGGCCTTTCTCATTGGCTTAGGCAATGTCTCCCACTCCTGCCTATCCCTGTTATGAATTTAGCACCAGCCAAGTTGGCAGGTTTTGAGCTGTGAGGGACACTGTAGTTAAAGCCCCTGGAGGTTCAGACAGGAGCTGGGACTGGGAAACTCAAGGCAGTTGTATATGCTTTTTTCCTGATGAGGTTTTTTGTTAGTAATTTTTCTATGTAACAAAACCAGAAGTGCCAAAAGGAGGACATTTAAATTAATCTCCTTGCTGTCAAGAAGGCCAAGGGCAAATATGCCACAAGGAGATTCCTCCTCCTCCTCGTGTTGTCCTCCTTAAAAGAGGGTGAATGGCCACCCTAATAGGGAGTGGTTAACCCTGATGATTGGCATTCTCTGTAATGTCTTGTAGTTGTCATTTGCAATAAGGGCATCACTAAGGCAGCCCTAAATCAGGCTACATGGATTGTCAGTGATCCCTGACTTGGGGAGGCACAAATCGCTTTCTTTGCTCCCTCCATTGTACTTATTCGCAGCAGCAGAGAGAGGAATCTGGGCCTGCTTTTTTCAATGAAATGCTGTATCTAGCCATACCAAATACACACATGCCTACATGTAAACACATGAACCCAGCTCTTCCATCACGTCCAGCACCCTGTGTTTGGCAGGAACCAAACCGTATGCTTCCGAGCTTGAATGCTTCATAGGAAACCCAGAAAACTGCAGAGCTGTGTGGGGGAGGAGGGCTGAAAGCTTCTACCTTGACCCATGCCACCGGGAACGTGATTTAAGTCCCCAAGTCCTGTGATTTGGTCACCCTAAGTTGTCCTAGGCCGGAAGTGGGGCACCTCCTCCGGCCTGCAGGATACTTCTCTCTGGCCCTTGGCACTTCCTCTTGGTTCCTGTTCAACGTGGCCCACCTTCCTCGATTGCATGTCCCGTGATTGCTCTGGCAGACCACACTGAAGGGAGCCTAGGAGGAAATGCTGTGGTCCGGAGAAAAGTGCCCCATGCCCTGGGAGGATCCTCTCAGCTGAAACAGGGCAGGTGCAGCGTGCAGGGAGGGAAGCCATGCAGCCGGGGTGGAGCATGGAGCAGAGCAGTGGGAGGCATGGTAGGTGGGGACAGACCAGTGGTACAACTACTGCAAGGCAGCATTTAGGATGCCTGTAGTGGGGCAGTGCATCCCCATTGCTGCAGCTTCCAGATTTCTGCTCTTACACCCCCTCTGTGCAGCTTCCCTGGGCCTCACCCCCACTTCTGCCAGTGCCTGCTCCTCCATGCTCACTGCTTGCAGAGCTAGTGTCTATGCACACATGTGCAGTCAGGCGCTGGAAGCAGGGAGTGTGAAGAACGCCAGCATCCGAGGCTGGTGAGCAGGCAGGAAGAGCAGCACTGGCTACAGCTTCCTTGAGGTAGAATTCCCCTGTCCCTGGAAGCTGCGACGGGGACCCAGGGACCCACAGACCCATCCAAGGTCCCTGTGCTTCTCCAGAGCCAGCGAGAGTGCAGTTAGTGCTGCTCTTGTCACCGAGCAGGACCTGGATGGCTCTGTGCTCACTCCCCCTTACGTTGTGCTTGAGGCGAATCTCCTGGCTGTCCACAGAAGTGTGTGCTGTGGGCAGCTCCTGGGCTGAACACTTGCCAGGTCTTCATGCATCTCTCTGCTCCCCAGGCCTCCCTGGCAGATAAAAGCTGGGCACCCTGAAAACTACGTGGCCAGAGTGCAGATGTGTCTGGCTAGCCAACTGCAAGGGTCAATGACAGTGGATCTGTCACTAATGAGAGGGGGTGGATCTGTCATTGATTGGAGAGGGGAGAACGGGACATTCCTAACAAAAATAAAAAGCTGGTTTTTTTACCCACCCTACTCTGTCCACAGACTACAAGTATCTTCATCCCTACACACCTTCTCTCTCCATCCATCACTATACGCACATCCTGTCTCTCCATCCATCCTCGTACTCCCACTCTCCATATATCCCTATACCCCCTCCATGCACTCTCCATCCATCCTTTCCCATATAAACACTCTGGTCTTTCCATTCATCCCCATATCCATGCTCGCTTCCTCTCCGCATCCATCCTATCCCTGCCATCCATCCCCATAAACACCCCTTTCTTTTTCTCTCAGTCTCTTATTATTCCCTTCTTCATAAAAGCAGAGCTAAGGATGTGCCCCTGTCCTGTGTCTGACAGAGCCTCAGAGGGATCGTACAAGTGCCCCCTTCCTTATCATTCACTTCCTGCTCCTAGCAGTCAGTGCTTCCATTTCCCGACCAACTCAGCTAAGAGCCATCAATGGACCTAACCTTCATGAACTTAGTCAGTCCTTTTTTTGAGCCCAGGTATGTTATTTGCCTTCATACTATCCCATGGCAATGAGTTCCACAGTTGGTTTGCTGCAATGAACGTTGCTTGGTGGGGGGTGGCGTGGGGGTCACCCCTGGTTTGCTCTGGCTGCAGCAGGTTCAAATGGAAGCAGCTGTGCAGCGCCCTCTCCCCCGCACTAAAGAGCTGAGGGGCAGATCACCAGCCATTCTAGGCTGCCGCCCATAGACTTATGGTTGTTGCCAAGGTAACCCCCAGCTGGAAGTGGAGCTGCAGCAGCACATCTGTGAGTAGACAGACCGCTGCTCCTCCCCCAGCTGGCGCTCTGGGTTTGGGTGGCCCGCTCCGCTCCTGGTGCTCCGGGATGTTCCAGAGCACCTGGTACCTGCGCTGCCTCCCCAGAGCGTGGCCTGCCTTTACACAGATGGGCCACCAGGGGGTTTTCTTTGTTTTTTAACCTTGCTGCCTATTTATTTCACCCAGTATGTCTTAGTTCTAGAATTATGAGAAATTATTACTAGCAGTTCCCTCAGAACCTTTCAGAATTTTAAAAACCTCTATCATATCCCCTCCCCTGCATCATCTTTTTTTCTAAGCGGAAGAGCCCTAAGCTTTTGCACCTCCACTGGCTATATGGAAATTGTTCCATAATGATTAAATATTTGTTTTAATTTGGCCCCTAGGTCCTTTGCAAATTGTCAGTCTGGCCCCTGAACCAAAAAAAGGTTCCTCCTAGGTGATCATTATGTTCAAAGATGGCCAGCTAAAAACATTGGCAAAGCACTTGCCTTGAAATGATCTAGCTTTGTCGGCCAAACCAAACCACTATTTCTTCAGTGCCTTCACTTTGATACACCTGCGTGAGACTAAGAAATTATCACAGAGAAGCGGATCCTTGAGATTTTTTTTTATTACTTCTTTCATGAAGTACCTGGGGGCGTTGTACTCTCACTGTTGACAATTTTCACACCGGTCGTCTCCACTGTTATTCCAACCCCTCTCACCTCAGCTAGAGTTCTTCAGGTGGTGACACAGAGAATAGCTATCTTTGCAGCCGGTGCCAATGCTGGCCCTCTCCCAAACGCAGGGACTGGAAAGTGAGCCGGTGCTGCTTTGCTGATTATCTGATCCTCCAGCGTGAATGTGTCACTTCTGTACAATGCCTAGCCTAGTTTGTACGGATCTTATGCCCAGCCAGTTAATTCTCTGCTGCATAACCGTGGAGAAATGCACTTCAGCTAGGTCCCTTTCTTTCTTATTTTAAAATACAGATTACAATAATGGACAGAGAAACTGGTACTTTCCTAAGACTTTAATATATTCAAAACACCATCCAAGGTTTTAATCCTGAAATTTACCCTTTAAATACACGGTTGGGTTATTATTCTGGTACTTTAAAGTTAAATACATGTATTTTCCACTGTGGCCTCTGACTATAGGAAGGTTAGGCATCCAAGGCAAACACAAGTAGCCGGGGTTTGGGCACTGCTTGACTGAAATTATATCTGAACAAGGATTACAAGTAAGAGGTGAGGATTCTCTTTTGACCATCAAGAAAATTGGCTCCACATTATACACCAAGCAACAGCAGCAAAGCCCTCTGAACAGGCTGCTGTTTCTAATGTCTAAGGAGCTGTTACGTTGAGTGCCTACTGATGGTGTCAATTAATACCCTTGGGAAATGGGACCAGAACCCCCTAACATGCCAAGATGAGGGGAATGAATCTCAACAATAGCCAACTGCAGAGATGTACTTTTGGAAAAGGGCAACAAAGCCATTTGTGCGACAGCTCTGAGGGGAGTCCCACCACATGAACGCCATGGGTCACGCACGTTCCTCTACATTGCTGCTCAGGGGCAGTTCATGAAGGTCAGTTCTTAAAATGATTTCATTTGAATGAAAGAGATGAACGGTCTGACTTGTGTTTAGAAAAAGGCTGTTAATACCATACTGTAATGGGAGGAAAACATTACTCAACAATTAACCAGAATTCAAGAGGAATTTCAATGTGAAAATACAACCCCTGTAACATTACCAAGGTCAGATGGACCAAGGTTAATCTGCTCTGTAAGTGTATAAATCAAAGCTGTCCAGGGACCAATTTAATTTACAAGGTTTGTAAACATTTTGAACTGATTAAATGGAATCCACTTGCCTGAGCCTCTTGCTACCACATTTCCCTATTTCTCTGTCTTTGGCCAGCACTTCTTGGCCTCCTTAGTGCTTGCAAAGAGAATTAGATTCTAGGAGAAGAACCTGGAGTTTTGCTGAAAGGGCCAATTTGTCTATCATAGGCAAAGCTCCCCAAAAGCAAGATTAGAGTAGAGCTCCAATTGTATTCACCTGTTGGATACCTGACTTCCTTAGCAAACTTCAGGACCTAGGTAATAAAGACTAAAATGTATGGAGTTTTTTTGTATTAAGCATATCAATCTACCAAACAAATGAAAGAAATCAGCTGTTGTAGCTATTAGACTCTGGGCTTAGATTCTGCTAAATCACGTTTCCTGTTGTGGAACTAAAAGGGTTTTTGCAGTAAAGTACTGACTGCAGAGAAGAATTTTTCTAATTCTTTCCATGCTTTATAAGGCAGAGCAGAATAGGGGAGCTAAAGAAAGTTCTCATCCTTTTCGAAATGTTAGGGTTGACATATATGCAAGTTTTTAGAGGATACTTGTGAGAAATACAGGTTGCAGGGCTGCATTGGAGCCAAAATAGCCCTGCAACCTGTATTTCTCACCTCTAAACAATATGGCAAACCTATGATAACATGCCATAGTCTCCAAACTAAAACCGAGCAGTCAAAAAGCCTAGATTTCCTCAAGTCATTGAACTGCTTTAATAATCAAGTACTAAAACCCAGGTTAATATCCTAAAGCCAGAACCTTTACAACAGTCCATGGTGCCTTTCTTTCCTTGCAGCCATTTTGCAACTTTCCTGCAGGTGTGCCCACTGAACTGCATCAGGGCAGGGCTAAGCCTGCAAAACAAAAGAAACTTCACGTTCTGGATGTTAACTTTAGTTACCATAGCCAGACAATGCTGCCAGTGGTGTGGAAGAAAAAATTGCTGTAGCCAGCTGTGCTGTTCACAGTCGGATGATTTCTGTGCAGCTCCAAATGGTTATGGAGCCAGTAGCCTGTTGTGGCCAGCGACAGAATGATGGATGATCTACACACACTGTCCAAGTTGAAAGAATGGCAGAAGTTCACTTCAGGGTTGTTAAAATGCTAATCTAGATTAGTTAACAAAAGCCTAATGGAATAGAAAAGTATGGGGAAATAAACACAACTCAGATGTTATATACGCGCACCACAGATTTATTCTCTGGATACGCAAACATTTGCCATTAGAAGCAAAATATTTTAGCATTTGTTCTGTTTGGATAAACCGAATCAACTTTTGTTTGTTAGCTGTACTGTAGTTACTGTCAATGCATGTCAAGGGAAAGTGGGCTGAGACAGAAAATATGGAAGCAGTATCATAAGGCTAGTAATATGATTTTCAGTGAACATTTCTTCCATGTGACATGGGAACAAATCAGAACATACTTTCTTTTAAACTTGATGCTGACAGTTATTCACAGCACCAGTAACAACTTAATAAAATGGCTTAGATGGATTTTAACAGTAAGTGCTATAGTTTATCTGATGTATGAAAAGAGATCATCTGTTTTCACAGCAGTTTCGGCAAAAACATCATTGGGACTGTTTTAATTATATATAGAACTTTTAAGATTGGAAATAACTCACACTAGCCGGTACAAACAGTGTACCTTTCCTCTTGTCCTCAACTGCTCTCAGAGCAAATTATTAATTTCTCAACAGGACAATGTGTGTTTACATGACTGGCTGGATTATAGGTATGTTTAGCAAGTAACTATGCAATCACCTTCCTTTTTATTATTTTTTTTTTTTTATTATTCAGTGAAAAAAATGAAGCAATCTGTCTCCATTTCTTGTGACTATTAAATCAAAGCCCAAAATGTTCACTGGAAAAGATTAAGGCATAGCCTACAATACACAAATAAAGCAACTATTTCCTTTGTTTTACAAGAGAAGAACAGGAGTTGAAGTTTAAGACAGTTCCTTTCATTAGTCCACTGACAATGCAATGGGACGTAATGGGGAGAACTGCCCATTCGTAGAAGTGTTCTTTGTAGGCTTAAAAACCTTGTGGTTTTTCATAAAGCATAATGACTAATCAGATCTTAATATTTACATATAGAGGAGCATGATCCTGCTTCCATTTAAATCAATGACAAAGCTTCTACTGACTTCAGTGGGAACAGGATAGTCCCCTGTGTTAAGTGCAGTGATGAAAATACACTCCTGCTCTGCAAGTTTCCAAGTATGCTGACTAACTGTAATCAGAACAGCTGTTGTGACACTCACATTTTAAAGTTCGGTTTTACCACTCATGCGTCTTTGCCATCATGCATTTCATATGACAGCATGCATCTGATCTAGGCCCCTTATAAATACAATTAACTGGACACATGATTAAGTATTCTGTCTCAATGTGAGAACTTCCTAAGACGACATCTAAGCTGAAACCGTTCCAAGGGCGAATGTATCTGCTGCTACAGTCAGCTCAGATCAACCATACAAAAGAGCTAGAAATGTTCAGATGGTCCAGCTAAAAGGGCACCAGTGATTGAAGCCACACAGCTGGCTTGTGGAATAGAAGCACTGTATTCCTGGCACACTCTCCTGAATCACACAAAGCATGTTTAGGAGATGATGTTATCCTTGCTGCTTCCCTGGCAGAAATGAGCACAGGTAGTGACAGACAGCAGGATATGAAGGAGGATGGTACTTGTTCATGTAACTAAAGATGCAGATGAAAGTGAGCAGCCTGTTAAATAACACAATCTAGAGCCTCTAGGTTACACTTTTGGCTGTCCTTTTGAAAACAAATTTAATCTGCTTCATACCAAATGCTAATAAATTCTGTGTGCACACTCTTCCCATTTTAAAAACAGCTGAGCTTTATATTAGTTACTGTAAAGAATATTAAACTTTATGATTATATAGAAAAAAAAAAATCAGAGAACTCATCTGGCAGTTTCTATTTATCTGAGCCAGAGTAAATGTTTATACTATATCTGCCAACATAACAGAATATGCCTGTCACTCACTACATTAAACATGATTAGGTACAGCTTAATTTACTGAATTTAGATACATAAGACCAGAGACGTTAATAGATTTTTACAGCGTGAAAAAAGCAGAATAAAAGCCTATTCTCTTTTGCCACAAAAGTGATAGCTCAGCTTCATAGCGGGCTTCCTGTTAGACTCCTCAAGAATATCAAGAAGGAATCCTTGAAAAATCCTCTGTAAAAGTATTTTCATGGGAGTGAGCCACAAAGATTTAAAAGTCACTGAATTCCCAAGAAAAACAACATTGAAAAAGGAAAAATTAATCACATCCACTAAAGATGTGACTTCCCTGAAACCCTCAAAACTTAATGCAGAACTAAAGTCAGCAGAGTAAAAAATGTCATGGATTTTATGGTAGCCAAAGCGAATTCATTTTTCAGTGACACTCTTTGCTGAGTACTCGTGTACTCTGGATGTGTGTCTGTCCACAGACGGTACATATACATATAAATTACAGTGTTAACTGTACAGTAAGTATATATATGTGTACAGTGAGCAGTCACATCATTGCTGATGTGTGCAAAGATTGTTTTTACTGTATGAATGTATGTACACTTTTTGGGCGTCAAATCCTACTTCTGTTACTACTGCCAAACTCTGACTGGCATCAGTAGCAGTTTTGTGTGTCTCAGGCAAGCAAGATTTGCCCCAAAGTACTGAACAATTTTGAGACCAGGAGCCCTCTAATATAGTCTAGATTATTAACACTAACAAGTGGGCTATCACCTTAACAGCGTTCTGAATTAGTGGAATTCAGCAGCTATATGCCTTTAATTGCGTTTTCTAGCCAGACAATTTGCTTGCATGGAAACAGACACACAATGCAAAACACGACAGTCATTTTGAAAAGGATCCCCTTTAAAACACAGGCATGATTTCCCTCTAGAAGTATCTCTCTGCCCTTTCATTCCCATCCAGCGCTTATAAATAATGAAGCAGGTTCTAAACCTTTTCTAATTACTCCGTGGAAACTGCTAGATCCGTTTTTGTGGTGCTGAAAGGGAGAAACAAAAGGCCACCAAAGTTTCTCTGCCTTGCATTAAACAAAACCCTGCTTTCATCGGGAGGATGCTGAGCGGGGTAAGATATTCCTGCCACTGCACAGGGATAATTCAGAATTGGCTCTCTTATTTGTTTCCATCCATAATTGATGGTAGCTTGAAATATAGCTCCCTCTATCTCCCAGAGCTTGCCTATTCCCGACTACCGGAGGAACCAAGCCTAGTCAGTAAATCATTGCTAGCAAGGGAACAGAAGGGCCCGATCCTGCTCTCCTCCTCGCAGTCAATGGCCAAACTCCTTGACTTGGAGCGGGGGCGGGGGGGGCAGCAGGACGGAACCTCTCATCCAGCCAAAGTTCCCCGGCAGGAAGCACATTACAGAGAGCTGCTCTCCTAGTAAAAAAGCCCTCCTGAACTCAAGGGCTACTCATTAATTAACGTTCACCCGAGCCCCATTGAAAGTGCCCAAATGAGCAGCCCACGGGGGGGGGGGATTCTGATGAACACAGGAGCCTTTCAAGGAGGCAGCTTTGGGGAGCCGGGGCGATGGCAGGCTGCCTAGCATTTGCAAGGGGAGCTTGGCCAGCCTGATGGAGGGGATCATCACTCCGGCTACGGGAAAGGAGAGCCCCGCCACGGCAGGCAGCGAAGCAAGCGGCAGGATTAACAGGTACCCCCACCCCAGTCCCCTGGCTGCGGCCGGGCCGAACACAGACTGGGGTTACCTGCTGCTGCTGCTAGGGACCCGCGCGGAGCGCAAGATCCCCCATGCCGGGCTGGCTGCAAGGTCCCTCTGTGCCCGAGGCTCCGAGTCCCCCACGCAGCTCCACCGCGGGGCGGGACTCGGCGTACCCCCCCCCCCCTCCGGCCGCTGCCCCAGCCAGCCCCGCAGCCCAGCTGTCCGGAGGGGCCCGGCCCAGCCCAGCTGTTGTGAGCTTCAAAGCACAGGCTCGATCAAATGGCCTTTAGGCAGCGGCGGCGGCGGCAGCAGCACCTCCCCTCCCCGGCTTCGTCCCCACCTACCTCGGCCAAATATAAACACTAGAAGGATCCCGAGAGCAACTTGCTTTACTGCGCCCCCTTTGCAGCCCGGCCAGTGCAGCCTCCCCTGCTGCAATCGGGGGGCAGGGGAGGGGAGGATCGGAGCCATCCCATTCCCCTACAGAGACTGGCAACTTCTCCCCTCTCCAGCCCCAAGTCAGGCCGAGTCAAAATAACCTTGGCTCGGACCATTTGTGTCCCTCGCCCGCCAGCCCGGCGATGCGCTCTGCAAACGCGAGCCCAACTCTCCGGGGCAGCAGCCGGCGGACTGGACGAGAGAGAACTCCTTACTCCCCAGCGCTGGAGGATCGGACGGGCTCTTACCTCATGCGAGCGGAGCGAGGAGCCAGCCACCCCAAATCCAGAGCCGATGGCTAGGTTTTGGCTCCGCCAATATAATCCTGAAAGCCGCCAGCTCTCGCCGCGCTGGGACAAACCGGGAGCAAAACAACCCCGAGCCCGGCAAATGGTGTAATTCGAGCCATCTCCAGTCAATCCATCAAGAGAGCCAGCTCGCTTCCCTCCCAACAAGCGGGCGGCTGGAAAGCCCAGGGTCCCACCCCCACAGGCTCGGAAAGACAGGCAGACTTGGGCTGATCGCCCTCACTGGCGGCGGCGGCTGCTGCTGCTGAGGCCCCCAGATCTCTGTGACCCTTCCGTGGCCTCGCCTCTTCCTCCTCCTCCTCCTCCTGCTCCACCGTCCCCCACCTCCAAGAAGCTGCTACACCAGCCCCAAACACCTCAGCCACACTGGCTAGCTGCCTGTAGCGGTCACGAAGGAGCCTCCCCCGCCCCCCGCCTTTTATTATTCCGGGCTTATTTCAGACATCCCGAGGACAAACAAGTGCTGCTCCAAGGATCCGCATGCACAGCACTCCCAGCAAAGTTCGGCTCCAGTTTCTCTTCTTAGGCAATTTCTCCCTCCCCAACAATCAGACCGCCACTTTTATAACCAATAAGCAAAACAGCTGAGAAGAAGCAATCAACCGACATTTTATCTTTATATATAAAAAAAAACACAACAGAAATTGCTCCCTGAAATTCTCACTTCTCCTCGGAATGAAAGTCGTTCAGTACAGTATAATTTTGCAGGCTAATGAGAGTCAGTTTTACAGACAAGCAAGCACATTCTGTAAAATAGTGCTAGAGGGGGAGGAAAAAAGGAAAGATGTCCTTGAAGTGACACCTTTTAAGTAGCCCCTCAAACAAAAATGTCATATATTAAAACACACACACACACAAAGGATTTAATCTCTGAAATTAATTCCAGGAATCGACCATGATTTATTATTTTTCTGTCAAAAATGAATCCTTTAAGAGCTGAAATGGTCGAAAAGACTGCACTACTTGGAAAATAAAAAGATTCTCCTCCAAACTTTTTCAGCTGAGCTTCCATGGGGCAAGCATAATTGCAGTTCAAACACAAATCAGAGAATTTTACTGTAAAAGAAATCCATATTTTATTCGCCTTTTGAATTCAATTCACCCCAGTTGATGCACATCAAACTTGAAAATCTGAACTTGGGTGCCACTGTGACCTGAACCCCTAAAGTGGTTGCTTTTTTTTTCATCCAGCTATTGAGAATGTAATACTTACTTGTTGTAAGAAATAGTTTGGGTCTGATTCTGCAACTCCTTTTGACTCCTCCCATTGACTTCAGTGGAAGTTTTGCCTGAGTTGAGATCTGATCTGGCAGAGCAGACTTAGGATTTGGCCCACAGTAAATTCTCATCAGGGACTGTGCCAATGAAGCCTCCCGGCCATGGGAATAGGACATTTTTGGCAAATCAATCCTTTGGCTCTCTTGCTCTGATGTTTTCTGGTGGTGACAGGCTGAAGGCTACCTCATTGCAGGCTTCTTTGCAGCGGACACTAGCAGCACTAGTTTGTGGCACCAGAAGCATGTGCTCATTTAGAAGTTTAAGGACGTTATTTTCTCCTTCCAGGGAACAACCATAATGCTGCAGGCATTAGAATCTGCGCACTGAATGAAGATGCTGGAATGGGGACGGGGCGGGGGGGAGAAGCTTATACTGTGCAATGTGGCTGTCTCAAGGACTCAGTTCACTAAACGCCTCTGCATTCGGTCACACTCAGAAGCCTTATACGCTGCATAGATTTAGCTTTATAGAACTTCAACATCATCCCTACATGCAGCTGCCTGTGCCAATAAATAAATAAATACGAGATTAATTCTCTGTATTCTCTACACCAGCTGTATTCTGTATTCTCTACAGCAGCTCCTGCTAGTAAAAAACTATGCTCCTGTAGTGTCTGCCAGTGTTTTTATTCTGGATTTGGGCTCAAAGCCAGGATTATTTTATTTTTTTAAGCAACCAGGGCAATTGTCCACAGCTCAAGGCATGATGGATCGTGGGATTGGGGTGGAGAGTGTGGGGCACAAGAGTGACTTAGGTCATACCCATACCGACGGCCACTCCCTCGACCTCATCTTCTCACGAAATTGCTCTCTTGCTGACCTCTCCCTTGATCCCTGCCATAATTCTGATCACTTCCTCGCCTCACTCAGCCTCTCCCACCAACCCCCCTCCTCCTCCCTCTCTCCGCACCCCTTCCGCAATATGCAGGCCATTACCCCCATGGAGTTTGTCTCCTCTCTATTCCCCCTCCTCCCCTCCGTTTTCTCCGCCTCCCCTGACTCTGCCATCTCCGATCTTAACACTTCTCTCTCCTCAACCCTTGACTCACTTGCCACCCTCTCTTCCCGCCCTGTCCGGACCCAAAACCCCCGCCCCTGGCTCACCCCTAACATCCGCTACCTCCGCTCCTGCACCCGGGCTGCCGAGCGCCTCTGGCGCAAATCCCGCTCCCTCCCTGACTTCCTCCCCTACAAATTCTCCCTCTCCTCGGCTATCTCCCTAGCTAGACAACGCTATTATGCCTCCAGGATCGAATCTTTCTCTTGCGACCCTCGTCGCCTCTTTTCTACGTTTGACTCCCTTCTTAAACCCCCGTGCCCTCCTCCGCCCTCTTCCCTTGCTGCTCAGGATCTTGCGTCATTCTT
>QEPC01000892.1:5717460-5730865 GCA_003113815.1 Sphenodon punctatus
AGCCTAGGGCTGCCGCTGTTGTCATTGTTGATCACCTAATCTTCACTGATTTGTTAAGAAATTCCCCTTTTCACCTCCTTGGCTTTTGAGAAAGACAAATGCTGAAATTAGGAAGCCCACACTGCAATGTTGTTTGCCTCATTGCCAGTACAGTAACATGGATGTTCAGACTACAGCAGAAACCCCCTTATCCAGGCCTCTGTAATATGAATCCCTCCTTCTTCCAGACATGTCTTATATGCTCTATATTATAACCCTCAAAACACTGTTACTGTTGCAATGGAAACTGCTCGCTCACTGCCCCTCTTATTTGGACATCTCTCTAATCCAGATACAAATCATGTTCCCTGATGTGCCAAATAAGAGGGTTTCCATTGTACAATGAAGGGTAGGGTGCAGGAGTTCACGTTTCTTATCCAGAATTACAACGGGTGCAATGTTTGATTTCTAATGGTCTCTCACCTGTATGCCTAATCGTTTCACTGCTTTAACTGTCCATCCGTGTGTACCACCAGGCTGCTTGAGGCCAATGGTTTGGAATTCACGGACTTTAATCTGTTAGCATAGAGTTGCTTTTCTGCTCATAGCTGAGTGTGCTGTTTACTTTATGCTCCCAGTCCCTGAGGGCAGCGGTGTGCAAAGACCCCCAGCTCCAAGAGCCACATACCAAAATCTTCATAAGGCCGAGAGCTGCAAGACATGCACGTACCCCTTTGATACTTCTCCTAGGATGAGCCTCATCCTCTCCACACTTCTCCTGCCTCTTAATTGAATGCGCTGGTGCTCTGTGGTCATGGCTGCTGAAATTCTGAGGAGCAGCTGGGATTCAGTTGCTGATACTGAGGGTGTTTTTAAACGGGATGCTACCTCACATGGCCACCCAGGACCTGTTTGAAAGTGGTTCAGGGGGATGTGCGCTCCTGTGAGCCATGCAGCAGCCACTCATGATGCACTGCCAAGAAATCTGGAGTGCGCCGTGCGGGGTAAGCCAAAAAGGTCTGTGGCAATGGGTGCTCACGCATCCCCTGCCTGTATGAACCGGGGTGGCCACCCATGCCAGCGCTCATAGGCACTGTGGACAGGGGAGATGGCCTTTGTAAGTCACAGGAACTGGCCGCGAGTGCTGGGAAGCCTGGGTTGCTCAGCATTCATGCTGGGACATGTCACTTTCAAAGGCCTGCCCTGTGTGCTTCCCCCTTCCCCATGGTCCATGGCAGGGGGAGTGCGAGGCGGCGGCTGCAGACTAGTAGCCACACTGGGAGCTGCCTGTTAGATTCCATCCCCACGCACTCCATCTGAGTGGCTGCTCAGCAGCCATGGACCCGCCCCCCAACCCACAGCCTTGCTTGTTTAAAAACACCCTCAGGTGCAATGAAGACATGGGACCATTAAGGCAGCACAGGGCCTGGGATTGACCCTGACTGAGAGTGGCATATGAGCTGCTCGTGGTTCCTGAGCCACAGTTTGTCGATCCTTGTTTGAGGGCTTGGAACAAGTAAACATGGAAGTACCACTTTCACACCCTGCGCATATTTTGGCTGCGCGAGAGACTGCGGGAGTCAGAATCTGCGTGGGGTTCGGCCAATCTGAAAGGCCCCCTCCACCCCCCGTGCAACGTTGCCGACAAACACACAAAGAGATACAGAGCAGGAAATCCAGCTCTGTATCTCTCTGTGTGTGTTTGCCGGCAAAGCCACGTGGGGAGGGAGGGGCTTTCAGACCGGCCCAACCCCGCGCAGATTCTGGCTTGCGCAGTCTCTCACGGAACCAAAATATGGGTGGGGGGAAGGTGTGAAAACGGTCTTAGAATATATTCTGCCCCTCAGTGGGCACACTGTTACAAATGAGCCATCCACTTTTGTTCCTTGGGTTTGCAGCACCACAATATACTCAGAACTGGAACCTTTTCGAATGCAAATCGCACCAATAGGATAGAAACCGCAACCTGCTAATATTAGATATCTTTGTTGTACTCATGCAGGCAAACTAATTTGAGTACACTTCCGTACATGAAGGTGTGTTCTTACAATCAATTCTTCCAAATTAAGGACCAAAGAGCCCCTTAACACGCCACTCACCAGAAGCATGGCTCAGTTTTCCCAGAATAATACTGGGGAAGCTTGTGGGAATGCAATCATTCTGACAGCACGCATAAAGGGGGAATCTGGGTTTCATTCCTTTAACACGTAGCCAGTCCACATTAAGTACGGCATTTCCACTCTATTAAAAAACAGCGAATGAAGATATTTCCGTCAGTTTTTGTTTTTTGTTTATAATGGCTAGGAAAAGCTCTTCCAACCTATTGTGTCACTGGTCAGAGAATTATAGTGGTGGCTTTTAAGTGATTGTAGTTTTATAAAATACGCCTGCTCGACATGCAATATTTTTAGCATTTTCTTTTAGTATTGTCTCAGCCATGGTACTGAGAATTGTTTTTAAAATGCTTCTGACTGTCAAACCATCATTTAAAACTCATTGTTCTCCCAGTGTTTTGTGTTTTTCTAGCCTACCTCATATCTTCTGATTTGTAGAAATCTCAGATGATGGACCTGTCATCTTGCAGACATGGCACTGTTTTTTCACTAACTAATATGAAACGTACTCCAACTCCTGGCATGGCAGCTGTAATCGGGCACTAATTGCAATGAAATCTGAAGGCTGTTGCACTTTTGCTGTTTATATTTCCAGACAGTGCATCAGTGGATCTAATCCCGTACGCCTTGCACATTTCAACCTACCACTGAAATCAATAGGTGTTTGTTCAGCCTACAGCATACAGGGGTGTGGAGTCTCAGGCTCGGGGACCAAATACGGTCCACAGCTAGTTTTTATTTGGCCCCTTTCCAGTTCCTGGATCTGACCACTGAATCAAGTTCTGACTCCCAAGCACTGAAAGGCTTAAGACAAGGGAGGAGAGATGAACTGAGGTCATGCACACAAGGGGTGCAGCCACACAATACCCCTTGTGTAGGCTACCACGCCTCGGGCAGCTTTAACTCACTCTGGGCAGCCATACCACAGGATGTAGTGCAGCATATCGTGACTGCCAGCCACCAGCTGTTCCCCTTGCCGTGGGGTGGGGTGCGCAGCTGTCTGCTACGTGATACGTCTTCGGAAAAAGGCAGAGAATGTGTGGCGTAGCAGCCGTACCCAAACTGGGGTAAGGCTGCCCAAGGCATGGCAGCCTGTGTGCTGGGGCCCCTTCTGCCACACTGGGCAGCGAGCTCTGTGGCGGGGCTTTGAAGCGTGGTCATGTCGTGGCCAGGGGTGGGATTTTGGTTGGGCCGGGGGAGGGAGGTGGGGTAGGGTAGGGCACCCAACTGTGCGGCCAGTGCCTCAGTCCACCCCAGGCAGCCCAGCCACGCAGTTTCCTTGCGGGGGGTGGTGGTGACCATCTGAGTGTGACGGCTGTGCTTATCCACCACAGGACAACGCAGGGATCGGGTCCTGGGCAGCTTGTGTGGCTGCACCGAAGGATGGGGGCAGATCAATGTCACAGATCAATGATCTGGACTATCCTCTTTCTAAGCACATCCCTGCTCCCAACGTCTATGCGTCCCTTGGAACTTGTACTAGCTTTCAACTTGGCTCCTGGGAGGGAAAAGTTTCCCCACTCCTGACATAGTACCTACATATTGGGGTACTATGCCAGGGTACCTACATATTGGGATTGTAACGTAATAATCCTGAAATTCTCTCATCCATTAGTAAGGCAATACCCAGATGGAAGTTAAACACAATTTCACTCTTACTGCACCCCCCCGCCCCTTGTGCACCACTGGATGGAGGTATTTTATGAATGAATAATTAATAATGTAACAAATAAGAGTCTTAATTCTTTTCCATTTCTTAGCACTTGGTCTACTTTGTTTCCTTCTCTTCTGAGCCAGGCAGGCAGAGACTAACAAGAAGGATTCTGCTGCTTGCCAGACTCACTCTTGCATGGTGTATGGTGAGGAATGCCTACTTCATCATTGTTGTGAGACTGGCTACGAAGTGAAGATTGCCTCAGTAAGGAGTCAGGCCTGTTGTCTGCAAATTCTTTATATTGTATATTTGAATCCTTGTGAAGTGCTTAGAGTGAAGTCTGTGCGTCTACAAGTTGAAAAGAATAAAATCAATTGAAACGGTGTTCACCAGGATTCTGTAAAACTAGCCACAACACTTGAGTCTTTTTTTTTGAGAGTCTGGATAGAGGATGGCCAAACAAGTTATGGAAATTTCTTTCCAACCCGGGTAACTTGAAGATTTTGTTCTTTTTACGTGCAAATACCAATACTTCCCCCAGAGTAATAAACAAGGCCTTGTGAAGAAAATCTCAGCTGTAAAGATTATATAACTCCATCCTTTCCAAAGGGCTGCTCTGTCAAAGAACAAGTGTGATAGGATGTATAGAACTCATCCGGTGTCTGGCAGAGAGAGGTCTCCGACACTCTCTCGATGAGGAAAGGGATCCAGCTGCATGATTTCACTGCCGGGACTGTCAGGAACCTGCATCCAGACCCAGCTGGTCTGAATTATGTCATTCTCATAGGGCTTGTTCCTACCCCCCACAGCCCCACTGAAGTCAACAGAAAGTCCTCATTGATTTCAGTGATGCACAATCAGGTCCCATAATAAGGTAGTTCTTTGTGGACTCCAGAGTAGCCTGAAGTAGGAACAAGACCTTTGGGGACTGGGATTGATGCTCAGATACTATAGTGAGGTATGTGTCATGAGAACATAGGACGGAATAGCTAGGCTAGGCAAGAGCAGGCTAAATAGGGAAAAATCACTTTCCAAAGGTTCTAAACATCAGCTACACAAAGTCATAATTGGTTGGGGTTTATTTATTTATTTTTTTAAAAAGATCTGGTGAGCTGAACACCTTTTTGAATTCTCAGTTTTTTTAGCATCTGGTTGGGGGAAGCCTGCTGCATTGTTTGTTTCATGGGCATTTCAAAACAGAACTAACCCCCAAATACAGCTCACCTGATCTGTCTCAGAGAGCTTTAAAGTCCAATTTGTCAATCAGCGTTTAGGTTTTTCTGTTTTGTTTTGAAAATGGAAATAAAGAGGATGACTTAGTATCATGCTCCGAGAATGATATGTTTTAGCTGTATTTTGAGTGGCAGCCTTCACAAGGCACACTATCATTAAATGTCTTTAAGAAACCTGAAAAGGGGAGAACCCCCCTTAGGCCCTCCCTTCGCAAACCCTTTCTTTACTTTTACAGTGATTAGCTTCTTAGTTTGGTACATGACATTACCTATCATTTGACAGAAAGAGTTTGTTCCAAACATTTAGGGCAACAACAACAGAGTACTCTAATTAAATTTAATGGCATGCTTCCAAGACTAATGGAAAGTCTTCAGCGTATCTAGCGTTTTAATTTCCTAACTTGCATTTGTCATATAGCAGACTCACAGTTACCAGCTTTACCTTCCATTTTCCCACATCAGCCGTAAAAGGGAGAAGCTTTAACAGACAAAAATAAATGAAAAAAATTGCCCTAATCTAGAGTTACAAGAAGAAATGTGTAATTCCAAGCAGCAGCCTGTCTGACACACAGGCTCCAATCCTCAAGTTGTTTACTCCAAAGTAGCTCTATTGTCTTCAGTGGGGCTACTCCAGAGTAATTGGCTTGAAGATCACATTCTTATCGTAGGCAAAGTCCCGATGTTGAAGTCAGTCCTTTTACTTATTTATTTTTAACTAATTTTTTTACAAAAATGAAAAATGGAGACAAAATGTAATTTGACCTTTTTCTCTGACTTCATCAAGTTTAGACTTTAGTGCTTTCTATTGCTCAAAAGATACATGGATAGCTATCAGTAAAAATGACCAAAGCTGAACTATTTGCTATATTGATGCTGATAGCACTGGCTTTCCTTTAAGGTGAATCACATATTCCCAAAGAAATTTAGCCAACAACCCAGGTTTCATAGGTAGCACTAAACAGCTGAGAAATGTTGTAGTAAAGCTGCCATTTACCGTAACTGTCGTATGCTGAAACCTATAGTTAGTGGGATCAGATTAGTTTATTTGTAGATTAGTATCATGTTACTCATGCCAGATTCTGCAAAATCCAACATGAATCAGCTTGGCTTCAAATCTCAGATTTCAAATCCTACACAAAGGTGAGTCCACGGGTCCACAGCTGATGATATTTTATACCAAGGAAGGTTTTTAGCATGATTTTAGAAGCATTTTTAGCTTTTGCACGCTCATATAATAAACAGGGACCCTCAGGTTGCTGTCAATGAGGAAACGTAGCAAACATGGCACCTCAAGTGTAAATAAAGATCTAATTGGCCACACATTGTCCTTCAGTGGGAGTAACACCATGGACAAGGTCAGAATATGGCCTTAGTTAGGCAACTTGTTGGGGGGAGGCTATGGGGGGCATGTGCCCCCCCAGATGTTCGGAAGCCCTATACAGCCCCTGCCCAGCCCCCACTCCTGTCCCCTTCCCCCCCCCCCCCAATCTACAGATACCACTGTCACCTGTGTGGCCTAGCAAGCCTTTTTTAAAAAATTAATCAATCACAGTTTGATTTCCCTACGCAGAAGCTGTTCGTGCTTCCATGTTTCATATTACAAACCTGATTCAGGAGACTAAATAAATAAATATCTACCTCTAGCTTTGGCTCCAGCAGCATGATCTGGAGGTGGTTTCCCCAGGGTGCAGCCACACAAGCTGCAGTGGGCCCAATCCCCGCACACCCCGTGGGCCGGGCAATTTCTGCTGCCACACTTTGAGGCCAGTGTGGGGAGCAGGGCAGACATCAGCCCCCCCATGGGGAAGCCAGGCGGGTGGGCTGATGTCGGACCTCCCACCATTCCCCATGGCAGGCTGAGACGCTGGCCCCACGAGCAGGCACCCGGCCTGCCCCACCCACCCTTCCCTGGCCTGGCCACTATCCTGCCCCTGGCTGTGACATGGTGATGTGGGACTGAAGCTAGTGCCCACCGCTCAAAGCCTGCCCCCGCCCCCCCAGCGGAGCTCACTTTAGGGCGAGGCAGATGGGGACTGGTCTGACAAGCGGTAGTGTGCTACCATGCACTGGGCAGCCTTACTCCACTTTGGGTAAGGCTGCTATGCCCTGCATCCTCAGCCTTTTACCGAGGACACTGGGTGTAGCAGCCAGCTGCTTCCCCGGCTTCATGGTGGGAATATCTAGCAGCTGCCTGGCATTGCATGGCAACGATGACCAGAGTGGGGTACGGTTGCCCAAACTGCGGTAGGTGTATCGCATGACTGTAGCCATACTGTCATGTAATACAGATAACATGCTATGGCTGTAACCAAACAAGTCCCAATTGAACTTTCATGTCTATGTTATGCCTGGAAAGTGGTTAACTAACACCATCACCAAAGACAAAAACAAATAAACTGAACCCTGAGAAAAGGCATTTCCCCTCACACTCTTCAGAAAAATCCCTGACTGGCCAAATACAGCCAGTTGGCTAGATTCCTTAATCCAGGTTGGGATAAAGATGATCAAACTTATTTACTCTAATTTCTGCAATGCATAATAATGTTCAGAGAACGTGTGTAATCTGGTGTGACACACGCAGTTTTGCCTTCGGCCACGGTGACTTATTTACAATACTGTCCCTTTTTATGTCAATACCAGAGCTTCCAGTGTTTGATTTTCTGGGACATAGGTGGATCCATTTAATTATTTTTCAGGAATGCTGACCTTATCAGAAATGACAATTGACTTGGAAAATCATTCCTGGGCCTGGTGCATTTTATTATTTGTTGGAAAAAAAATAAATCCTTTTCACTGACACTGAGCAGCTACATAACTCCCCCCTCCCCGCCCCCCTTGCAATCCATAAATGATTGACATCCCTGTGCTGTTTAGGTTAATTTGAGTGTGGGGTGAATCCTTCCTTTTGCAGAAGGTAAATACCCACAATGGGTGCAGCCACATGAGCTGCCAAGGGCCTGATCCCCACATAGCCCCGTGGTAGGCAAGCGCAGCCACCACGCTGTGGGGCCAGTGTGGGGAGCTGGGCAGACAGTCGCCCCTCACCCCCGCGGGGCAGGCAGGTGGGCTACTGTCAGATCTCCCATCACAACTGGCCACACGAGTGGGTGCCTGGCCCAGCTGGACCAAATTCCTGTCCCTGGCCATGATGTGGTCGCACATGATGGGTGACAGTGCCCACTGCCTGCTGCTCAAAACCCCGCCACAGAGCTCATTGCATGGTGCGGCAGAAGGAGCCCAGGCACACAGGCAAGCATGCCTTGGGCAGCCTTACCCCATTCTGGGTAACGCTGGTATGACACCTCCTTGGCATTTTTCTGAGGACACATCACATAGCAGCCATACAGCGAGGGGGCGGGGGACTGCCCAGAGTGGGTTAAGGATGCCCAAGGCACGGTAGTCTGCCCAAGGTGTCTCATATGGCTACACCAATAAATGATTGACATTCCTATGCTGTTTAGGTTAATTTGAGTGCAGAGTGAATCTTTCCATTTGCAGTCGAAACCACTCAGTTTTAGGCCTCTGACACACATACACCAGGGAACGTCTATAGGCTTTTGGGTTCTTTTCTATTTTTCTTTAGTGGGCACTTTATAATAGGAAACATTAAAGAAAAGACCCTAACAAGAGTCCTAACACAAGGGATACAAGACCCCATAGAAACCTGGACCTTGGCATCCCTCACTTTGCCACTAGGATGCCCTGCCCTCTGCATAGTTCTAGGCTGCTCTTACTTCAGTGGTAGTTCCAGGTCTTGTGGGGACAAAGGAGGTCAGAGAGAGACTAGGATACATGAGGATGCAGGATTCATATGTGTGTCCCTAGATTTGGTGAAATTTGGGGGTTCTATCTCCTTGCCATTTTTCACAGCTGGGCATGGAGGAAATCACCTGTTTTTGTGGGTTGGGGAGGAAATACTCCACTCCCATAGGAGAAATTGAGAGAGAAAGAGAGAGAGGTCTCTCCTCATCCCCCCATTTCATAAACTGATGAGCAAAGTAGCTGGAAAACCCATTCCAACACCTCTGAATCCAAGTGGTTTCCATAAGCCCGCCATCATGATATTCCAGACATTTGGATGATTCTGTGGCACATTCTCACCCATGGAGCCTGAGAAATATAAACCCCTATGCAATGTCAGGGACTGAATAGTCGGTCTTGAGAACATGACGTGCCCTTCCAGAAACAGGAATGCAAGGAAGCTGCTAGAGAGGAAGCTGGTTCTGGAAGCAGGCAGGAATCAGACTAGTGAAAGGTCCTGCAACTCCAGGGAGTGGGTGTGGTTGCATGACAAGGGCATCCAGCCTAGCTTAGAAAGACTGCTCACATTTGTAGCATGTGTTGCAAGTATTAGCTTAGCAAGCTGGACAATAAGTAAACAACCCATGGTAAAGTTATTACTAAGCCTGTGGAACAGCGTTTGGTTTGGGAGAAAAAGGTCAAGGTAATAAACCTAACATTAATATCTAACAAGACGGAGAAAAACATGAGCCACGACAGCTGCAATTCTAGTAAGTTCTGCAGATAACTCAATTTTCTCTGGAGGAAGATTCAATCTCAGCAGCAGATCCAGGCCTGCTCCTCTTTGTGGCTTTGAACACAGAAGGAGGACATGGGAAGTACCTCTCCATCTGGGCACAGTGGAAGCAGATGTATGTGGAGAGCCATCTGAATTGTTCTGGTTCCCTTCACGGATATATTATTAGCTGGGTCTTTTGCAAAATTCGGTGTCATGACTCAGAGTTTTAGCAACCACATGCTACACTGTTAACACGTCTTCTCCATATTTATATTGTTATTGCTTGTCATTTTGCCATAGCTTCCTGTTCAGCACTGGGTGGATTCTGTTCCACACCTTTTTCCATCTTGTGAAGGATTCCAGTTTCGTTTCTCAGGTCAGGTCCATGATTCGCCTGAACTTTGCTTGACTTGGGACTCGGGGTATAAGGGAAAGGTGGCTCAGCACTACTAGGAATCAAAACAGCTCCTAATGTAGCTCCTAAATGCTAAATTCTAGCAATGGGAGTGGTCCCAATCCACTGACCAAGTCTTATCAGAAAGCAGTGCGTTCCGGATCTGTCCCTTCATGTCACCCAGGCTGCCCTGGAGGTGAGGGGCACAAGCACAGTCGCTTACCCTAGGACTTCCCCTCTCTCAGAGGAAGCTAAGCTGACCTGGGGCTTTTGCAATTAACCTCAGTTGAAGCCGGTTTGGGTTCTTTGCGCCACTTGTCACTAAGTGTCACGACTTCAAAAGTAACCTATGGAAGGAAAAAGTGTCCCTTTCTGCATCAACGGGCAGCTTTTCTAAACTCCAAATGAAAACTGGCACGTCACCACATTAGTGGGCATAACGCCACTCTCCACAGATGGACGAGAGGGGAGGAGTGCCAGAGAACCAAGTCTGTACATCAGCCTTGCATACTGGAAGCAGGATTTGTGCCCAAGAATGTCAAAATGTCGGGTGGCGCACAGCTTCCCTGGCCAATAGTGTAGTGGGCACTGCTGTTCCCGCTCATTGTTATTCATACAGCTGCTTCAAGCCAGCACTTGGGGCCTGTAGTATTGTGATGAGAGATCAGTGAGGAAAGGAGAATAATATTATGATGATGTTGCCATTCTTCAGCTCATGACTTCATGCGCAACTAGTGGATTGGTGTAGGTGGGGAACTCCAGCCACGCAGCATCGGACCATTAGAACATTTCTGAGGAGGACAGACTGGTAAAGCTGAGGAGACACATTCTCCTTGGCCCCCAATGCCTTCTGCAGCTCTCTGCTTTAGCGGTGCTGCTATCTCCTAGCCAAAATGTCTGCTGGTCTCAGTTTTATGCTGAAAATTTAGTTCAGTCAGAAATCTTCTCTCTGCAGTTTCTCTATACCTGCAGCTTCATCTGCTCAAGAGGATCCTGCACTAATGTACACAAAATATATCCATGCCTTTAAAAAATTTACCTCGGTATATCCTTGCACAGCGATTACATAGTGCAGCTATCACCAGGTATTAAAATTTAAAAGAGTCACTAAATGCGTATTGCTAGAAGGAAACAACATTAGTTACACATTACCAGAACAAAACTAAATTAAGGAACAGCTCATTTCCTTTGTACCATCAATATTTTACTTCGCCATAGCTGGGATGCTTGTAGTCACAAAGAAGAATTAATCATTCATGTGCTAATGTATATCCATTATTTTTAAATCATCACTTAAGTAATCATTTTTGTGTGTGCTCAGATGTGTGATGTCTGCTCATAAAAGTACAGCAAAAATCAATACAAATTAAATAAAATTTAAAAGGTTGATATCTATGAAATACATGCAGGAAAGCCATCCATGCAATAAAATTGCAATCAAAATAATGTAAAAACTCTCCTAGTGAGTCATCCGCAGGAAAAGTCTGCACTGATTTATACCGCCAGACAATTCTCCTTACTTCATGGATCTGCACAGGGCTCAGGTTGGCAAAGGATTTTAGCCTACTGCCCTTATAAAACATAAATGGCAGACACTTAGCTGTTATTTTATTTTCCTTGGCATTTCCCACACAGATTATTTACAGAGAGATGCACTCGTCTTATAATATCATCTTACATTTATAGAGCCCCTTCATTTCCTCAGACTAAATTCTAACTGAAATACTGTCACTTGCAGAAAAGACACACTTTGTCTGCCTAGCAACCTACAAGAGAGTGCAAGGGAAGGGATTTGGGGCTAGGGCATCAGAGCAAATCCCTCGTGTCACAAAAAATGCCATGAGACAGCAGGGCCCTGTGTAGTTGGGAAAACTTTTTATTTTTTTCAAATTCTGCAACCAGAAAACACAAATTATGTCAATTAACTAAAGAGTATAAAATATGCATTTCTGAATGCAAATGAGTTTCCCAGTATTCCATCGTATCCGTTTTGGTCTTCTCATATTCTAAAAGTCACCACAATATCTCACACAGAGCTTTTGGATGGTCACTGAGATATTTTGAGTTTTTTCTCCAGAAGAGAGTTCTTAGCTGCTCCTCTCCAAGGCCAGCTGCTGGCAAATTAGCTAATGCATAGTGTTCCCTGTTCAGGTTGTAATTCAGTGCTGCCAGAGGCAACTTCTGTGAGGATTTTGCCAAGTGCCAAATTTGGCAGACCAAGCTGCAATCGCAGCAGTACAGAATTCATCAGGCTCTGACTAGAATGTCTACTCGGTTTTAAAATTCTCTTCAAAGAACAATTAACAGCATAGACACAAAGGGACTGTTCCCTCACTGTTTTGCACCTGGCCTTTGCAGCTGGGGTGAGTGCTACCAAGTCAGAATTATTTATTTATTTTTATTTATTTATCTATTTATACCCCGCCCCTCCTGTAAAACAGCTCGGGGTGGCTAACAATTTTAAAAGAGTAAAAAATACAATAATATAAATATAAAACAATCATAATGATATAAACAATTTAAAACAGGATTAATGGGACAAGTTACTTCCCAGAATGCCAGGCAGTGGAGACTCAGCCCCAGAATATCTACTGAGCTGTGTGCAATGAAGGGTTCATTGGCACATCTGGAGCTTTGATCCTGGGTACAGTAAGTACTGAATCCTAATATCTGTAATTTCTCAGCTTGCGGTTCTGCTGCTTGAAGTCAAATGCAGACAGGGACGGCTGGTGGGTTTTGATGTTGGAGGGGCACTGGGGCAGTAAGGCCGGCCGGCCTAGGGGTGGAGCCAGGGGACGGTAGGCCAGTGGCATGGCATAACCCAGCAGCAAGGAGTTCCCAGGGTTAACATCGGATAGAAGAAAACACAGTCTACATGCACACCAAGCTTAAAATAAATAATTTATAAACCCCAAACACAGGGAAACTCCCAAAACACCCAAAACACTGGCATAACACTGGCGCAAAACTGGCAAAACTCCTTGCTGCATAACCCAGCAGCAAGGAGTTCCCAGGGTTAACATCGGATGGAATAAAATACAGTCTACATGCACACCAAGCTTAAAATAAATAATTTATAAACCCTAAACACAGGGACCCATCCTTGTAAAGCACCCCAGTCACAGCCTGAGTCCAATTTTACCACGCACTTCCCATTTCCAGCATTTTGAACACAACTGAAATCGCATGACTTGCAGTGACATCTCAGGATTTCCAAACCTCAATTTTACCACACACACTCCCCCCTGCACTAACCCACTAGTCTCCCCTCCCCTCCCAGAGAACCTAGGAGTCCTAGCTCCCAGTCCCCCTGCTCTAACCCACTAGCCCCCACTCTCTTTCAAGTGAAACCAAGAGTCCTGGCTCCCAGCCCCCCAGGCCTCTGCTCTAACCCACTAACCCTCACTCCTCTCCCAGGGAACCCAGGAGTCCTGGCTCCCATCCACTCAGAGAACCCGGGAGCCCTGAATCCCAGCACACACACCCGCTCTAACTCACCAGCCCCCCCTCCCC
>QEPC01000892.1:5731849-5822608 GCA_003113815.1 Sphenodon punctatus
CCCCGCTGCCCCCTCCCCATGTGCCCCCCAATTTACTCACCAGCAGCGGCTCCGTCAGGCTCCTCTCCGTCGAGTCTGTCGCTGTCCTGCTCCGGACCTGATGGCTGCGCGGGAGCTCCCAGGCCCGAACTGTTCAGTCGGGCCTGGGAGTTGCCGCACAGCCGGGCTTCCCCAAGTTGAGTTCCCCTCCGCTCCTCTCTCCCAGAGTTGAGTCAGTTTGACTTGACACAGGGAGGGAGGAGGGAGGAAGGGACTCAGGGAGGGAGGGGGAGCTGGGAGCTGTGCGCGTGGCAGGAGCTCCCAGCCCCCCCCTGCACAGCCACGGGATGGGCAGTTCATACCAGGGCACCTGTATGCAGCGCCCTGGTATGGACTTTCCCCCTGCCCGGCCCCTGCAATGTAATAGTGCCCCCTGACACACTATTCCATTGCAGGGTCCCTTTATGCAGAATGGATGGCACTTCTAGCTGCCCATTCTGCAAAAAGGGAAAAAATGCCTCCCTCTTGTTCCTGAAAGGCTTCCTCAGGAAGCCTTTTGTGGGGGGGATGTTGAGAATGTTCGGAGTCATCTCTCAGAACCTGGTTTAGAGCAGCAACCTTCTGTTGCTTCTCCAAACCAAGTTCTTCAAGATGGCTCCAAACATTCACTGCGGCGCGCGCGACCACTTTTTTTTTTTTTTTTTTAAAATGAGCAGCTGTGTCGGGGCTGGCCAGCCGGGGGAGTCCTGGGGCCAGGAGGGGCATTGCCCCTCCTTCTCTAGGCGGTCTACCGCCACTGAATGCAGATATGTAATTAAACTGGATGTTGTTTACCATACCCAGGAAATCAGTTAATAGGTTCCAACTAGTTAGCATTCCTGTATCGGATAGGGGGAAAATCTATTATTTCACTGAGAAATTATTTTGCCACAACTAGTGTTCTGAGTTCTACTCCTTGAGCCAAACAATAGATCAGATTCTACTGCCAGTTACCTGTATACAGGCTTCAGCAACTTGCATTTTGGCAGAAAAAGCCGCATTTGGGCCTATAGTATAGCAGAATTTTTACATTGCATTTAAATAATAACCTGAAGTGCCCCTTGTTTAAAATATAGTAAATTAATCCAGGCTAAACAAACAATGGCAAAGTATTTGTTAGTCCATGATGTGACTTTGATGCACAAAGAAAGGAAAGAGAAGGGTGTTATTGGCAGCCATGGCTGCCCATCATGGTGGGGGGTGAGGTGACGACCACAGTGCTGAGGTGAGGCCAGCTGGCTCCACATTGCTCCCTGTCCCCTCCCCGGCCAGGTCAGACCAGGGAAATGTTTATTCCATTCTCTGGGGGCACTGGTTGCATGTCTATAAACACCCATTATGTCCTGTCATGGTCTCTCTTTATATTTATACCAAATCTTTTATCCCGCACCCTCCTGCACTTCAGCAGCTCGGGGTAGTGCACAACATAAAACATAAAATAACAATAATAAAACCAGCTAAAATACTACAATATATAAATATGTAAAACGGACACATAACAATTCCAGCAGAAATGCAAATAACACCCTCCACCCACTCCCCGAAGGCCTGGCAGAACAACCAGGTCGTACTATAGCTACGGAAAGAGGGGAGGTCTGGGGACAGATGGGCCTCCAATGGGAGGGAATTCCACAGCTGAGGTGCGGCCACTGAGAACGCCCTCTCTGCTGTCGCCACCTGGTATACCCGGGGGACTTTGAGCTGGGCACCCCCGGCCGACCACAAGGGCCATGAAATGACCCAAGGCGGTCTCAGAGGTAAACAGGACCCAAGCCGTTTAGGGCTTTATAGGTCATAACCAGCAGCTTGAATTGGGCCCGGAAGACAATAAGCAGTCAGTGCAGAGTATGGAGCACAGGTGTAATGTGCTCACGGCGGCCCATCCCCATTAGGAGGCGGGCCGCCGGGCCGCCACATTCTGCACCAACTGCAACCTCCGGACCATCGTCAAGGGCAGCCCCACATAGAGTGCATTACAGTAGTCCAGTCGAGAGGTAACGAAAGCATGGATGATGGTGGCCAGATCTGAGCCTGAGATATACGGCCGCAGCTGTTGCACCAGAAGTAATTGGCGAAATGCTCCCCTTGCCACAGCCTCCACCTGACAATCCAGGTGAAGCTGCGGGTCAAGGAGCACCCCCAGACTATGAACCTGAGCAGCCAGAGGGGGGCAGACCCTGCCAATTACGGGAGCCACCCCCCCCCACCAACATCACCTCCGTCTTGTCAGGATTCAGCCTCAGATGGTTCGTCCTCATCCAGTCCCCCACAGCTGCCAAGCACCAGGTAAGCACCAAGACAGTCGAGACTGCTAGGCCTGGGTCTCCAGAAAACGAGAGGTAAAGCTGTGTATCATCAGCATACTGATGACATCACACACCGAACCCTCTCATGACCTCACCCAAAGGTTGCATATACACGTTGAACAGGAGAGGGGACAGAATAGAACCCTGTGAGACTCCACACGTGAGATTCCGGGGAGATGATGTACATTCCACAAGAACCACCTGCTGAGTTCTCCCTACCAGGAATGAATGGAACCATTCAACAATAATTCTGCTCACCCTGGCCCCATCCCACAGCCTTGCCACCAACAACTTGTGATCAATGGTATCAAACATCGCCGACAGATCCAGTAAGATCAAAATTGAGGATCTGCCCTGATCCAATTCACGGCACAGGTCATCGACCAAGGCCATAAGTGCAGTCTCCGTACCAAACTTGGGGTGAAAATGAGACTGTGAGGGATCAAGAAAACCGACCTGGTCCAGATGCCTCTGTAACTTCCGGGCCACCACCCGCTCAATAACCTTCCCTAAAAAGGGAAGGTTAGAGACTGGCCGATAGCTGGCCGGGGAGTCAATGTCCAAAGATGGCTTCTTGAACAGAGGCTGCACCACCGCCTCTTTGAGACAGCTCGGCACCCTGTCCTCCCTAAGAGAAGAACTGACCACCCCCGCCAGCAGCAGCCCTAATGTCTCCCGGCTGGCCTTCACCAGCCAGGATGGGCACGGATCTAATTCACAACAGGTGGCCCGAACCATTCCAAGAAATACACTGCGTCAGCGGGTGACACCCACTGAAACTGATCCCACAACAACAGACATGGTGGGGCTTCCCGTACCTCTGATTCATCCACTGTCATAAATGCAGCATCGAGATCGTGGTGTATCTGCGCAATTTTATCTGTAAAAAAGTCAGCAAACATGTCACAGTGGGCACTGGAAAATTCCAGTTTGAGGCGGAGAGAGGCCGGACTGACCAGCCGGAAAAGTTCCGCTGGACATGACTTTGCAGATGCAACGAGGGTAGCAAAGAACTCTTTCTTTGCTACCTGCACTGCAGCATAAGCTCTTAAACTGGCTTTATGCTGCAATTGGTCAGCTTCAGTATGAGTTTGGCACCACCATCGCTTCAACTGCCGTCCATCCTGCTTCATTCGGCAGAGGTCCTCCATGAACCACGGCGACCCTCGCCGTAGGCTTTCTGGAAGCGGACGCTTGGGAGCTGTTTAGTCGATAGCCTCAGCCAACAAGCTGTCCCAGAAGGCAATGAGGTCATCAGATCAGGATATGTTGAATGTATATACACACCACATGTCTCTATGGTCAACCAGGAGCAGCCTTTTGACCATTCCTGCTGTTTGCAAGGTGTGGACAATAAAGACGTGGGCAAAATATATTCTCAGTGGCTGCTCCCTAGCTTTGGAACTTCCTTCCTTAAGGAGTTCACCAAACTCTGAGCCTTTACAATTGCCAGAAACAATGCAAACCAATTCTGTTTAGGCAGGTCTTTTTGGTGGGTGGGTGGGGATGAGTTGCGGACTACAGGGCAGGCTACATTTTATGTGTGGATTTTTATTGAGTTTATTGATTGAGCCAGGTTCAAGGTGTTGGTATTTATTTACAAAGCCCTGCACGGTCTTGGCCCCTCATACCTCAGGGACCGCCTCGCCCTCCGCACCCCGGAGCGGCTCCTTCGGTCTGCCGGGGGTGCCTTCTTGGAGGTCCCCCGTGTCAAGCGGGGGGCCACAATGGAGAGGGCATTCTTGGTGGCCAGGCCGCGCTTTGGAACTCCCTACCGGAGGAAGCTCGCCTGACCCCAAGCCTCTTGATATTTCGGAAAAAGTGCAAAGCCTGGTTGTTCGCCCAGGCCTTGGGAGAGGGTGGGAGGGTGTAGTGGGTCTTTTTATCTCCCCTATCCTATTTATTGTTTTATGTATCCTGGGCCCTGTTCTTTTACGTAATATTTGATAGTGGATTTTATGTGTTTTAAATTGTTTATATTATAATATTTTATTGTTGGAAGCCGCCCCAAGCTGTGTTCAGGAGGGGCGGGGTACAAATGGAATAAATAAATAAATAAATAAATTTTTAAAAACATTTTTATTGTAACCTGCTCTGAGCCTGCAATTTGAGGATAGAGAAGGATATAAATCCAAATCAATCAATCAATCAATCTGGACAGGTCACTGGCCTTGTAGAAAAGAGACATGGAGACTGACTGGCCTTGTAGTAAAGAAACTTATCCCAACTTTGCCACTGACCTCTGTTTCTCCCTATGTAAAACAGGGGGGGATGAGACCATCCTCCTTTATGAACTTCTTTGAAATCTATGAATGAAATGTGCTTTATGAGCTCAGCATTATCAACCACGAACCCCACAAAGTTATTGCTGTGCTAAAGAGTCTAACCACCAGTGAATAAAGTTGATGCAGGTGGCTGCACTGAGAAGCTGGGGAGGCCATGATTGTTATGGGCATGTGACAAACCAAGAGTCACACATACTGTGTGGTTGCTAAATTCAGTATCCCGAGTGTAGCCAATAGCAGCACAGGGTGATGCATGCTGACTGGCCACTGAAATCAATCTCATACAGCTGTGATTCAGTAACTCTGTCACATCCCAGCACTCTGATTGGGTAAGCCTATTTTGTTTCAGCATAATTAAGTGATAATGTGCGGCTGTGAGTAGCATATGAGGCAATAAACAGCTGCCAGATGAAGCCTCCACCAGACCAGAAAGCCATTAATTGTGAAAATGCCACTAACAGCCACACGTTATTGCTCTTGCACTGGAGAATAATCACATACAAACACCATATTTAAAATGTTCCTCTTACCTTGAAGGTGTTTAACTGTGCTCCTGACTTGCCCTTAGCAAGGGGGGTTGCGCTGCAGAGGTGAGGTGAGCAGACTCAGCCTGGAAGGTGGCCTGTGGGTTTGGCTGAGGGGGTTTAGTTAGTTCTAAATGCAAAGGATTGGGGTGGTCTGAGGCTTTGCAACAGGAGCTGCTTTCTGTATACGTGAAAGGTATCTTAATCTAACCTACACAAAGGGTTGCCAGGCCACCTCTTCGAGGGAAGAACCCTGGCAGTGCTGACTTGCATACATTTTCATGCATTTGTTTCATGCAAATTTATGCAAGTTTAAAGGGGCATTTCTGTCTGGCTAATAAAATTATACAGAGTTAGGAGCAGGATACATAGCATAGGGGCAGGATGCAGAGGTATGGGGTGTGGAAGGGTAGCTGGGCAGCCCCATGGATCAGGCACAGAGGAGCTCCCAGGGCAAAGGCCCCATCTCTCACTGCTACTCTGGGCAGCTAAGTCTGGATGACCCTGATTAGCTTCCTCTCCCTCCTCCAGCACATGCGGAGGCAGACAAAATGTACGGTGATTCTTAACTGAGCCTGAGAGTCATTGGCTTAACCCTGAGCCCAGAGATGACGCTTGAAAACCCTGCAACTCCAGGTCAAATCCTGAGAGGCAGTAACCTACTACTCCCGTTTCCCGGTACCCCGGCCTCTTCAGCAGAGCCAAGCTGGCTGAGCACCGACAGCAAAGGGGACACACCTAGGCCTGAAAGGAATCCCCAATGTCAAGAACATAGTTGGCACATTTGCCCATTTTGGTTCAGGACCAGAGAAGTGCGTGTCAACTGCTATTTGTTTTCACTTTGTGTGCCCAGTGAAGTTCTTCGTTTCAGTCCCTCCGTTCCAGCTATCTGGAGGTATATACACACACCCCACTCCCTACACAAACAAGTGGGAAGGGGTGTTCATTTTGCATGTTAAATCATGTAACAATTAACCCAGTGGTACTCCAACTGGGGCTGAGTGCAGAAGGGATTCTGGGGGCGGGAGGGGTGCGAGAAGGACCCCAGCTGGCAAACGCCAAGCTCCTCTCTGACTGAAGTAGGCAGCATCTCCAAACTCAATAGGATGGCAGTGGGGGAGGGAGGCAGAGAAGAAGGGGGAGAGAGTGGGGAAGTAATAGGAGGGTGGGAAAGGGGAAAAGAAGAGTGGGAGCAAGGTGTGCGTTTTCCAACAGTGTGCTGGTGGGCCGCAACTGCCATTAGGGTCGCCAGAACTCCCCTTTAAAAGAGGACACTTATGAAAAATACACGGTGCGGGGCTGCACTGGAACCAATGCAGCCCTGCAACATGCATTTTTCATAAGCGTCCTCATTTAAAGGGGAGGTATGGCCACCCTAATTGCCATCGACATGCGGAGCGGTGGGGCGCAGATCGAAAATGTTTGAGACCCACTGAACGAACACACAACAGTCCGCCACACAGGGTAAAAACAAACGCTGAGCCGGCATGCTGGCTGCCTGTCCCAGTGAGGGGCGATTTCCCCAGGCTGCCCCAGCCACCGGCAGCAGGAACAGGTTGGGGAACAGAATAAATTTTTCCCTGGCCTGATCCGGCAGGGGATGAGGGGCAGAGAGTGACATGTGGTTGGCTGGCCCTGGCCCCACGCTGCAACTGGCACCCCTCCCCTCGCCAGGACGAGCAGCCATGGCTGCCAGTAACAGGTAGCCATGCCTGGTGGCCATGGCAACCTCCCCCCCACTGGGCCGGGTTGGCATGGGAACAGACGTGCCCACCCGGTTCCGCTCGCTATGGCCCACCTGGGTGGCCCTTCAGCCCGGACTTTGGGCCTGGTTCCTTCCACATTTCCGGGCCAGCCGCCTACCCTGCTGGGGTCTGTACTGGGCCCGCATCTGGTGGTCCGGAAACAGACGCGCGGGGTGAGGGGCTGAGCCAGGCAGGCCATAGTGGGCAAACTGGGCCAGCGTCGTGTCTGTTAACGTCCGGTGTTATTTGCCCATGGGGAAGCCTTGCTGCAGGTGATTCCTCTGCATTTTGCAGAGTGTGTTGTTGTTACCACTAGGGGTAGCTTGTTCATGCAAACATGCCTGTATTAAAGTGGCCTTTTATTTGTCCCCCCTTTTAAAAAAAGCTCTTTTTCATAAAAACCATGCTTCTTCCAGCAGCTTGTTCTTTGGTGCTGTATTTTTTCTTCTGTTTCCTGTAAACTTGGGGGTTTCAGCTTCTGGAAGAAGCAAGAAGTTGTGGTGTTATTAAACAAACAGCTTAAAAAATGAGTACAGGAACCAATCAGCATAACCACGCTGTAGCAACTGAGAGCTTTGCATATTTATAGCATGGTTATTGAGAAATAACTAGACAGAGTTGTTATGCAAATCAACCAATCAGTGGGAAGGGAATTGTCTGACTGAGGGGGGAAATGTATTCTGATTGGCTAAAGCAATTCCAAATCCAGCTACAAGAAGCAGTGCAAAAGAAGAGACAATCGTATGTTCCCGCTAGCTGTTTATGAACAGCGGATGGTTATTGTGGCAAGAAGGCATCAACAGCTGTAGTAGCTCCAGACTATCAAGGCCAGACTAAACGTATCATACTTTATCATTAGTTTTAATGTTTGCGACGCCCAAGGACAGAGCACTTTTTATACTGAGCCTAAGAAAATGACTTGACTGATTTGCTAGCACTTAATACTGTATGGCAGCTCATTGGATTTTTTTTTTTTTTTTTAAAAACAGAGTTTATAACCTCTCCTAAAACTTTAATCCTTGCACCAAAGAGCCCAATCCTGTTCCCATAAAAATCAATAAAAGTTTCCACTCTCGTGGGTGTATGATTGGCCCAGGCACTGTAAAACTGAAAAGGGGGATTGCTGGAACTATGCTTTATGAGACACTGTTCAGAGGAAGGTTAAGTTTCGTGGAGGTTAAAATATTAGCATTCTGTCTGTGCTAACACACCCGTGGATGGGGCAGGGGGAAATGTTTTAGAAAATGTCTTTGTAGACACAGCCTTAATTCACAATCATTCTCTCAGATCACCCCATGCATCCCACATCAATGTAATGGGAGGAGTGCATGAAGAACTGGCTGCTTTAAATTTGGGGCTGTGCTACAACCAGTCTCTACTAGAGATTAGAAGTGGATTTCCCCACGAGAAGAGTTTATATCGAAACATCTAAGCTAGCCACTACCAGAGATAGAATTCTGGACTAGATAGAACATATGATTTACCCACTCTGGCAATTCTTATGTGGCTGTGTGACTAGGGCTGCTTTTAGATTACACGCGGCATGATTTTATGCCACGTGTGTGCTGCACACGTCTAAAAGTGGCCTACGGTTATGATCCAAGCTGTGTGTGCACGCTGCACATGGCGCAGTACATGAACACCTGGTGTGTGCATTGCAAACACTCAGTATGTATTGTGCATGCCAGGTGTGTGTGGCATGTGGACCTTGGATTAACCCCTTTGGTTGCAATTCTCAAACCACTTACCCCAAAGTAGTCCCATTGACTTCAGTAAGGCTACTCCAGAGTAAGTGGTTGGAGGGTGGCAGTTTTAAATTTATTTGGGTGGGTATTTTGAACAGGAACTGTAACCAAGGTCACATCTTCTTCAGAATCAGGAATTGAGGCCATACATGTGGTCTCTGCACAAGGCCATGGTAGAATACCTTGTTATTGTCTAGACAAGTAGTATTTAGTTTTTACAAAGGTGAAAACTGGATGAATATTTCTCCAGTTATGTGCACACCACCCCATCACAGGGAGAGGAGTTGAACCTCTGTCCAAGGATCAGGAATGCTATATAAACAAATCTGTTTTGCATCAATAATAACCTCACGCTATCAAAGGAATGGCAGGGACAAATGTATTTTGTGCACTTATAAGAAGCCTATCCGTCAGCATCCCAGGGTTCCGCAACAACAACAGTAATGAAATCTGTAAGTAGCTGTTACAAGTTGAACTCCAGGCCAATATGAATACGCTTTGTTTTTGAATGCATTAATAACTGGTGCAATTTATCTCTAGCCCGTCTAACACATTCCTTGGACGCTGACTGGAACGTCTCAGCAAGCATGCCACCATCCTGAGGCTTTCCTCAATTTACCTACTTCCAAGCAACATTCGACCTTGCTGGAATTAAAAAACATGTTGGGTTGCTTCCCCTCCTCCCCCTAGAGCTGTCAGTGATATCACTAACTCGTGTTGAAACAAAAGAACGATTTGTCACTTCGAGATTAAGACCAGAGCTGCTCTAAGTGAGGAATAAGGTTATTCTGCTCCAGTGAAATGTCTAAGATGAATGCACAGTTTAAAGTTCATGATCTACTAAAATGATGATTTATGGGACCTTTCTTTCTGATTGTTTGGGTTTAGGTCATGATCCAATGTCCACCATAGTGTCTTAATAATGAAGGTGTTTGTGGGTCAGGCTGGGCATCCTTCTTTCAGATGATCCAGTTTAAAACATCCTCAACTTTGGGCAAGCAACTTCTGGCTAAAGAGATGTGTCAAACCCACCTAGGTCTTCTTCCTAGGTTTGGGTACCTACCACATGCCTTAGCTCTGATTTGCATTCATTACATGCCATGAGGAGATGAGACAAGCTATCCAGGCCTACAGCTGGGAGTCATGGAAAGGAAGGGGGCGGGGGGGAGATAAAATGCAAGCTGCATCAGAACTGCTGCAAAGTGATGCTCTGCTCCTCTGTTGTTTCCGTTCTTTCTTGAACATCTCAGTGCCAAATTTGTCGCACAAAAGGACAACAAAATGGCATTGGGATAAAAAGAGGGAAAGGTTCAGGCTGGTTTGTAGGACTCATTGCAGCCATCTCTGACCATAATGCCTGCATTCAAAGGGCAGACACAAGGGTGGCATGGGCAGGAAGAGGGAAGTGGAACGTGTGTGTGTGTGCGCGTGTTAACAAATGTGATGGTGGTTTGCTGAGGCTTGCTTGGGCCTGCAGGCCTCTGGTATGTTTGTTGTTGGGCATTGCTCCCAGGCATGTCAGCAGCGACCTCAGGCTGTGATCACAGTGATCTCCGGGATAACAGCCTGAGTAGGGTCCACTCAACCGGGCCGGAGCAGGCTACAGCAAGCTCTGGGTCTTCTATGGCTGTCCATCATGGCAGGGGGCTGGGATCAGTGCAGGGCCAGGTGGCCTCACATTTGTGTGGCTCCCTACCCTCCCCGGTGGCCCAGCCATGGGAATATTTGTTCCGTGGCTGGACCCGGTTGGGACCATGTTGGCAACGTGTTCCCAAGCTGGGTTGGGCTGCCTCCCTCTTGGCGTCATGTGTGGCAACACCGTGTGTGTGTGTGTGTGTGTGAGAGAGAGAGAGTGAGGTTAGGAACAAAGAGTGAGGCCTTTGAATTCCTGACATCTGTGGGTTTAAATCCAAGTCCTGGTGCTCTATTATTGTGGCTGGCTGAATTTAACCTTAGGCTGTGAATATTCTTAATACACACTACACAGCAAGTGCTTAATTGGCCAGTGCCAAGGAACCGTATCTAGTATATTCTCTAGATGGAAGTGTATCTGGAATCTGGTTGGCGGCACAATTGTTTATATTCATTATAAATAATCTGTGTTGTTTTGGCAACAAACCCTGCTTTTCAGAGCTGACTCTCCATTAGCTGGTTATTATTTTACCTCAGGGCATATCTGCACTGAGTTCTGCATGCCCTTTGTCACGCTTTATTCCTTCAAAATTATCACTGAGAGAAAGGCAAGAGATGGAACAAAGGCCCAGTGCCTTGAGGAGACCTCCATCCCATTCATCCCCGATCACCTCTTGGGTGCAGAGTACCAGCCGCAGGGATGTAGCAAGGCTGTGGGGAACCTTCAGCCTTGGCTTCCCCTGGCAAAGGTGGTGCCACCTCACTGAGTCCCAGCAAGCCCCCGTGGTACGGCAGGAAGAAGGTGGTCGGCAGGGCCAGCACTCCACCCCCGCCCACTCTGGAAACATTCTTCTAGTGGGGCCCTTTGCAAGCAGCCCGATGCTGTAGAAAATGGTCCAAGTGCTGGCCCCACTCCCTCCCCTGCCAACTCTGAACATTTCCTAGCTGCATTCAGGTGACTTGCCCCTAGAGCCCAATGCCCAGTAGTTACTCCCCTGGCAAGCCAACAGCACTGATTGTTCAGTGCCAGGTGCACTGCTGGCACTACATAAATAAACAAACAAACAATAAAATGGCAGTCTATGCTCTATTTGTCTATTGCAACCTTCTTACTGGCCTCCCTCCTCTGACCTTGACCCTCTCACTTCTGTTCAATTGTCCGCTGCCAAGGTCATGCACCTCACCCTTTGCTTTGATTACGTTCAGCTCCTCTTTGCTTCCCTTCCCTGGCTCACTCCCCCCTTTTGCATTCAGCACAAGCTCCTTGTTGGCTTCCCGGCCTTGCTCTCCCTTATCTTTCTGCAGTTGTTTCCTGCTACATTCCTATCCAGGAGCTTCACTCCTCCTCTTCCACCACTCTCACCTTTCCCTGAGCCTCCTTCTCCCAGACACTGTCTTCACTCGTCCCCCTTGCTGTCCCCCTCACTTCCTCCAAACCTCCAAATCCCTCCCCCAAACCTACCTTTATTGTCAGGCTTTCCCCAGCCTCTCATACTCACAGTCTGGGCACTGTGCTGATGCTTTTGCTGCTGTCTTTTCACTCAGGGTCCCCTGCAGCTCAGTAGTACGTGCATCTGTGACTTGTGCACCTGCAACTTTTCAACTTCCTGAATGTATCCCTGCCTTTTCCTGTCCCCCCCTTCCCCTGTCTTCCCTTGGTTGAAAGCCTACTGGGGTAGGGTCCTGCTGTTTGTACGATGTCAGGTACATTGCTGGCACTATATAAATGCATCAGCAACCATCAATCATCATCAATAATGGCAGATGAAGGATTTTCAGGATCAGACTCAGTTCACATGCTAACTTTCATTTTACATATTTCTTTGCCTTCCCAGTTTACCCCTATTGCTTCTCAGCCCTGGACCTGGCTATAGTCAATCACAAAATCTGGACCATGTTTTCCCAGAGAGGAATCACTTTTGGGCAGGCTACTTTCTTAGCTAAGAGAGATTATTCTTTACTCACTCTCCCTCTTCCTAAAATGTTAGCCTTGAAGGAGCACATTTGTGATAACACTCTTGAGACTATCAGGATTAGATTCTCAGAATAACGTGACAATCCTAAAGCACCATTAGCAAGCTTCTTCCCTGACCATTTTTTTCTCCCTATCTCCTTTGATTCTCCTTGTCTTTTGCTAAGTCTGCGTGCCTGCCAAGGTGAAAAGGACTCGTATTGTGAAGCTAATGCCTGGAGTGCTGGTTAAGAAGGGAGAGTTACACTTCATTTGGCTGCTCTCCTCCTCCACAGACTTGAAATTCTGCCCTCCAGTTACACCCGTGCAAACCTCTTGACTTCACTGCAGTTGCACGCGTGTGACCGCAGGGCAGTGTACATTGGCCTTTTGGAATTGCTCTTGTCAGAGGCTGAGCATGTTCTTGCTTGGGATGTAAGTGTAGTTTCCTATCGCTCCTGCTCTGTGAACTCTTGGCAAGGTGTGGCAGGAGTAGGTGCTTGTCTGCATTTTGATCCCACGCTTGCAGTTTGCCTAGTACTTGAAGTACAGGAGTTATTTACTGAGGCTTTGGGTTTCTTTTAAGTAGGGAGAAACCAAATAGCACTGCTCTTTAAATGTGCTTACACATTTAAAAAGCACATCGGGTTATAGTGCCATTTGAAGCTTTTCTCCTAAAAATGATTCAGACTTGCCTCCTGAGAATTCCCCATCATCTTTCCCCTCTCCTGTAATCTAATCCACCCCTGGAGCATTAAACACAGCTTGCTGGGTGCGCAGTCTGATTGTCACATAAAAGGAGAGAGGTGAGCCATAACCACTGGCAAAAGAAGAGAGTTCTGAAAAAGTTCTTCATATGTTTGAGAACATCACCAGGTGTGTGTTGTTTTGGTTAATGGGATCCAGGCTCCCAGTATTATAGCAAAAGCATGAAATGGGAATTAAATTCTATTGCCCTTTGGATACCTGCAGACAAGGCCGCTGGCAGAATTACATTTGGGAGAGGGAGGGAGGGGGTGGGAGAACCACTTTGCCCCACCCCTTTCTGGTGTGGCCACACCCCTTTCCTTACATTGTGACAGCATGATGCTCAGATAAGGGGTAGGGTCATTCCAGAAAGGGCGGAGAAAAGGAGGCCCTTTCTGACATGACCACGTCCATTTTCCCAGCGTCATGATATTGCAACACCCAGAAGAGGCAGGGCTAGGTAGGAGCCAAGGGGGAGCAGTCACACCTCTTGAGCCCTCTACCTTGGCACCCCGGCTTGCAGACATTCTTCAAGGATCCAGAGTGCTATTTAAACATATTTGTTTTCCATCAGTAAACTCACACTATCAAAGGAACAGCATAGACACATATTTTGTGTTCATGCCATTCCAAATACTCTCCTTTATTTCAGCAGAGGCTGGCCATCTTTCTATATGAAATATCTGTATTGATGTTACATCATTAATTTATTAATTATTATTATTATTGTTGTTGTTGTTGTTGCTGTTGTTTTGTTTGTTTGTTTGTTATTGTGACAGCAATGTACTTAGTGCTCTATAATAAACAATTATAGACAGGTCCTGCCCCAGTAGGCTTACAATCTAAGAGAGACAAGGAAGGGGAGATGAAGGGGAGGGGAGCAGAGACAGAAATACATCCAAGATGTGAAATTGCAAGTGCACATGCTCATCTTAGTTACAGGGGAGAAGGGAGCAAGAATGCATTGCCAGTCACTCAGCATTGACTGGGCCTAGAATTTTGATATTTCTGCTCTCCCTGAGGAAATACTTCTGAAAATGGTGATCTCTTAGATAATAATACTTAGCACTTATTGTGAGCTCTTAATCCAGAGATCTCAAAGCAGATAGTGGCAATGACTACAGTGGAAGAAAGCAAACATGTGGCCCTGATGCCTACATTTTCATGGAAGAAAATGGCAGAACTAGAGATGCTGACTTACAACAACCATCAAAATTCAGAACAATTAACGATAGGGGGAGACTAGAAATAAAGTAGGGGAGAGACAATAGGGGTCCCAGTACAGAATGGAATTTTATCCAAATTTTAGAGATCTTTTACCCCAAGGGCCATACAATTTAGGATGAGTACTAGCTTCCCTGGCTGCAAGGGCACTGGGACAGCATACCCTTGATTCCCTATTGATCACTGCATTTAGAGCTTGAAACAGTCTCTAACCAATGCTATTTGGTTTAAGGACTGAGATTATAAATAATGAACAATTCTACATTTTTATCAATCATTATGTTCATCCATCAAGAAGCTACTTGGTACCAGGCCAGCACTGACTATAGTAGCACAGGCCAGGGGAGCTGTGGTGTCTGGACTCTGTCATTAAAAAATAAATAAATCAGGACCTATTACTGTCTGGAGGAAGCTTACAGTGATAGGACCATCCTGATAAAATCAGGTCAGTTAGGAAGCTTATAAGATTAGTCATTGGGCCACCTATTTCACTGAGCCCACCAAGTCTCCATATCAAGTGAAGTTGCAGCAGATATTATATCTGTAACGTACTTCCTGTGGTAATTCATTGTAGCATAATGCAGATAGCTGATACTTGCTGCTTACCTTGCAGCAGTATAAAGGAGTTGTCAATGACAATGTGCCTGTCTAACCTACATAGCTAATGTACCTACTCGATACAGAAGAACACTCTAAGAGGTATTCCATAAATACCCACTCACATTATTCAACGGGCTTGTTTTCTCAATCTTCATGCCCTGTTTATGTTGTCTGTTCTCAGAAATGCTTGCAGCCTAGTACTAGTAGTAGCACCTATATTCATGGAAAGTGAATGTCAAAGAGACATATGAGGAAAAATGTCTGAGCAGTGCTTTTAAAATGTGTGCACACATGCCTTGTATCAATAATCCAGCCAGCCAAGATAATACCATATGACTTATCTGACCAATCACAATTGATCACTGTGACATGAATAACAGAACTCAGAAACTTCTAGAGTGGATTCAAAAAGCAAACAAACAAACAAAACCACAAACAAACCCCCAACCAAAACCAATTCTTTAAATATTTGTGAATTGGAAATAGTACCATTGAGGAAACTGCGGTCTCCTGATGGAGACTCTTGCAAGCAGGAGAACAGGCTGAATGCTTTCTGATGAATTATTTATGGTAAATTATTCACTTAGCTTGATGGCCCCACCCACTTTCATAAACTCAAATGTGTGAAACTTTACACCACATGGAATAAGATTGCATTTGTAAACTTCAGTGCAGAATTCGCAGCTGAGTTGCCTGACTTCTCTGTTTGCCAAATGTCAGTCAGTCATTGCAACTTTGGGTATCGTTCAAGAGAATTAAGACCTAACCTAAATACAATTCCAGTCATGTAATCCTGTTAGTGCAACGTGATTCTCAATAGCACTTGACGGTGCATAGCTGGATTGGCTCAGTGCATTAAAGCAAACCATGATTCTGGTTTTATGTACATATTGCTACTTGTTGACACACTATTAAATTGTTTTAATAGAATCTACTTATGAAGGTGTATATCTTTGTAGTTAAAATCCAATACATTGTAAAGTACACTCTATATACAAAATATGACTCTCTTAGGAAAATTGTAATTACAAAGTTTAGTCTCATAAAAATATAGCCAAGCAAACTGCCTTATCTGGTCATTAGATCCCCCATCCTAAGCTAGAAATGTGCTTGTGATTGAATCTGTAGTGACTACATCGCCTGGGAGTTTGGGGAAATCTAACATGGTGTCAGTTACTTCCCAGTTAAAGGCAATATTCTCTTTGGCTGTTTGTGGCCGTAACCGCAACCTTGATGAAAACCAAGGCAAGACATTTTCTTTTAATCCTGAAAAATAACTTTCTTTGAGCAGTCTTTAAATCAGATCATTATCTTCTGTCAAACAAAAGGAATGATGAATATTCCCCGACAGCTAATGCTGTGATTATAGGAAGGGTGCATAGTCCCTTGAAAAGCAATATGTAAATCAAGTGTGATTTACATATTGTCATCGCTCCTAGTCCCCTCCTTGGTTTTGCTGCTAGCTGCCAATGAAATGAAATGCATGCATGCACAAAATATTCCTATTATGTGCCCGACTTATGAAGATAGACCAGCTACCTGAAACTAATGACAGCCTCTAAAAGTCCAGAGTGAAATAATGCCACTGGGATCTCATCTTGCTAGCCTTTATGGCCTTTTTATGCTTAGGTGACCTTTTCTTCTGACGTTTTAAATCTGTGCAGCTGTAGAAGCTTCTTTCTGTGTTACCAATTATGAAATACATCCTGTCTTCAAAGTTAGAAGCTTTATTTTAACGTATCTCTTCTTCAGACACACAAAAAATAGCATATCAACTTTATTTTGCATCCCCAAATGCCTTTTTGTCAGCGCAGAAGACTTTAATTAAAAGTTAATCTGTCTCTGAGCTAGATTAATACTTGCATAAGCTTGGGAGCAGCAGATAGATAACTGTTCCCAAGTGGGAATAACAACTGCCTTCTCTTTGCTGATGTACCTGTTCCTGGGCCTGCTTGTCCTTATACCAATATGTCTATACGATAAGATGACATCTCTTAATAGGACTGAAACCAGGTGTGGCTTTACAGATTTTGCTGTCCTAGGCAGGCCACTTCTCATGGTTTGATCCTGATGGGAATTTTGGGGTCAAAATAGGAGTCTCTCGGTCAAACCATGAGAAGTGACAACCCTAAGCAGCCCCCTAGCTCCCACCCCACACCTGTCACAGGCACTGCCTCTCCCACACCAACAAAAGCTCCAAGCTGGGGGAGCTTGCACTGCTGGTCAGAAGAATCCTGGCACATCCCTGCTGAACAGCTGAACAGCAGGGAAGTGATAGCATTCCTTTCTTCATCACATGGTGAAAGCCCCCAGCTTGGGTCTTGCACTGCAGGCAGGGCAGCAAAGGGTGCAGCCACATGAGCTGCGGCGGGCCCAATGTCCATGTGGCCCCGTGGTGGGCAGGTGCAGCCGCCACACTGTGGTGCCAGTGCTAGGAGCAGGGTAGATAGTTGGCCCCCAGAGGGGAAGTTGGTGGGGGACACTGTTTGGACCTCCTGCTATGGCGCGGGCCAAGGCTCTGGCCACATGAGCGGGTACCTGGCCCTGCCCCGCTTCCCTCTCCCAGCCTGACCACTATCCTGCCCCCAGCTGTGACGTGGCTGCACGGGACCGGAGTGAGCGGCTGCTGCTCAAAGCCCCAGAGCAGACCTCGCTGTGCAGCAGGGCAGATGGTGACCAGGCAGCCCTGTCTTGGGTAGCCTTACCCCATTTTGAGTAAAGCCGCTACACATTGCATCCTTGGCCTTTTTCGAGGATGCAGTGTTTAGCAGCCAGCTGCCTGCCCTGCCACGCAGTGGGGTGAACATCTGGTGGGTGCCAGCCACACAATGCACTGTATGTGTGGTAAGGCTGCCCAAGTGAGTGCGTCGTGTGGCTGCACCCAACATTGCTTACTCTTACCTTCTGAACAGATGATCAACAGAGAGGCAGCATTGCTCTCCCACCAGCATTGTAAGCACCCAGTGACAAACAAAGAGGGCAGGATTTGCCACACTAGGCTTCTGCCCACCTGCTCATGCTGGGTCTGGCTAAACCCTTGGCACATAAGTCTGTGATCTGGGTTCTCAGAGACAAAGATGATCACAAGTTGCTGTGCTGGTCCAACTCGGAGAGAGTAGTTGAGTCAAAGTTTTCTATAGGTCCAACCTCTGGGCAGGAACTGCCTAGGAAGACCTTGCCCCCTAGGGGCATCCAGAACTGGGAGATGGGTCTGGCTGGGCCCGTCACAGCCTTGCTACACCAGCGCTAACAGAATTTGCTTCAACAACAAATATCATTGTAACTACTTAGTCTCCCATCTCTGGCAAATAGCCTGGAGGAGCTGGTGTCAGTGTTTTCTTGGAGCATGACCAGTCAGATATATCACAGGAACAAAATATACCCCACTGCATTTAAGAATAAGACAAGAAAGGCATGAGGTTGCACATTGCTCCATGTCCTTTGAGAAGTGGGGAGGTACTGGTGCTCCCTGATTTTAGCTCTGCGCAGTGTTTAAAAGGAGAAGGAGGCCAGCCTTCCTGGGAGCTGAGATTCAAAAGACTTGGAGATTAGCTTATTGAATCTATCCTTATTATTCAACTTTTATTTGCCTGGCTGTCCACTGGGATTTTTTCTCTCACCCAACTGGCCCAGAATTGATTTACATGGATTGTGAACTTGTGATCACTCAAGTTCAAAAGTGGCTTTTTGCTTTCAAATCAATTAACTGGTGACTTACTCTGATCACTGATAGGACATGCAGATTTCTTACAGGAGCCGGCTGTTATTTTCTTTGTATAGGTGGCCTGAAGACCAGGGCTGGCTGGTTGTTGTTGTTTGTTAAGCAAAACCTTAAGGGGTAAGAAGTAGAATTTAGCAGATGACTGCTGTTACGCATTTATTTTATCAGAAAAACTATCACCCGATAATAACAAATCTTAAATTAGCACAGCTGAAGCAGAAAGTTATGACAATGTAGACGCAGGAGGAGCATTTTCAAAAAGCCCTGGGCACTGAAATGAAGACATTTATTTAACTTGATCTGCAAAACAGTCACATACGGTACCTGATATATTGGTTACACTCTCTCATACCTCTGAATTTTGTCTGGTGAGGTCAGTGTGGCTGCAAAGGATCATTACAGGATGTTACAGTTTTTAGAAGGTAGCAGGGGATTTGCAGAACCAGTCCTCACTTAAATCATCACTATTGTTGTCTCTATTTGGAATAGCACTAAAGTAACACCAAGAAACTCTCCATTGTGCTGTGCACAAACATACAAAACATTCAGAGTGTGACTCAGTGGCTTAGCAAACCTGTGGCAGGCCCAGGCTCAGTCCCAGTTATGAGACCCCCCCTAAGGGCAAGAGGGTGGGATTTCCAGAGTGTGTCGGGGGTGGGGGGGAGGGACAGGGTTTACTCATGAAAGCAGTGCTGCCCCAGCTCCCAGGACATGCCTGTGTGCTGGCAAGGAACCTTAGCAGTGGGGGGAGACACCACTCCACTTCCACCCACTCTGAAAACTTGGGTGGTGGTCGTGTGCTGTCTGGCTGGCCTCATCCCTTCCTCCTCTGAAAGTTTCTTAGCGGTGCTCAGGCTACTGGCTAAGAGCCCCCTCAGATTCCATGCTTGGGCTCAACTGAGTCCCCTCATTCCATGGTAGCTACGCCTACTCATTGTACTGAAATCAGTGGGAGGTGAGGATCACACCCATAGCCCATGCTTACAATGTAAACCGATGATAGGAGGTGAGAGAAGCAAAAATGAACAAATTGGCTATGAGGAGGGAAGATAGAAACTACCACTAATAATTTCTGCAGCATTTCTAGGCATACACAGAGCCTTACAGTCACAAAGTTTTGGAGATGACCCCTGCCCAGTGGGCTTACAATCTAAGATGGACAAGGATGAGGGGAAACACAGGGAAAGACAGACACCCCCCCCCCTTCCCATTTTACAGACAGAGAACGGAGACTGAGAGGTTGTGATTTGCCCAAGGTCACCCAGAGGTTCACTGGCTAGGTTAAGATTTGAAACCTGGTCTCCAAATTCCAAATCCAGCACCTTATCCACTCCACCACACTGGCTCTTAAAAAGACATCAGCGAAATGACTAAGGGTGAACACACATGTAACTCTGCTAAACTCTGATGTCTGCAGGGCCCAGGATGCTGTATAGTCAGCCCCGGATGATCCCCAGATCGCTCGTGTGTGAGTGAGGCACTCTGATTTCCAGGCCCGCTTTAAACTCGGATCTGACGAATAACCTGAAATCGGAGTGCCTCACTCACATGCAACAGCCATCTGGCCGTCATCCAGGGCTGTTTATACAGCTTCTGGAGCCCCACAGAATCGGAATTCAGCAGAGTTACATGTGAGTTCACCCTATATCTGATGTAGTAAGCAGCAGCGACCCTGATGCCCACTGCTTAGTCATGTAGATCCCAATTATTAAACCACTTACTCTGATTTCAGTGGGATTATTCTAGAGTGAATGGCATGAGGCTGCACTCGCCTTAGCTTTTCAATGAGGTAAACAAGACAATGAAAGTCAATAGATTTTGTGGTTTCATATTTCCCACCTAAGAGGTCTTGACTAAAAACCCATTGGAGCCAATGGGAGTCTTTCCATTGCCACCAATGGGGAAAATGTAGTGAACACAAGTTCCTGCCTTTAGTGCATCTTGGATCAAATCCCATAGGAAGAGCCTGTTTAAAGAACTGGTGTTCATTTCTAGGGTTAAGAAAGTAGATTGAGGCTACATTCTTTGCTTATCTACAGTCAATTCTTGCTGAAGCCAACTCTTCTACTCTTTCTCAGCCAAAGCTACTGATGAAACCATATTGTTCAAGGACAATATGAAAAAATACTGTAACTCCTCAAATGTACTAAAATGAGGGATTATATTTTCTATAACATTGCTGTTTTGATTTTAACTAAGTGCAAATAACTTTGAACTTTCAACTATTTTTAATTAAAATGTATGTACTGTTGGTATAATGCAGAGTGCAAATATCATTGTTCATTTATTTAACAATGTTACTGTGAGCTGAAGAACAATGGTTTTATTGCCATAGTTAGCATTAATATTGGATTTCCTGTTTTGCTGGAAATAATTACTCCATGTTTATGACCTGTTAATTCTGACTTGTGAATTACAATAACAAACATGTCGCTGAACCAGAGTTGCTTGCAACAACACCTGGGGCCTTACTTCATTACAATAAAATGGAAAGAAAAAAGAAAGAGATGGGAAATGGTGAGATGGTCTTCCTCCAGTTAAGCTTTGCCCACCTCTTTTGTGGATATATCTTTAATATAGGCAGCAATAAAGGAAAAACAACCCATTGCCTTAGTTGTTGATAAAACAAAACACTCTAAAGATCCATAATTCATGCATTACTTTAAAACAAACAATCAGTGTTTATAACTGCTTGTTTGGTTATGGGGTTTCAGAAAGTTTAATGGAGTGGAGCTACCCAGTGAGCCATTGATCCCGCTTCTTTCAATAGAACTAAGTCGCTTTTCATGAGTATAGGTTGCACATACCACCAACAGACTCCACACACAAAAATGACAAAACGCTTCCTGATTCAGCCGAAAGCTGACAGAATGGGATGTTTCTGTGAGATCTTCATCCAAAGCCAGATGTTTCAACAGGGTCAAGCTATTGTGAAGCTTAGCAGCTTTCAGATGGCCAGGGCAAAGCCCCAGAGAATTTTCAGACTCCTACAGAATGGCATTCATTTGCATGTTAAAAGAGCAGCAGACTTGCTTTATAGGTTTCTTTTCTGCGATTCCTTCTAGCTAGCTCCATATGTAGGATTTTCCCTGCAGATGGCATGATAGCCTGTGCATGGGAATTTCTCCACCGTTACAGCCCCTTGTTTGTTTGGCACACAAAAAAATTATCCCTGGTGTCCAATATTTCTCCTCTTAAATGTGGAGAAAAAAAAGAGAAGAAACAAATGGTTTTCATTTAGTGAAGACATCTGGTTACTGGTCAAGCCTTTAAGGAAATGTGACTTTTAAGACCAAGTCTGTGCATGCCCCTCATTCAGACAGAGAGTGGTGGCTCAGGTTTATGAACACACATTGTATGGTTGTGTAAATTAGCCCTTACTTTCAAAGATGTTTGTGCAGCAGCTGTGATCTACTTGGGCTTTGGAGTGCATTTTTTTTGGCAATGAGGAAACTGACCGAGTGAATGAGCTGGTCAGTGGACAGAAGGGCATCAGGACACACGCATGACCAGTACCAATGATATCAGGATCAGGATGAGACAGTCAATCATTCACAGTGGACACCTGCCCAGGCAGCAAATTTGGTCCATCTGTTGACACAGGACACTTAGTTGTTTTTTTCAGATGGCTTAAAAACATTTCTGAAATGTTGCCATAGATGAAGAAAAAAAAAAGTACTTGCACTGCATGACACGTGCCAATTTCCTAAATTAGCAACTAATGAAAGCAGATTGTGTTTAAGGGATTTTAATATAAATTAAGTCAATGATGACACATCCCAAATAGTACACTCAGAATTAGTCTACGATAATGGGCTAACAGATGTTGGCATTTTTATTATTAATTATACATTTCATTATCGTATGATTATTGTCAAATATCATTTGACAGCAAAATGGTATACATGTTTCTTTCACATTTATTGTGCTGGAAAGATGGTACCCACTGTCTGAATTTTTAATGTGCTGACTTTAATTTATTAATGTCATATATATTTTAAAAAAACATCCTCCAAATAAGAATATGGCACACAGAGAGAATATAATTTGGATATATGAAAAGAGACAGAAAAAAAGAGCCCACACAACTCAATGGTGACACACTTGAAGGTTAGGGGTATAGTTTTCTAATTGTCTTCATTAGTAGCAGAAGGCAGCACTTCAATATATATTTACTTCTTGCTTCTGGTGTACATTTTTAAGCTGGAGAGTCAGTTGGGCTATTAGCTTACTGGAGGTAAAAGGGGTGCTCAGGGAGGATAAGGCTATTGCAGTGAAGCTGAATTAATTCTTTGCTTTGGTCTTCACTGCAAAGGATGTTGGGGAGATACCCACGCCAGAACTGTTCTTTGTAGGTGATGCATGAGAAGGGTTGTCACAAATCAACATGACGCTAGATGAGGTTCTAGAACAAACTGACAAACTAAATACTAACAATTCACCAGAACCAGATGGTATTCACCCCAGAGATCTGAAGGAACCCGTATATGAAATTGCAGGTGTCCTACTGCTAATTAGTAACCTATTGCTAAAATCTGCCATAGTACCTGAGAAGTGGAGGGTGGAGAATGTAACGCTGATATTTAAAAAGGGCTCCAGAGGTGATCCTGGAAACTACAGACAGGTAAGCCTGACATCTGCACTGGGCAAAATGGTGGAAATGATGATTAAGAACAGAATTACTGGGCATATTGATAATCATGGCTTAATGGGGAAAAGTCAATATTGATTTAACAAAGGGATGTAGTGCCTCACTAACTTATTGAAATTTTTTGAGGGTGTAAATAAGCATGTGGGTAGGGATGAGCTGGTTGATATAGGCCCTTTTTACACAGACCGCAGCTGCAGGGTGGATGTGTGGCAGCATGGGCGGTGCAGGGTGCTGTGTACATGGGTGCACACTGATCCTCCTGCATCTCCCCGCACGGAGCAATCACCCTTTTTGGCCAATTGCTCTGTGTGTGGGCAATGGGTGGAGGTGGGTGGGCCATAGTGTATCTGGACTTTCAGACAGTGTTTGATAAGGTCCATCGTGAGAGACTCTTGAGAAAATTAAAAAGTCATGTGATAGAAGGCAGTGACTTACTGTGGATTGGTAACTGGTTAAAGGACAGAAAACAAAGAGTAGGACTAAATGGCCAGTTTTCACAATGTGGAGAGGTAAACAACAGAGAGAGGAATAGGCTATTGTGAAGCTTAGCAGCTTTCAGATGGCCACTGCAAAGCCCCAGAGAGTTTTCAGACTCCTACAGAATGGCATTCAGGTAGCTGTACTGGGTGTTGCTTAATGTATTCATTAATGATCTGGAAAAGGGAGTAAAGAGCTAGGTGATCAAATTTGCAGATGACACACGAGTGGACTGTGAAGAACTGCAGGAGGCTCTTCTGAGACTGGGTGACTGGGCCTCTAAACAGCAGATTAAATTTAATGTGGACAAGGGAAAAATAATCCAAACCATGTGTAGACAATGCTGGATTCTAAATTAGGAGTTATCACTCAGGTAAAGGACCTTGGAGTCATTGGGTAATTTCAGACGTTACGAGATCACAGTCACCTACAGTGAACCACACTCAACCCCGCGGCGGGGCCAAAGAGCCCCAAACGTCTGATCGGCGTTCGCCAGATGTTCACCACAGACAATCACCAGCAGGGAACAAAGCCAACCACCCTTCCGGAGGTCGGGACCAGACCATCTCCTGAAGGGTGGTCAAAGCAATTCCCACTGGGAAACCGCAAAAAGTAATGACTGAATGGCATCCACCAGCTGGAAGCAAACAAAATGATCCCCAGCCGGGGTGAAAGCACGCAGCGTAGCTGCCAGGCAACGAGCAACACACAGACTGGGGAGGGAGATTTAAAGGGCACACAGCAGCAGGGGAACGTAGCAGGATGGAGCAAGGTGGAACGGCGAGGAGAGCGGAGGGTGAGCGAGGAAGGGAGGAGGAGGAGGTGGTGCTGGAGATGGAGGCAGTGGAGGAGGAGCAGCAGTCAGGGCAACTGGCCAGGGGATGGAGGCACCCCGGAAATGGGTAAGGAGAGCGAGGGGGGGCCCACACAGTGGCACAGGGGCATGGAGGGGGGGCGCCCAGCAGGAGGGGGGGAAGGGAAGAGGGCTGCGGGACCGAGGGACCCAGGCAACTAACACCCCCCGTTATGACCCACAGACCTGGAAACGGGCCCGGGAGCCGGAGCCCCCAGAGGAGACAGGCGGAGGGCAAGCAGAGGAGGAGAAGGAGCAGGAGGGCACACGCGGGAGATGGCCGTACCACTGAGGAGGGCAATGGGGGCACAAAGAGACCCAGGACTTTATAAGGATCTGGGGGTCCCTGTAGCACCAGGTGGAACTCGCGGTAAACATGCGGAACGAGCATGTGTACAACACAATAGTATGGGACATGGAGGTGGCGGGTCACCACAGGACAGTGGCCCAATGCCGCTCCAAGGTGAAGGAGCTCAAGAGGGGGTACAAGGCGATAACGGACAATAACTGGCGGTCCGGACATGGAGCATGGACCACCCCCTACTACGATGCCCTGGACTGCATCCTACACATGAAGGGCTCCATAGTCGCCCCATGACAGGTGGGGAGCACCGTGGTCCAGGGCAGGGAACGGGCTAACATATCCCCACCCCTGGGAGCCCTGAAAAAAGGCACCAGCTCCGGGGCCCCAGCCCCCCAAGAGGAACGCCCTGGGACCTCAGGGACCAGCAGGCCCCCTCACGCAGCAGTATCGGGAGCCCACACCTGCAGTTCGACTCAGGAGGATCCGAGGCTGGCACACTGGTCACCCTCAGCCAGTGGATGCAGTGGGACCACAGACACACTGAGGGGCCAGCCTTGGAGGGCTCTGAGACTGACATTGAGGGTAGGCAAGCAACTAAGAGGGTGAATGGACCATAGGGTATGGGCCCATGGGTGGGCCCAGAAACCCTGGACTGCGAACAGGGGGTTGGGGGGCACCAGGGCCCACCAGGGCACAGAACAGGGGGGACAGGTGCAGCAGGCCGGGCACCAGTGCATGAATGCGGGGATGGGGGGGCAGTGGGACCGGAACCGGGCCGATGCAGGGTACTGCAACCCACCCCAACCCATTTCCCAACAGGTCACGGCGTACCCTGGCACATGGGAACGCCAGGTGAGGGGGACGGCGAGGAGCAGCCGCAGGAGCAGCCGGAAGACCAAGGTGAGGCTCCACAGCAGGGGGGACTCACAGGGGTGCACATGGGGCACACCGAGACGGGGGGTACGAGGGAAGGACATCTGGGGCACAGGGGACTGCCAGTGAGAGGGCACCAGCTGCCCACCAACCGGGGGTCCAGCCCACCACCCACAGCACCGCAACGGGATGGGAGGCAAGGCCAGGGCTGAGCTAATGGACCCCATTGTGCACCCCAACAGAGCAACCAGCAGCGGCCCCACCAGCCGAACCCATGCCCCCGGCATAGCAGATATGGAGCACAGGGCTCAGGTATGGTGCCGGAGGGAGAAGCAGGCGGAGGAGATCATCCGGACCACCGCCGAGCAGGGGGAGCCTATGATAATGGCCATCGACCACATGGAGGCGGCCACGGAGAGGCCCCTGCAGCAGGCAGAGGCCAGGGACTGGAGGCTGCAGGTGGAGGTGCGACTAGAATGGAGGTGGGAGCGCCAGGAGCACCACAGGCAGGTGGAGGCATTCGGACGGCTAGAGCAGGCCATAGACCAGATGGTGACGAAGCACTCGCACAAGATGGACTTCTCCCACGTCACTGGAACATCACTGCTGCTACATGTGGGGACCATGAGCGCATATGTGATGGCAGCCACTCTGTCAGGGATCCTGTCAGCCTCCGTGCCGGTGCTGGGCCCTGCAGCACCCCCACCGCCCCCTCCACCGCCCCAGCCACCGGTACAACCGCAGGGCCCGTGCATCCGCCTCCCAGTCTCACCAGGCCTCCAGAGGCAGCAGCCACCGGGGGTGAGGGGAGCTACCAGAGCTCCATGCCACCCACAGGGCGGTTGAGGGGACAGCCCAGGAAGCTCCAGGGTTGGGGGGAAGGGGGAGGGGAAGGTGAAGGTAAGGGGGGCATGGTTTAGGGGGGCACGTGGGCACACTAAGTAGAATGAACACATGGGTGGAAACGATCTCTAACTTTATTGAGTGCCTCTGTACAGTGGTTGGGGCCAGTGGAATACCCACGGTCATGGGCTGGGTACAGGTGGTGGCCACAGAGGGGGGGGGGCAGAGCCCTCAGGCGGTGACATCTTTGGAAACCCGCCTTGCCAGGGCAGCTTGGATCCACTTGGTGTAGCGGTACTCCCTCGGGTTATCGGCATTCATGTAGAGCGGCACGGGTCCGGGTGGGGCATGGGGAACTCGAGGGTGGGTGCTCTGAGAGCCTCTGAGCGAATGCCGCCGCCGCCGCCCGCTGGGACTGGGGCCAGACGGGGGGACCGGGACTCNGAATGGCAACCACCAACCGGAAGCAAACAAAATGATCCCCAGCCGGGGTGAAAGCACGCAGCGTAGCTGCCAGGCAACGAGCAACACACAGACTGGGGAGGGAGATTTAAAGGGCACACAGCAGCAGGGGAACGTAGCAGGATGGAGCAAGGTGGAACGGCGAGGAGAGCGGAGGGTGAGCGAGGAAGGGAGGAGGAGGAGGTGGTGCTGGAGATGGAGGCAGTGGAGGAGGAGCAGCAGTCAGGGCAACTGGCCAGGGGATGGAGGCACCCCGGAAATGGGTAAGGAGAGCGAGGGGGGGCCCACACAGTGGCACAGGGGCATGGAGGGGGGGCGCCCAGCAGGAGGGGGGGAAGGGAAGAGGGCTGCGGGACCGAGGGACCCAGGCAACTAACACCCCCCGTTATGACCCACAGACCTGGAAACGGGCCCGGGAGCCGGAGCCCCCAGAGGAGACAGGCGGAGGGCAAGCAGAGGAGGAGAAGGAGCAGGAGGGCACACGCGGGAGATGGCCGTACCACTGAGGAGGGCAATGGGGGCACAAAGAGACCCAGGACTTTATAAGGATCTGGGGGTCCCTGTAGCACCAGGTGGAACTCGCGGTAAACATGCGGAACGAGCATGTGTACAACACAATAGTATGGGACATGGAGGTGGCGGGTCACCACAGGACAGTGGCCCAATGCCGCTCCAAGGTGAAGGAGCTCAAGAGGGGGTACAAGGCGATAACGGACAATAACTGGCGGTCCGGACATGGAGCATGGACCACCCCCTACTACGATGCCCTGGACTGCATCCTACACATGAAGGGCTCCATAGTCGCCCCATGACAGGTGGGGAGCACCGTGGTCCAGGGCAGGGAACGGGCTAACATATCCCCACCCCTGGGAGCCCTGAAAAAAGGCACCAGCTCCGGGGCCCCAGCCCCCCAAGAGGAACGCCCTGGGACCTCAGGGACCAGCAGGCCCCCTCACGCAGCAGTATCGGGAGCCCACACCTGCAGTTCGACTCAGGAGGATCCGAGGCTGGCACACTGGTCACCCTCAGCCAGTGGATGCAGTGGGACCACAGACACACTGAGGGGCCAGCCTTGGAGGGCTCTGAGACTGACATTGAGGGTAGGCAAGCAACTAAGAGGGTGAATGGACCATAGGGTATGGGCCCATGGGTGGGCCCAGAAACCCTGGACTGCGAACAGGGGGTTGGGGGGCACCAGGGCCCACCAGGGCACAGAACAGGGGGGACAGGTGCAGCAGGCCGGGCACCAGTGCATGAATGCGGGGATGGGGGGGCAGTGGGACCGGAACCGGGCCGATGCAGGGTACTGCAACCCACCCCAACCCATTTCCCAACAGGTCACGGCGTACCCTGGCACATGGGAACGCCAGGTGAGGGGGACGGCGAGGAGCAGCCGCAGGAGCAGCCGGAAGACCAAGGTGAGGCTCCACAGCAGGGGGGACTCACAGGGGTGCACATGGGGCACACCGAGACGGGGGGTACGAGGGAAGGACATCTGGGGCACAGGGGACTGCCAGTGAGAGGGCACCAGCTGCCCACCAACCGGGGGTCCAGCCCACCACCCACAGCACCGCAACGGGATGGGAGGCAAGGCCAGGGCTGAGCTAATGGACCCCATTGTGCACCCCAACAGAGCAACCAGCAGCGGCCCCACCAGCCGAACCCATGCCCCCGGCATAGCAGATATGGAGCACAGGGCTCAGGTATGGTGCCGGAGGGAGAAGCAGGCGGAGGAGATCATCCGGACCACCGCCGAGCAGGGGGAGCCTATGATAATGGCCATCGACCACATGGAGGCGGCCACGGAGAGGCCCCTGCAGCAGGCAGAGGCCAGGGACTGGAGGCTGCAGGTGGAGGTGCGACTAGAATGGAGGTGGGAGCGCCAGGAGCACCACAGGCAGGTGGAGGCATTCGGACGGCTAGAGCAGGCCATAGACCAGATGGTGACGAAGCACTCGCACAAGATGGACTTCTCCCACGTCACTGGAACATCACTGCTGCTACATGTGGGGACCATGAGCGCATATGTGATGGCAGCCACTCTGTCAGGGATCCTGTCAGCCTCCGTGCCGGTGCTGGGCCCTGCAGCACCCCCACCGCCCCCTCCACCGCCCCAGCCACCGGTACAACCGCAGGGCCCGTGCATCCGCCTCCCAGTCTCACCAGGCCTCCAGAGACAGCAGTTGCCCAGGGGGGCCCCTCTGGCACCGGGGCCACCCCCCCACCCCAACCCCACTGGCCATCCCAGACACAGAGGCCTCCCAGGACACGGTTGGAGAGACAGACAGCGGGGGTGAGGGGAGCTACCAGAGCTCCATGCCACCCACAGGGCGGTTGAGGGGACAGCCCAGGAAGCTCCAGGGTTGGGGGGAAGGGGGAGGGGAAGGTGAAGGTAAGGGGGGCATGGTTTAGGGGGGCACGTGGGCACACTAAGTAGAATGAACACATGGGTGGAAACGATCTCTAACTTTATTGAGTGCCTCTGTACAGTGGTTGGGGCCAGTGGAATACCCACGGTCATGGGCTGGGTACAGGTGGTGGCCACAGAGGGGGGGGGGGCAGAGCCCTCAGGCGGTGACATCTTTGGAAACCCGCCTTGCCAGGGCAGCTTGGATCCACTTGGTGTAGCGGTACTCCCTTGAGTTATTGGCGTTCATGTAGAGCGTCACGGGTCCGGGTGGGCAGCAGGGCATGGGGAACTTGAGGGCGGCCCCATCGGTCTCGCACATGTTGTGCAGCACACAGCAGGCACTGATCACGAGGGCCGAGGTCTCTACCATGTAGTCCAGTCAGGCTTCTAGGCACCTCCAATGCTGTTTGAGGGCACCGAAGTTTCTCTCGACCATGGTTCTGGAGGCACAGAGGCAGGCATTGTAGAGCGCCTCCATGGGGTTCCCGGCGACCGGGTACGCCTTCAGGAGCCATCGGAGGAGGGGATAGGCCGGGTTCCCCAGGATGCAGGGGGGCATCAGCACCCCCTTGATCCTTGTCATCCCCATGTCCGCAAAGTCCCCCTGGTACATCCAGGCATAGAGGGGCGAGATGGTCAGGATCCTGGCATCGTGGCTGCGGCTGGAGTGGCCAGTGTAAATGTTGATGAAGTGGCCCCGGTAGTCCACTACCGCCTGGAGTTACAGGGAATGGTACCCATGCCGGTTGACGTATTCCTCGGCCTCCCCATTGGAGGGGCGGAGGATCTTTATGTGGGTGACGTCCACGGCACCCAGGCAGTTGGGGAAGCTGCCAGCTGCGAAGCTGGCCATCACGGCTTCCTGGTTCACGAGCACGCCCTCCACGGCCTCACAGACGTCCCTCAAGATCCCGGTGATGGTGCTCACCCCAACACCGAAGTGCTAGGACATGGACCGGCAGGAATTGGGTGTTTCCAGGGCCCAGACCGCTATGGCCACGTGGTGGACCATGGGAATGGGGACCTGCATGGGGGTGTACTGCCACTCCAGCCAAGGCATCAACAGCTCTGCAAGTCGCAGGAGGCAATGCCTGTCCATCCTGAAGTGGGCCATCCAGGTGGTTTCGTTCCAACTGGGCCAGGGCCCCATCCCACCACCCCTGTGCCCGCTCTGTGACCCAGATCCACCATTCAATGGGCATAGCAAACATAGCTGTGCATCCCATGGCCTCCCTCCTCCAGTGTTGTCGGCCAGCGGCCTCGTGGAGCACTGCTGGCCACTCTTGGGCGCAGTGGAGGGCTTGTTGGTATGTTCCGGACACCCACAGGGTCCTGAGTCTGGACAGGGAGTGCCTGCTCCCATGGTGGGCATGCTGGGCAGCTGCAGCATTCCCGGCCATGCACACCCATATGCGGGCAACCAGGTGGATCGCATCTGTGGAGATGCGCATGAGGTCTGTGTGCACCCGGAGCCACTCCACGCAGATGGCCAGGTGCATCCCACAGGCACCTCTCCATCCCGCATCCATGGTGGACCGTGTCCCTGGTGTGGTCCGGTGCGTGCCTCTATTGTCCGAGGGCTGGTCCCACCCTGGCCCCTTTCCCTGCCCTTGCACCTGTGCGGGGTGCCCCTGAGCACCTGTGCTTGCCTGGCTGCCCTGATGGTGGCTAGGCAACTGGTGCACAGCTGTTGGGTGGTGGGCCCCCCCTGAGCACACCTGCACTCCCGGCATGGGGGCTCGTGCCCTGGGCCCGCATGCGCCTCGCGTGCGGTCCGCAGCTGCTTGCCTGTTGTCATCACCTCCCTGCTATCAGTCTTGGCTGTACTGTCTGTGTGCTTGGTTCTTGCAGTTATGTTGGATCCGCAACCCACACCTCGCTCATTAGCCATCCCATGTGGCCCGTGGCCTTATTGCATGTCCTTGGAGCTCCCCAGCTTCCCTCCCCATCCCACCTGGGACTGTGGGGCCCCTCTTCCCTTCCTGTTAGTACCCACTGCTTGCTGGACCATGGCCAGCAGTACTTCCCCAGGGCTCCCGCACCCTGCAATGCCTGGCGCCCCCCATTGCTGGACCTTTCATGAGACCATGGCCCTGTGTGACCTGTGGCATTCCCAGGCCATGCAACTGCTCCTGGCTGTTTCCTTCTTTGGCTGCATCCACGGGGCCCTTGGGTACCAGCGGTTGCGTGGGGTGGCATATCACCGCCCGTTAGGGTTTGGGCACCTTCCATGGCCCCCCGCTGCTGACTATGGCTTGTCGGAGCCCACCGGAGCAGAGGTGGTGGCGCTGGCTGGTGTGTGGTCCCGTGCTGATGTTCAGGTGGGGCTCACCGTGCAGGATCCGTTCAAGGCCTACTACCTCATCGCCCACCACATGTCTGCACTGGACTACCATCGGGGCATGCTTCAGTGGCCCCACTACGTGCATCTGGTGGGGCACCCCCTGCAGCTGGCTGTGAGACCCCCTTCGTGACCCCCTGCAGCTGGCTGTGAGGTCCCTGGTGTCTTTGGAGCCCTGGATACAGCCACACTGTGTGCTCCCGCCTCCCCCATGCCGCCTTGGGTCGCTTTCTGCTCACTCTATGCTGTACCGGGCTCGCTGCTGTTCCAGCTGGTTTCATGGGTTCCGTTGCCCTTGCCTGGGTCTCTGGGCCCCCCTCCTCGGGCATGGAGCAAAGCCTGTGGTGTTACCCTCCATGGCCGGCCCCTCCTGTGGCTGTGTCCTGCTCTCTGAGCCAGCTACCAGATCTCTGGGTGGTGTTGTCGTCCCTTGTCTGGCTGCCCGCTCACCTGTGCCCATGGCCTGGACCCCCCCCATGGGTGCCTTTATGACTGTGCGGGTCTGTGGCCCCCAGACTGTGCCTCCCTGTGACCTCCGGCGGGGGTGGGTTCACCTGTGCAGCACATCGGTTCCGGCTCACCTCCATCCCTGTCTGCACCTTTGCACTGGCGTAGGGGATCCCTGCCTGCCTCCTGGACGTGCCTCGGACTGCTCCGGTGCCATTCCCTACTTGTTTGCCCTCCCCCTGTGACATTGCTCTGTCCCTGTGGGGACCACTGTGCCTTGGGATGCCTGTGTTGCTGTTGGGTGCCCCTTGCTGACCGTGCTGTTGGTGGGGTTCTGGTTGCCGTTTCCCATGTCCCACTCTGTCCCCGGGACGGTCCCCTCCGCTTCCTTGGCCTGGGACTCCCGCCCCACCCCCCCATCCATTGTGCTGTGTGTGTTGGCCGACCCGGTGTGCTCCCCCCCTTCCTTCCTTTCCCATTCGGGTGTGTTTTCGCCCAGGCGTGTGTTTGTGTTGTGTGTTCTGCTGTGTTCTCAGTTTCCCTGTGCCTGTTCTGTGCACCACCTCGGCCGCTCTTCTCCCTCCTCCCTCCTGTTTCCCCTGTGTGGGCGTTTCCTTTAGGCGCTTTTGACTTCCTTTGCCCTCGGTCAGCCATGTCTGCCTCCCGCCCCTCCCCGGTGTCTTCTGGGTGTTCTGACCATGGTCCAGAGTCAGCTTAATGTCTGTTGTGCTGCCCTGGGCCATGGTCCAACCGTCCGTTTCCCTGCCGTGGCCCCACTCCTGTCACGTCTGTTCGGGGCTGTCCTGGACCATGGGTGTGTGTGTGTTAGCCGCTCGCCACCATTGGGAATCCACTGTGGTGACCCAGGAGTGCTTAATGTTTGAAATTACCCATTGTAGATGATACATTTAAATCCTCAACTCAGTGTGTGGTGATGGCCAAAAAAGCAAACAGAATGTTAAGAATTATTTGTAAAGGGATAGAGAAAAAACTGAAAATGACATAACGTCTCTATAAATCTATGGTGTCACCACAGCTTGAGTATTGAGTGCAGTTCTGGTGGTCCCATCTCAAAAATGATATAGTAGAAATAGAAAAGGTACAGGAAAGGCAACAAAAATGATAAAGGGTATCAGACAGCTCCCCTATGAAGAGAGGCTAGATAGGTTAGGGCTCTTCAGCTTGGACAAGAGATGACCGAGAGGGGATATGATAGGAGTATATAAAATCATGAGTAGTGGAACAAGTACATAGGGAACCATTATTTACCCTCTCAAATACTACTAAATACTACTAGAACTAGGGGACACCTCATGAAACTAACAAGTAGCAGATTTAAAACAAATACAATAAAGTATGTTTTATTCAACACACAATTAAGGCCCTTTTCACAAAAGACGCCCCCCCCCCCCCTCATCCATGTGGGCAAGGGGGGGAGTGCATCCGTGGGACTGCCGGTGTGAATCGGTGTGTGTGCGTGTGCCTGTTCCTGCGCTCCATCCAGCTCCACTGATCCCCCACGCATGGAGGCACTGGAGAAAACAGAGATGCCTCAGTGCGTGGAGATGGATATGTGTACCTGCAACAGGCTGCACACTCGCCACACATGCGCCGTAGCCTGCACTGATCTCCCCGCACCACAGTTCCTCCCAGGTCTGTGTGAAAAGGGCCTAAGTTGTGGAATTTGTTGCCAGATAAGATGTGGTCAAGGCCAACAGTAAAGCTGGGTTAAAAAAGGACTGGACAAGTTTCTGGAGGATAGGTCCATTAGCAGCTATAGCCAGCTGGGAGTGAACAGGGAATGGATCACCCCATTGTGACCTGTCGGGTACTTCTTCCAAGCGACCAAGATCGGCCACTGATGGGCTCTTGGTCAGACACAGTATGGAACTACTTATGTTCTTATGTGACTCTTTCCCTTTATCATCCAAGGCCGTGCTCAACAAATCAACTTACTCTAGAGTAGTCCCACTGAAGCCTGTTTATGGATTGCGGCTCAAGTGTTTATGAACCTTGAATGTTGGCAAATCTTACACATTACCATAAAATGTAAATGCAATGGCCGGATCTCTCGCTTGTACAAAATCTGCTGAATGAGTAAATTTCACTTTAAATTTATTTTAAGATTCTGTAGCTTTTGCTTTAAACTGAAGCACTGGGGCTATCTGACCAATTTCAAACCACATTACATACGGCGCAAAAATTGCGGTTTCAGCAATTCCCACTCTGGATACAGTAAATATCGCCAAAAGAACACTTGGGTGGCAAGTGTAAATCTCCACTCTGTGTCACATCAGAGACCGCCACATCAAATACTGGCACATTTATCAGTCTAATCGCCTATGGTTTTTTTTGCTTACTGTTTTTCAGGTCAGCATAATCTTTGCTCATCCAATAAATGTTAAATAGTGTAAATGACAGTTCTCCAAGAGACACATTGGTCAGTAGGCATCCTTTAGTCTAGTATAATCAAACAGCAATCATGAACAAGACAAAGGTGAGGTTATTTTAAAGGGTTTTTTTCCTCTTTTTTGTTCTGGGTTGCAGCAAGGATCATTTAGTAATTGTTAAACAAGTCATAAACATCCGTGTCAAACTCCATCACCTCATAATGCATGGCTGGCAAATGAAAATGGATACAGATTACCTTCTTTGCTTCTGTGGATTATGCAAAGCCCAGACACGGTAATAAACACACTTACCATTTCAGGAATAAAGCTCTTCACACCTCCCAATGGTCCCTATTTTGGAGGGACAGTCCCTCTTTGGGTGCTGAGTCTCACTGGGTGTTTTTACACAGATGGCACCCATGGCTCTGCTCCGCCTTACACCTGGGTCTGTGTAAAGGCGGGCCGCCGGATATGCAGGCAGAGGAGAGGAGCAGGTGTTGCCTGCTCCACTAGAGCGCCACTAGCGGTGCTCCGGAACATCCTGGAGCACCACCAGTGGAGCAGCCCACCCAAAACTGGGGCCCCAGCAGGAGGCAGAGCTGCAGCCTGTCTACTCAGCAGCTGGCTGCTGCAGATGCAGCTCCTGGGGACTAGGGGTTGCCCTGGGCAACACCACAGTGCGGCAGGCATCTCTTATACACATCTAGATGTGTATAAGAGACAGGCAGCCTAGAGCCTACATCTGCCCGCAGCTCTAGTATGTGGAGGAACGGGGTGTCATGTGTGCAGGCCAGGGGCCATGGTAGCTGCCAGGTCCATATAAACCTGGTGCAGGCAGGGCTGGATGCGGGCAGACACGGAGCAGGTCTGGGGTGGCCACCCTGGATCTGTCTAAAATATCCACTGTCACTCTTCCAAGAGTCAATGTCCCTCTTTCAGGAGACACAGAGAGTAAAAAAGACTGGAATTCAAGTCTTCAGGCACCACTTTCCTAGTTTCTTCCCAGGAAAAGCACTGGAGGGGACAATGGGGAGATGATGGAATGACAAGAAACTCAGTGGAATGCTCAGCAGGAGAGATTCTGTCCCTTTTGATGCACTTGGAATGTTGGGAGGGGTGTGTGTGTGTATGTGAGTGGAGGAGGAGCTTATTCACTGAGGGGTGGAGAGAGAATTGGCCAAGTGTATGGGGCTTGCCCCTCTTTGGCTGTTCAGAATTTTGGGAGGTATGTCTTTCCAATGAGTCTTTGGTTTAAGCTCCATAGTTTGTATCCACTACTCTTATTTAGTCATTGTTCAAGAAGAAAACTATTTTAACTTAGCTGTTCAAGTCTTATGAGCTTGACGTGCCTGCAGTCAATGGCTCCAAAATGAGCTCTGATTCTAGTGGTAGGTTACTTGTCTTAGCTGACATGCATGGAATGAATTAACCCTGGAAACAAGGCAGGCTTCTAGAAATAGAACCATTTTGAAAACTAGTAAAAACATTATATTGTTTTTTTTAAAAAATTAACCTAACTGGACTAATTTCTTATATGATCACTGTCTGGCCAAAAACGATAGATTCCTCCAAAAGTCCTCAGCAATAATAAATGAACTAGCTCCTCATTTGTTTTACATCAGTATTGATCTGTTAAGACCCATGAACACAATGGGTGCAATCCTGTGACTGGTGTAAGCCGTGGCTAGTGCTCAGGTGTGCAAGCATGCCGTGTGCGCAGCAAGCCGTGTGGGGCAAAGGCACGACCCCTGCTGATGTGACCCCACCGAGCCCACACATCCCCCGGGCTGCAGGATGTGTGGGCTTGGGGCGTGTGCCACATCATTGCCCCCAGCGGCTTTCTGCGCATGTAGCACACTGCACCTGCGGGTGGTTTACGCCAGCCACAGGATTGCACCGAATGTGTCTTCATGGCCCAAATGTTTACACCTGCATGATGAGAATTTTTGACTATTAAAATGTTAGCCTGTAAAACACTGAATTGCCATTCTCCATTTTTCTCAGTTTGGATAATGCAAAAAATTCTCAAACGTTAGCAAAATGTCACCTGGGTTGGTTAGGGGGGATGTTTTTGTGAAGGACTAGAACTGAAATGGGTAGCTCATTTGCTACATGGGGACAGGGATGGGGGTAATACCCACGTTTCGAGTACCATTTCAAGGACTCAATGAACTACCCAGTCGCTGACCGGGAACTTGGATACCCAAAAAATCTGTAATTTCTGGTACCCATTTTTCAGTTTTCTGGTTACTGATCAGTAAATTAGGATGGAAAACCCAAACATTGGGACCTGAAGTCAACATTCTGGGACTGGAATTCAACGTTCTGGGACACTGGGTACCTGAATCGGGTTGAAATTGGGTACCGATCGGTACCTGATATTTTTGAGTCAGTTCAGATACTAAAAATTCTATGAATATACCCATTTTTGGGGGGTACTCATTTCAGCTCCATGAAGGACCCATTTATTTTGACATCCTTACTGAGGCAATTGCATTTAGTAGAAGGTTTATTACAGGCTGAGAATAGTAGAGATAACAATGGATGCTGTACTGGTGTTCCCTGAGCACCTCTATTTCTTGCATGTTCTGTTATTGCAAGGTTTATTTGTTTGTTTGTTTATTTATTTATTTATTTCTATCCTGCCCTATCCCCTGAGGCTCAGGGCGACTCACAATGAATACGTAAGAACCCCTCCCCACAAACGTATACATAATTAAAAACTCATAAAAACTAAAAACAACCCCCTTACTCCCCTCCACAATCTATCTCTGCCCATTAAATGCCTGGCTGAATAAAAAGGTCTTACGCTGCCTCTGGAAGACATTTAAACTAGGGCTTAGGTGAATCTCCAAGGGAAGGGAGTTCCAAAGCTGTGGGGCAGCCACCGACAATGCATCTCTGTGGGTCCAAGTCGTATGAAACTGGGCCAATGATGGAGCCAACAAGAGGGCACTCCAGTCTCGGCAGATGCAAAGGGACACAAGGACAGAGACGATCTTTCAGATACGTAGGTTGTGCTGGGAAGGTCTGGAATCAGGACTTGTTCAGTTTTGTTCTCTCTGCCTGTGTTTACTGTTTAGCATTGCTTTGTAAAGGACACTGATCTTTGTGGCAGTGTTTTTTTCCACTGCTGCCCCTCCACTGTGCTATCTGCAATCTGCCCTGCAGTGCATGGGAAAGTGGTGCATGCTTTAAGGATATTAGGAGAAATATTAAAGCATTCCATGGCTGTAGTTTTCTTGCATCATTTGGCCACACAGTAATCTTTTATGAAATCGCCTGTTGGGCATTCCATCCATCTCAACTGTACTCTTATTGTCATGGCTTTACCTTCAGTAAAACATGCCCCTTCATGGACCTTAGTCTTTGATATATAATCCTGCCACTTAATCTGCAGGTTGGTTTACGGTCAGCACTGGCAGAAGAATTCAAGTGACTTGATGCTTTGACCTAAATTGCCTAAAAGCAGTAGTGGGAATTTATTGCTAGATATGGTAAGGTCTACTTGCATCCTGTTTGACTTTCCATCATCAGAACCTCCTATCATGTATGGTAACAAGGTTCCTCTTGGATTACTGGCCCTTTTCACACAGACAGTCACTCTAACACTGGTAAAATGGTCACCTGTAGAGCACACCTGCAACCCTGCAACATGTATAATAAAATGTAACACCCATTTTATCAGTGTTAGAGTGTCTGTGTGAAAAGGGCCATTGTGACTCAGCCCTAGCAGCTCTGACATTATTCCTACCCTTCTTCTAAGGTAGCTGAATCTTGGGGAACAATTTGCAATGAATCATTCATTCTACATATTTTAGCTTCCTTTTCTACTCATGATCTTTTGTGTGTGTGAGAAGTTTTGTATGATGTGTTCTGATTAGAGTTGTCACTTTTTTTGCAGTTTGACTCTGAGACTCCCATTTGGGCCTTTGGGACTTTGGATTCTTGTAGTTTTCTTGATGGGATGAGTACCGCTATCACTCTTAGAACCCGACTGCTGTTGCAAACACTCACTTTTATATCTGCCAGTTTCACTTCATTCTCTCTGATGTTTTTAAAAATTCTGGTTTCCCTGACTATTTCTGCCTGTTATTTTATTAGGGAATAAGAATTTCTCATTAACAAATGGAAGAAATGCAAATTGAAAGTACAAAACCTGACAAACAGACGCCAGTACCAGCAATCAAAAATGACAATTGCTCAAGTTATTTACTGAACTGCATTACAATGAAATGGTAGCATTGAGCTTGTTCTTGGAGCCATGCTTCTGCATACTGTGAGAGAGCCTCCAATAGCCCTTAATCCCTATTGAAGAGAAGGCCCCAGGTGCTTTGCCCTCTGTAGAGGTGGAGATAACCCAAACAGTCTCTCAAAAGCACTAATTCATTCTCTTCAGAATAAAACTCCAAACAAGCCCAGTCAAAAGTCATCATCAATGTTGCAACTAACCCAGTAGCTACATTCCAGTACCATAGTAATTCAAGCCCACATGATTTACTTTGCATAATCACAGATGTACCTGAGACAGAACAGGCAACGGGTTACACATTGCTGTGAAGACCACAAGTAAAGGACCAAGAATCACTCTACCATCTCACCTTCTGACTGTCCCTCTTTTAGAGGCATCTCCAAACTGCAGAAAAAGATGCCCAGGAAAGCACTGCAACAAGTTACAGTTCTTCATCTCTTCCTTGCCATGCTGTTGCATACACTAAACTATCAACGCTGAATGAATGACATAATACAGTTGTTCTTTGTGAGAAGTTACTAGTCTGCCATCTCTCTCTGGAACATCCACCACAACAAATAATCGGTGTATTTACCCTCCAGGGGGCTAGGGTGCGCAATGGCTAGTGTGCTAGACTTAGAGCTTGGCCTCCCAAGTTCAAATGCCTGTCTAGGTGGATGGTTTTGGACCAGTAACTGGTCTTCGCTTTAGTTTTCCATTTGCAAAACTGGGCTCCAGATGTCTGGCTCGGTCAGGGTAATGGGGAGAGGGAAATGCAAGTACACTCTGCTGTTGCTGACCTCAACCTCTGGGGATTAGCCTGATGATGATAATGATGTTTTACTTTCCTCCAGAAATAACTATCAGTACTGTATAGTCAAAAATGCTTGTTAAAGGTACAAGTCTTTTAAATATCCCTCTTTCTCCACCGAGCTTCTGTCTAAAGGCAAGAGTGCATGTCTCAGGCATTGCCTGATAAAAGAAAATAAAAACATGCTGGATTAACACACAGAGTTCCATCCTGTGCATCCTGGCATGACATGTATTTTCCTCTCTTGTCCTGTCCTGTCCCAGAAGGCATTGATCACACAATCATTCTAACAGGTTATACGTTTCAATTGAAGAATATCACACTGTCTAGCTCTGCATGAGAGGGCCAGTCAAAATCCTAGGCACCACTTTCATTCCAGTTAAGACCTAATTTAAGATGCATTTTGATGGTAAGTGCGACTTAAATGGTGCATTCGTTTTGTGCTGGCCTTGTGGGCAAGGACAAATTTCACATACCTTGAGCAAATTCACTATATTTGTGGCACGCAGTCACCGAGTCGTTCCAGACACAATCAAAGCAAATCCATTTTTAAAAGTTGATAGAAGTCAATATAAACCATTTAAAAATGTCTTAAAAATCTTTTAAAAGATTTAAAAAGATGAATGAAAATGTAACATATCCTGAAAATATTTTACTACCGTGTAAACAAAATGATCACATGCTTGTGAAGATACTGCAGTACTCTTAGGAACAAATCAGTACCAGCACAACCCAGATGCCACTAGGACATCGTTACTGTTCACAAACCATCTATGTTGATGCAACCCAAGTAAAGCCTCTGGGTGTAAACAGACAGACGCGGAGGCTGCCTGTCCCCAGAGCTGCTCCAGGCCTCCTGGGTCCACCTGACACTCTAGGCTGGCACCCACAACTCGATGGTGCTGTCAGGGGCAACAGCCAGCTGGGTGTGGAGCTGAAGTGTGGGTCCGCCCAGTAGACGGAGAGCAGCTCCTTCAGATCGGTACCCTGGTCTGCTCCATCACTGGCACTCTGGGAGGTTCTGGAGTGCCACCACTAGGGCTGCCCCAGAGCATGCACAGACTGCTCCACTTTGCACATCTGGCCGGGTGCTTTTAAATGGACCGACTAACCCAGGAGTGAAGTGGGCTGGAACAGGCAGAACCAGGGCTGCCATCTGTCTAAAAGCACCCTTTGTTTCAACTCACTAATCCGGATAACAACCTCTTATGTGACATGCAGCTTGACTGGATGGTTGCTTTTGAATCATACACAAATTGACTGAGCCTCACAAGTACAGCAAATGTTTCCGAAGGAAACTGTTTGAATAGTATAGATTCTAAAAATCAGAAGTATCAGACTAGGGGTGGTTTGAATTGGTTGTTTTGGTTCTGCTGAAATTTTCTGCGAAATTGGAATGGCAATCGAAATTCTGACTGGAATTCTGATCAACTGAATTGTTTTTATCACAATTCTGATCTTATGATTTTCAAATGTGTAAAATGGCCACAGTAATCTTGTGCATGCACAAATGGGACAATTTTTTTTATGAATTCCAGTGAAATGAAATTTAAATGTTTGTTCATTCTGCCAGAATGGATTGAACGACTGGATTCTGTTGGAAATGGAATTTGATTGACACCAAAATCTCACCCCTACTTTGGACATAACCTCTTTCTTTGGCTATAAGAAACACATAAGAACATAAGAGCACGGGAAGTGCTGCACTGGTCCACCTAGCCCAGCATCCTGTCTCTGACAGTAGCCATTATCACTTGCTTCAGAGAAGTGCACAACAAATCATAACAGAAATTATCTACTGCCTGCTATTTACTGCCAGCTCCCAACTGTCAGCAGTTATGCCCCCTAACCAACTTAACTAATAGCCATTTATGAACCTACCCCCCAAGAACTTATCCAAACGTTGTTTAAACCTAGCTATGCTGTTGGGCTTAACAGCATCCTGTGGCAACAAGTTCCACAAGCTAATCCTATGTTGATTGGAAAAATCCTTCCTTTTCTTTGTTTAAAATCACAAATGAGTTTTGGACAAACCCATTGTTTCAGATGGAAAGCTGGGCAGCGGAGTCATTTCAGGTGATTTTACCCCCAGACAGAACTTGGTAGTATCAGCTGAGGATGTGAGTACGTATGGATCACACAAAAGAAGAGGAAAATACAAAACCTTGCAACCTGAAACTGCCCCGATGAATACAGACCCTGCTTCACCACTTAGTCTTACCCTTGTATTATAGTACAAATGACCTGTATTGCTACACAGTGTTCCTGTGAACAGTCCCAAACTCCTAGGGTTAGATTTAAGATGTGAAAAAAGCTTTCAGTACAATGCTTTACTAGCAATGTTAAAAATAAATCTATCTGAAAGAATATTAATATTTTAACTTAAATCTGTTCTGTAACGCTGTTATCCAAAGGCAACATTAAAAACATGCACAGAGCATTGCTTTAAATAAAAAAGCATCCTTTTGCTGGGTTAACATTTTTCCTTCTGTGCTGTGGCACTCCCGTTGAACGTTTTTTTATCTGACTGATATGGTAATCAGCAGGTCCTAGGGCCATATGTTCAAATACATTAGAATGCATGATGATTTTGTTCTAATTCCTTGGTTCATATTAAGGCTGACAATCTTTGGGTAATAAAAGCTTTTCTACCACAACTTCCTTAACCTTCTAAAGATCAATATACACAAATACACTGTTTGAACGTACAGGCGTTTGTTTAGATGGCAGAACCAATCCTGTAAACACTTGCTGCTGGGGGCATTGCTTATCAGTGGGAATTTTTCCATTGACTTCTTAAATGATAAAAATTACTCATGACAGTTCTCAGGATTCGGCCCTAGAGGGCTATAGACATGAACAAAACCAAAACCTTGGCTAGAGTTAACAGGATTACATCATACAACAAGCTGCCACATGCATTATGAAAGCACACTATCCTGACCTAGGTCTGACCCTGTGCTTCTGTAGACAAGACATTGTAATGACTGCCTTCAGCAATCCTCACCTGGGTGGGCCTTCAGGGAGATGTTGCTATGCTCCACTTTAGCACAGGCTGCTTGAGACATCATTTAAGAGAGTATGCATGTTTACAGTCATCGCAGTGATATTAAAGCTAATGTAATTTTTATCGGTGCCTGCATCTTGACATCTCCTGGTAAAAAGTATGAAGTGGAACAATTATTTTTAAATGAATCTGTTGTCAGGAAAAAAGTGATACTGCTTCACCTCCGGAGGCTGAGCTTTAGCTGTTGAATTGTGCTACTTGAAAAGTTCCACCATTCGGCTTTATGAAAAGGCCTTTCCAATTACCAAACCAAACCAGCTGTGTTTAGGGTTACAACAACCACAGATTGCCACTGAGCTTGTCTAGCCGTAAATCGGCCATTAGACATGCAAAGAGGTGTACCTCTTCTCACACCAAGATGTTCAGAAACCTTCCTAGCCATGATACAGTAAACTACAGGGTCATGTTTTTATGAAGTTTTGCTACAGCTGTCCGTGAAGATTAACGTTTTGTGGCATCTGTTCTATCATCATTTGTTTAATTCATCATCCAATTCAAGGAATGTTTTTCAAACAAATGTGTTTGTGAAATATACTTTGTAGAGGATGAGAGGGAAAAAAAAGAATCTTGAGAAAGGCTCCTTATTTATTTATTTATTTCCACCATTTATATCCCGCCTCTCCTGCAAGGCTGTGCATAACCCCAGTGAAGGTTATCTATACAGTCTGGAAGAAAGAAAACTCATGGAGATTTCTCTAAACAAAACCTGAATAGAGATATATTGGACAGCAATCTTTTTTTATGTTAAGATATTTAAAGATCTGATGCGGTACATTAATAAAACGCACACACAAAACTAGGCAGTTGAAAAGAACGTCATTCCAATCTGCGGTGGGGCGTGGAATTGCAAGCAGCTATATGGATGTGTGTTCCACTTGTACACTGTTAAATGGAGCCGGTATTAGACAGTATAAAATAAGACACATGGACGCCCACATGTGACATTGGGTACCGCATGAACAAGGCACTTAGAAGAGACATTGGGTGGAAACAGAAGTGATGGCTGCGCAGCGGCAGCCCGACCCAGGATGAGTTGGGAAGCCACAGAGGACCCAGTCTGGATTGGGTCAGGTTGCACAACAAACGTGCCTGTGCCTGGGTTGCTGGGGAAGGTGGGGAGACGCATGAGTGTGCTGTCAGCCCTGCCCCCTGCCATGATGGGCAGCCATGGTGGATCCGATCTGGGCCATGTCTGCCACGCCACAGCAGATGTCATAGCTTGCTGTGGCCTGCATTGGCCTGATTGGGCAGAGCTTAGCCTGGGCGGTGACCTGGACATAGTCTGTGAGTGAGAGCCCAGACTAGCTGCTGACACAGCCTGGGACAATCCTGAGCCAACTTGTGGGGGCGCTTGTACAAACGTACGAGTGAGTACAGTGCAAAGTGCGTCAAAGTGGGCCACAGCGGCCCAATGTCATGTCTGTTTTTACTGATTGACCAGAAGAGGGCTATCTAAAATGAAGGACGCGACAGGATGTCACTGCCCCTATTAACACCTGTAAGGGAGTAAGACAAGGCTGCGTTCTGGCCCCACTGCTTTTTAACTTTTACATCAATGAAGTGATAGCATTAATGGCTGAACCTAGATTTTTCCCGACAAGGCTTGGTGTCAGAGCAGTGGGGTGTTTGGGATACACTGATGATGTCGCATTGTTGTCCCAAACCCGTGTAGGGCTGACCAGGCAGATGAGTTCCTTTGCCACCTTTTGCACGATTAACAAACTGACCATAAATTATCAAAAATCAAAGGTCATGTTTTTTTCCGGTAGCAGGAAATCTTATTCCTGGGATATTGAGGGCCACCAGATACAGCAAGTATCCTCGTTCCACTATCTTGGGCTCCTTTTCCACAGATCGGGTGCCTGGAAGGAGCATGTTAAAAGAGCACTTGCTGCAGTCAAGGGACCTGCCCAGGCCATCTATGGCCTATTTATGCAAAAAGGTGGAAATGCTATTCATCTGGCTATATCAGTGTTTAATAGCAAGGTCAGAGCCCAGTTCCTTTATGCAGTTGAGCTTTGGGCTCCTTTTCTTTCCCAGGATGTCAACCCGATTCAGGCTAGATTTTTAATGGGATTGCTGGGGAATCCCAAAAGTCCCCCACATGCTGTAGTTAGAATGGAGTTGGGCCAGAAGCCCTGACAACAAGTGGCAATGGAATTAGCAGCGAAATTTTGGGCTTGATTGTTTGTGTAGCAATGCTCAGAGATGCTGAGGGGTGGTGGTTCAGGATTCTGTGGAGAAGGTTGAGGTTTACTTTAGGCAAATAGGGCTTTCCAAGGAATATTTAAGCCACAAGCCACCAAATGTCATCAGGAAAGAAATTCTGGGAAGGATTGATGATATCGAGAGACAACTTGAGGTGGAGATGTTTCTTGATTGGGTTCAGGGCAGGACGTATGGCAGAGTATTTGACATCACCGATCTAATTGAAAGCCAAGCATCTCATCTTTCGGGCCCGTGTGAATGCTTTTCCCTCTCGGGTTTTGGAGGGGCGATTTCAGAACATCCCTTTCCCTTCACGGCTTTACCCATTTGACCATCTAAGGGCAGAGTCAGTGGCTCATATCCTCTTGTATTGCCATCTCTACGACAAGGACAGGGAGGAGCTATTAGCTCCTTCTCTGGGGAAATACTGGGATAGGTCCGAGGGGGCACTCCTGGGGGTATTATTAGACAGCTCAGACCCCCTGGTTATTTGTAACTCTGCCTCTTTCTTACTCCGGGAATTTCATGCCAGGAAAAACTTTCTTGAATTTAGGATGTGTGATGTATAAATTTTGACTAAATCAAGAAATCTTGTACATTCCTTTTGGATTGGGTATGTATTATAGTTACTGTTGACCCAGTAATTAGAACCTTAATCCTCTGTTGAAATTTTAATTACTTATTAGTGTATTTTTGTATAGGTATAGTCCTGATTTGTGTAGGCCTCTGCCTGGTGTATTTTTGTATGTTTGTAATGATCATTGACCAAGCAATAAATTTAATCTGAATCTGAATGTAGCTGTGGATGGTTTACGTTTTAGATCCTACAAGTCTGCAAACACACTCAATTTCTAATGATCTGAAATGGGTAATGGGTTTGTTATTTGTGGGCATTATTTACAGTTCCAGGTAGTCATTTTAGTAGGCCTGAAATGAGCAATCACAGTGAGTGCAGTTTCTGTTTGAAACAGGTCATTCGCCTTCACTCGTGTGATGAGGAAATATACCGGTTTTTTGCTATTTTTCACTTTTTTTCACTAGTGATTCAGGAATCACAATTGTTTGGTACTTCTGGTAGTTTTTCAAGTGTGTGGTCACTCAGCGTGCTGTCCTAACACAAAATGAACTGAACTGCTAACATTATGGTTTGGTTTATATACTGGCTAAGTGATGTAAAATTGATAGAAAAAATCCAGAATTTGACGTAAAACTGTCAAAAATGTTGGAAAGTGCCATAAATTGATGCCTCCTTTGGTTGCTCAGGTTTGCAACTTTGTGGTGTTCTGAATCTGTTGCTGCATCTGGATGACCAGGTTGTGGCGATGGCCAGGAGTGCTTTTTGCCAACTTCACCTGTTGAGAAGACTGCGACCTTTTCTATCAGACTCGGACTTGCCCACTGTCATCCATGCCTTCGTAACCTCAAGGCTAGACTATCGCAATGTGCTCTACGTGGCGATGCCCTTGATGACTGTTCAGAAGATGCAGTTGGTGCAAAACATGGTGGCCCGCCTTCTGACGGGGGTGGGTCCCAGGAGCACATTACACTGGTCCTCCAGAGTCTGTACTGGCTGCCAATAACTTTCCGGGCACACTACCGATGAACAGTCACAAGCACTCCTGAAAGTCAGGTATTTCCAGATGGTATGGGAACACTTGCTCTCACCGTAGCTCCACCTTTGAATACCTAAACAATATCTGCAATGGAAATGAGTACTCACATTTCTTATTTTTTCAGGTAGCCCATTTGGGCTTTTGAGGTTTTCTAGTTCAAAATGGAAACCTGACAGAGTGCAGACGGATATCAGTTATTACCTGGATTGCCATTTTTGGTTTAGGTAGCTTATATTCAATGGGTTTACCTGTTTTTTTAGGAAACCATTTCTGCTCTAAACTGTACCATATGTAATCAGCGTTACACAGGTGTAAGCATTTATTGGCATGTTTTTGGAAAATTAAATAAAATGTATTTGGTAAAAAAAGTATCGTCTTAATATTTTTCTGATTATGTTAAACATAGGGTGTTAACAAATGTGACAGTGGCCTGCTGTTGCCTTTGGGCCACTGTCACATTTGTTAAGAAGCATCCAGAGGTTTGCCCTGGAGTTTCCCCAGGCATGGTGACAGATAGTTCGGGCTGCGACTCCGGAAACCTCCAAAACTCTGGAAACCTCTGGAGTCACAGCCTGGGCTAGCCACCGCCATGCCTGGGAAAGGCCTGTACTATTGCGTGGATAACCAATGTTCCTAGCCCAGTCCGGAGTGGCCCCCATGATGGGAAGTCATGGCAGACGTTATTGGCTTCAATGGCTGCACGTCATGGGGGAGAGGCGGGTCACTGGGCGCAGCGTGGGGGCGGGACCAGCCAGCTGACTGCACATTTGTGTAGTGCCCCGTCCCTTGGGTCCAGCTGCATGAACATTTGTTCTGTGGCCTGACCCAATCCTGACTGGGGTGCGAGTGGGACCCTGGTCTGGATTGTGGCATGACAGCGGACTGCCATTGTCATGTATGATTTCACCCATTATTTGACTTCATGCAGTGTAAGTCCATATCCAATATATTCAAAACCCAGAGATGGCTCCTTCTGATCTACAGAGATTTTCCACTATGCACTAGGCTATAGAATTAAACACTATTCAGCAGCTTTGGAACAATTTAGCAAAGGTACAGGCAATGGGGGCTGTTGCTTACAGTTCCCATAGTTTATCCTTTTCTTAAAATTATTACCTCCAAATGTATTAAATTGTAAATTTTACTTATTTATTTATTCAAATTTTTATCCTGCTCTTCTCATTAAGTTTCAGGGTGGGTTACAATATAAAAATACACAGACTGGAACAAATAAAATTCTCTAACCCCTAATATATTAAGGCCACAAGTAAACCCGAGTAAAAACATGTTAAAAAAAAAAAAGGCAACCAAATTTTAAAATATGTTGAAATTCCAGCTCATTTGGACTACCTGACATTTCTGCTGCTTGTACTAAGACTGAGCATTTTTCTAAAAAGAAACAAAAGTATTGATCTGCCCACAGTATCAAACGTGCCGTTCTGCCTGTTCCACTTACATTAAAAAAACCACATTTTTTCTGGAACACACGTTTATTCCACCCAGTGCAAGAAAAATCTTACTCTCCATTTATACCGTTCTTACAGTGTTGTAGATTGTTGATGGGACCGAGGTTCACACATCTCTCTTTTATATACTTCTCTTTTTTTTGACACTACAGCAAGAGCAAGAGCAATGCCGTGCGTACAGTCAGATGCTGTATTTTACAGATTATTTTTTATACAAGTCAGCTGCAACAGCACATATAGTTCCTATAGTGAGCATATCCAAATGGTCTTTGCCCTTCAGTAGCGCTATAAATACAACTGCAAGCAAAGTCCAGTTCATAAAGTAACTATATCCCTCTAGTGAGGAATGAAGAATGACAAGGATTTTGTATGTCTGGATGCATTCTCTTTTACAGCATGGTGAATAAAGGGAAATTATATTCTGAAACGGGCCATGTGTTTGTCTTTTCTCAGACAGGTGAATTTATCCATGATCTGAGCTTCCCATATGGTACCTTTGTGAACCATCTGGTGACTGAGGAATCTATGGACTTTGCCACTCTGCTGCTATTATGATCTGGGCTGCAGATGGAAGGAATTTCAACAAAAATGGCCATTTTCTCACTGCATTCAATCTTGTGGCAGGATCAAAAGCCTGTGTGTCCCAATAGCTCTAGGATGCAGCGGTCCCTAGCTTGTGGCTTGTAAAGGTTCACAAGCAATACAGAGCAATGGAGCATGTTGGAAACCACTGCTCTGGAACTGGATTGGGTCTTTCCAAGTTTGTGTGTATTATCATCTCTTATGTTATCACAATGAGGAAGGGTCATATACTTTTTAATATTGATGGGGTCAGAGAAAATTTATTATTATTATTAAGCATTTGTGTACCTGGCACTTTACAATTGTTATTAGTGGAGACAGGTCCCTGCCCAGTGGGTTTACAATATAAGATGGGCAAGGGTGAGGGGAACACAGGGAGAGACAGACACACACATTCCCATTTTACAGATGAATAACTGAGGCTGAGAGTTTATGATTTGCTCAAGACCACTCAGGGAGTTCATGACTAGGACAGGATTCAAACCCTGGATTTTCAGGTCTAAGTGCAGCACCTTATCCATTACACCATACTGGCACAATACAGGGCTGACTAGAACAAGGAGGAGTGAAAAAGGGATCTCAGTATCTCAACACAATTCCAAGAAGGCTGTTTTTACACAGACCGGGGTGGGTCTGTTGGCATGGTGGGTGTAGGTGGGTGTGTGCACGTTTACACGGACACACACACACCTACACCTACCGACACCCATCTCCGTCCATGGAGCATCCTCCGCTCTGTTGGGCCGTTTTAACAAGGACGGCACCCTCCCATGCACACCCATTGGATGGATGGGGGAGAGTCTGTGTAAACGTCCATGAGTGGGTGTGCGCGTGCCCCCCACCCACCCACCAACACCCACAAAGCACTTGGGAGGGAGTCGGAAAGCCCCGTGGGTGGAGGTAGGTAGAGATGGGTGTCCTACACCCAAACGTTCATGTAAACGACAAAACAAAAACACCCATGGGAAGGGTCTGCTGAAACCACAGAGACGTGGCTAGAGAGGCCCCGAAGGAGCCTGCAAGCAGACACACCCACTGGGAGAGACGCCCAACGCCCAGCTAGGAGCCCTTAAAGGAGAAGCGGAACAGGATATGCGTTTGCCGGCTTCCAAACTGTCAGGCAGAAAAGCCACAGACAAAACCAAGGGAGCCAGCACCGCAGCACGTGTGGAACAGAACAGGGTAAGCAGAGGGACCCCAAGCACCCGGGGGGGGGGAGGGGAGGAGAAAGGAAAGCAACTGACTCCACTCTGCTCCGCTCCGCTCCGCTCCAACCACACAACGCCACACCGCTGAAGCGGTGCCACCTCCTACTTAGAGCCTCCCGATCAGGCGCTGTGTCTATGCGGGTGGTTCAGCAGGATGGGTGTGGCTCATCCACTTGCCTGGGTTCACCCTGATCAGTTGCATGTGCATGGGGCCACACCTGTCTGCCTTTCTGGTACTGCACCGTAGGTTAGGTGGTGGTTATGTACCATTGGTAAGGCCCCTTGAGCGCTGCCAGCAGCATGATACCCTGGAGGCCCATTGCCCACCACCACAGAGGGGGCGCGGGCTGGGCCCCGGCAGCCCCCATACGCCATATATGTAGTTTACCAGTGGGCCTCCGGACAGCTGTGACCTGCGCTGTCAGGGCGCTGCTACCATGGCATCTCAGCCCCCAGCCTGTCTCCCGTCTCCCTGTCTCCAATTGGGCTGGAATGTGTCCGTCCTGTGTGTGGGTTGTGGTTTCCCAGGACTGCGGAACAGGACTGCGCTGTGGTTAGCTGCCAAGCTCGCTTCCATCCCGACGCTTTCCCTTCAGTGCAGTCTTCATCGGTTGCTCCAGATCACCCTGCCTTTCATTGGACCATGTCGGGCTCTGTAACAGAACATGTAGCTGATGGCCAGGCTGGGGATGGGTGGCAGGTGTGTGCTACCATGCTCCTGGGAACCCTGTGGCAAAGAAGCAATGTACAGTTGTTGGTGAGCGATCCCTTTCCGTTGGTGATGGCTTCAACCTCCTGTCGCATTACATGTGTCTGTTGGGCCTCCCCTTTGGGGGAATGGAATGCCAGCAGCATGCAGGGGAACTCGGATTCACACCCCTCTGCCAACCGAATCCAGCACACCCGAAAGCTGTTGTAGGGCCTTGGGAAGCATGGGAGCTCGCTGCTGCTCACCAGGTGGCAAGTCATCACGACTTCAGTTTGGCCCTTCAGGCTGGTGGTCCCCATGTTGTGACCAGCTATGCCGTTGTCCTCCTGCGTGACTGTGAATTCGAGCGCCCTCACTCCGATTGCCCTACCTGCCTTGGTGAACTGGGCCTGCTGCCCCCCGATGTAGGTGGGCCACTCCTTACCGGGACGCCCACACCACCGGAGATGTCTGCCCTGAGAGCCGTGCTGAGCTAAACTGATGTCAGAGCTGCTGCAGCGATGGGTCATTCCCTCCTGACCCTGCTGGATGCCTTCCTGCTGGATGTCCATATGCATGCTATCATAGGGGCCTCTTTGCCTGGGAGGGCCTTGTTCAGGGGCTATTGTTTCCTGAGAAGCCGGCAGATGCCCCCTGATACATCCTACTCGGGTCTGATCATTGCGTTGTCCCCATGCCAGTGATGGACAGGAGCTTCTAGTTGCCCATGACTGTGTCCTCAGCTTGATGATGATGTTCACCATTTGTCCTCTCTTTGAATCCATCTGCCTGCCGTGGGACAGTCAGCCAATACGAATTGTCTGGGCCCCCTGTATGTTGTATTGTTGGATCCCTTGAGCTCTGATTGATTGCCTTCCCGGCCCGGCCGTTCAACCCAGTATATACCCCTGGGACCTGTGAGGTCAGGTTCCCCTGCCTGTGCTACAATAGACTTATCTCGTTTACAATAAATGCATAGATGTTTAGGCTGTGTGTGCTGTCACTCTTTTTTGTGGGACCATTCATCCACCACCTCCCAGGGCTGTGTCTGTTCACGCGTGTGTAGGCAATGGGTGTCCAGCAATGTGGTAGTGGGGACCTCTGTATGGTGTGGAGCCAGCCCCTCAGTGTGCACAGGGCTGTGGGGTAGCTCTGAGCGCTTGGGGGATGGGGTGTGTGTTGACTGCCTGTACAGCATGGCGGTGTGGAGGTTTGTGAGGGGGGGGGAGACATGTGCTCCCGCCGTGACCCCTCTGTCACATATGGGGGTGTGTTTCTTCACCCTACTACGTGTGATTGGTTGCCTCAGGGGATAGATGTTTATTCCCCACGGTGGTTGTGGCTTCGCAAGGGCATCCTGTGGACAATTGGTATCGTGCAGGGCTCTGGCTGCATGCTGGTAGCTCCCCCCTTGTTTAACAGCTCCCCGTTCTACCTCCTGAACCCTTCGGATTCCCCCCCCCCCCTTTGGATGGCTGTGTGTGCTGCCTGGGGTTTTGCTACTGTGTCATCCAGTGTGCAACTCGTGCTTCCTATTGGTCCATCCGCTATGCTGTGTCATCCCCTGGGGTGTGTTGCCATGGGCTCCCCCTATTGGTTCCTCATTGAGTACCCTGGCAATCATGGATAGGCAACGTGGAGGCCGTGCTCCTGACTGTAGGTTCCGGCGGCTTGCAGGCCACTTCTCAACGGCACGGGCGCTCCTCATGGAGCGCCCTGTGGGGCGGTGGCTGGATGGGCCAGGGGGTGGGATCTGGTGTGCTTGGACTGTGGTGTGACTGCCACCTCTTCCCCTTCTTGGTTGCCGGCTCCCCATGCACATCTCTCACTACCTCCTCCCTTCTAGCCTTGGTGATCATCTTCCTGACTGCTCTGTGCCTTGTGGAGATGGTGGGACAGCTCCAGAGGGCGGCATCGGAGCTCCAGGCAGGGCCCCGGGTGTACCAGGAGATACGTGAGTTGCCCTGTTTAAGGTGGCCCCCCTCCCCCCTTTGGTGTGGGGATCCATGGTTACGGAGGTTTGTGGTCTGCTATACTGGTGCCCTCCCTCTCTCCTGTAGTGCAGGCGGTGATTAACGAGTGGACCAGGGAACAGGAGGAGGTGGTGCACTGCAACTCCCGCTCCATTTGCTGCAGTGGGTGCACCAACTGGACTGCGACCAGGCGGATCACTGGTGCAGGGTCCATGGTCGCTGGCCCTACTGAGGCTTCTGCTCCTGCCCGCCATCCCTCTCTGTTTGTGCTGCTAGCACTTGATGCACTGTATAGTTTCTTTATTAAAGTTTGATATTTTGGTTCCCCTTGTGTTTGTGTCCTCCTTCCCTGGGGTGTGTCCCTCTGTCTGTGCCCTGTTGGGTTGTCCTGGTGTGACTGCTTGTCTGGGGTTGCCGCTGTTGGTGAGTTGCGTGAGTCTGCTCCTTATCACTGGATCCCCTATGGTCTGGCACCTTGTTTCCCTGTCCATATCTCTTCGTTCCCTCTCATGTGTTGGTGCTGTAACGTGTCCCCAGCCCCCATCCCGTTCATCACATCTGCCCATCCCTTGTGTCCCTTCGGCCATGGGGGGGATGGTTGCCCATCCTCCTGGGTCGTGGCCTAGCTGGTTATGCCCCCCTCCCTTCCCTGTTGTGTTGTTGATCTCCCCCTGTGCTGCTTGCACCCCTGGCTGGTGGTTTGTTGCTGGCTGTTGCTTTGCGGCCACTTCCTTTGTGTTTGGGGCTGCTTCTCAGCTCTCTGCCCTTGGTTTCTGTCTGCTCCGTGGGCTTTGGTGGCTGGCCCAGTCTCCCCATCTGTCTTATTTAGGGATGTGCGGACGCGGTTCGAAAGTTTGGGGTTCGGCCTGAACTTGGGGTGTTCGGCCCGTTCGTGAACACCCCAAATCCGAACCGACCCCCACCCAAACAGACCGAACAAAGTTCAGGTTCTGAACACACTTGGGAGGGGGCGGGGGGCAGGGAGAAACCCGGTTTTCCATCCCCCCTCCAGGCTGTAAGGGTGGAAGGGGTGCCAGGGAGCACCTCCCCCCCCCACCCTGTCCAGTCTGGAATTTTTTTTTTAACCCCCACCCCACCCCAGGGATCGCCCTACCTGGTGGTGCCGGGGCTCTGGCTCTGGGTCCAGCGGCGGCAGCGGTGGTGGCACTCCAGAGCACTTCAGGCTGCTACTAGGCTTTCTGGGTCAAACCGGAAGGCCTAGTAGTGGCCTGAAGTGTTCTGGAGCGCTGCTGCCGCCGAACCCACCACCACTGCCAGATCCCAACCTATTTGGTGGTGCCAGGGGCCCTGGTCTTGGGTCCGGCGGTGGCAGCGGTGCTCTGGAGCGCTTCAGGCCGCTTCTAGGCCTTCCGGTTTGACCCGGAAGGCCTAGTAGCAGCCTGAAGCGCTCCGGAGCGCCACCGCCACCAGACCCGCTGCCTCTGCTGCCACCGCTGCTTCTGCCGGACCCAGGGCCAGGGTCCTGACACCACCAGGTAGGGCGATCCCTGGGGTGGAGGGGTTAACATTTTTTTAAAAATTCCCAGGCTCGTGGGAGGGGAGGTGCTCCCCGGCACCCTTTCCATTCGTGCAGCCTGGAGGGGGTGGGGGGAGGGAAAACCGCCCCCCTGCCCGAACGGGTTCGGCCCCCCCAAATGGGTTCAGCCTTCCTGAATGGGTTCGGGTTCGGCTGTACCCTGAACGGGCTGAACCCTGAACCCCCGGGGGTTCGCACATCCCTAGTCTTATTCCTGGCTTGTGTTCTGTTGGCCAGGGTTTCCTATGTGTGTTTGTACGCTGGGGGTGTTTGTGTGTGTTTTAGGTATGGAGCCCATCTGTTTCAGACCCCACCTGTTCTTGTTGGTGACCTCGCTTGTTCCCAGACCCCCTCCCCCAGCTGGGGTCACCTTGCTCCCTTTACATCCTGTGTTTCCCTGTGTTCCAGTGTGCACGGCGGGGGAGGGGCTGTTTTCCCTGGGGCCTGTGGTGCCTTGGTGTCTGGTCTGTGTTGTGACCTGTGAGGGGCTGTTACTTTGTGTCTCCTGTCATTCCAGCTCCCTCCTCCCCCATGGGGTCTGGTGGTTTGGGGGTGGTGCCTTGTGCTGCGGCTTCGTTTGCCCTTTCTCAGCCATATTGTCACGTCACTGTGCTGGGTGTGTTTTCCCTTCCATTCAGTGTATTGGCGGTCCATGTAAACGTCTTGGGTGCTTGCTCAGTGTTTCCTGGGGTGGGTGTTTGCCCGATGGGTGTGTGCCGGCCCCTCCCCTTCCTTCCCACAACCCCCCGTGGTGGTGTCCGTGTGAACATCTCCCTGTTCGGCGTTGGTGGGTGTGTGGTGGGTGTGCTCACTCACCCATCTCCACCCACTGATGCCGCGATTGCAGGGCTCCGTGGGTGGAAGTGGGTATGGGTTGGTGTGTGGCGGGTGTTGATGAGTGTGCGGCGGGAGCGTGCACGCACAAACACCTGCCACCCATGGTGTTTACACAGGCGCACACCCACTGTGCACCCATCCCCCCACCTACCGGTGGCTGTTTACATGGACAGCCCCTCCGCCACACACCTGCCCAAACACTGAGCGGTGGGGGTGGGGGGCATCCATGTAAAAACCACCGAAGTCCTACCCAGTTCTAATGGAAGGTCTGTGCAACAGGCTTCACACACTGCTTCATGTTACTTCAGTTACTCCTCTTAAGTTTTACTCATCTTAAGTCAGGCGCAAGAGATACATTCAACAGGGCTGAAGCAAATACGCTATTTCATATTCACAAAGATTATTTGCATACTCAGTCAAATGACCAAATATCTAATTATATCTTTGCTAGCAATATGATATTCGCATATTTGTTTATTCAAGTATTTTGTCTTCAGTATTTCATTTACTTTGGCTTCGGGATTTGATTCTAAGTGGGATAGTGCTCTAGTACAACAGTGTGTTGCACAATAGTGCTAATTAGTACCCACAAAGTGAACGAAGTATCAAATAAATGAAGTAAACAAAACACTGGAGATAAATGTGATGGTTCATCTCCTTTTGGGAGTAGCTCACCACGAGCACATTACATCTGTGCTTTATAATCTGCACTGGCTACTTTCCAGGCACAATTCAAGATGCTGGTTCTGACCTTTAAAGCCCTAAACGGTTTGGGGTCCACATATCCAAGAGACCGTCTTTCCTTCCATGCTCCATTGTGACCCCTGCAGTCAGCCAGAAGTGCTCTCTTGTGGGTACCTCCTGCTAATCTTCTTCATACTGCAAGGACCTGCAGAGAAGCATTCTCGGTTGCTGCTCCCTTCCCCCGGGGGTCCGTCAGAGCCCAAGTCTGAGAATTTTCTGGAGGCAGTACAAAACTTTTCTTTTTGGAAAAACATTTTGCAGGTGGCGTTAGGGGTTGAGGTGAGAGGTTTAGGGTTGAGGGTGAGTTCTTAATGAGATTTATAAATGGAGTTTTATTGTATTTTTATGATGTTGTGTTTTTATTATATAAGGCACCCTGTGCCTTAGGAGAAGGGCGGGGGAGAAATTTGAATAAATAAATAAAATAACGGAATGGATATTCATTTTTGCAAATGAATCAGGAAGCAAATAGTACCTTGTAGTCACTTTGGTGAATTTGGTATTTGTACCGTATATTCGATTCGGTCCTAGTGTTCAAGTAATAAGCCTGCTGAAGCCTTCTCATGTCTTAATGAAAACAAATGCCATCACATCCTGATACAAGTGTTCAGCTTGACCCTGGGTGTTCTACCAGGCTGTTCCGCCAGGCATTTGGTGGAGGGAACAGGTGAGGGAAGGATGGGACGGGGGGGGGAATGAGGGGGGAAATGGGATGATGGGGAGATTTTATATTATGTTATATTTTAATTGAATTATTATTATTTTGTTTTTATTTGTTGTAAGCTGCCCTGAGGCGCCTGTGGGTCAGAGAGGGCAGGGTATAAGAATTTTAACTAACTAAATAAATAAATCCTGGACCTGCAGGTTGTACAAGTGTACTTGGCCCTTGGGTTATATCAGGACCTTGAATCTCTCCTGTATCCGAGCCCCCTGATGTTGATTCTCTCTCATGCTCTAGTAGTCCTAGTCCATGAGCTGCCAGCCCAGCTATTGTACTAGTAGTTGCCAAATTTCTGGGTGTTTGACCCAACATTGAGACTTAAATATAATCTTGTGACCCTGACAGAAATAAGGACGTCAAATGGCAATCAGGATTGTGAACCCCTCTTGCTTGGCATTCCCTCTACGTGAAGACAAGAAAGGGTTTGGGGCTTCCCATCAATAGCAGGTTGAGCTCAAGCCAAGCTAGATAACCCAAAGACTAGTGATGGGCTGAGTCTTCAGAGACCTCTGGATTGAGCTGGGATCACTGAAATGTCACTGAGTTGGTATAAATTCCCCTGAAGGAGCAGGTCTTTATATACTCGGGTGAAGACCTGAGGACATGAACTTGTGAGTGAATTAAAGGACCAAATCCTGCATACTCAACTCAGGGACCTAGAACAAGCAGCATTTATAGGACAGTGGAATCCACTTAAGTAGAACTTGCATAACTTGAAGTTCTGGTTCAGTCAAATTAATTTGTTTTCCCCAGCCTCAGGTCTATGGGATATATTGCTTCTTGATTTGAATAAGTAGAATTCTGTACCTTCATAACTTGAATTTTTAAGGTTTACAGAGTATACTTACCCAGTTAAAAGTATCAGGACCTTTAAAGGTATTAATGATTTCTTGACAGTATGTGGTTAAAATACTGTATTATATATCCTGCCAGGGTGAGCCTTCCATGTCGGGTAGGCTAGAGATGGATATTAGGGAACATCAGTTCTTTCGAGCTCTTCAGACATGGAGATTCACACTGACAGCCAGGCAGAACTCTCTCTCTCTCTCCCTGTACGTGCATGTGTGTCTGGGAATTTCAAGCGGGCTGTAAGTGAAGTGAGAAGCAGGTTTCCTTGTCCTCAGACCACTTAAGATTCCCAGAGGGTGTTTTTTAGGGATGCGACTTTCAATTTCAGAACGAACCAAAAGTACCCGATAATGGCTATATTGGATTAATTTGATTTTTTTTGTTCTTTCTTGGTATTGAATCTTTTGCATTGTATTTTTCATTGTATTTTTAACACTGAGGTGGGGGAAATTGCAATGTTAAAAATCTGATACCCAGAGAACTGAGAACCAAAAGAAGAACTGATACAATGAGAACCAAAACCAATATAAAACCAAACCCGAAATTTTGCATAGAGTCCCACCCCTAGTGTTTTTAAAGAAGATGCTAGTCCGCCTGCCCACCTAGGAGCCACACATCTGAACGCTCATCTATGAACTGGGGTGGCCAGTCACATCAGCAGGCAGGGAAAGTGGCCATTGCAAGTTACAAGCACCGGCGTGCTTCCACCTCCCGCATGGTCCGTGGCAAGGGGAGTGCGTGGAGGCTAGCTGTGTGGCTGCGGTCACCCTGAGAGTTGCCTCTTTGAAGCACTCCCCACTCGCTCCACCTGAGTACAAGTCAGTCACAAGATTACTTACACACACACACACACACACAGAGCTCTGCCCTGCTGTTTGGTCGTCTAAGGGGTGGGAAGTGGACTAGAGATAGAAAAACCTGGTGCTAGCTTCATTTTATTTATTTATTCACATTTTTATCCTGCCTTTTTCCCTTAAGGCTCAGGGCGAGTTACTAGACAAAAATATTTTTAAAATACTCAAATAAAACCAAATGAAATTCCCCTAATAAGCAAAGAAAATTAAAATACACATTAAAACCGCACAAAGAAAACTGAGTAAAATCAAGTACCCCCCCTCCCCCCGAATTCTCCCAAGTCTGCCCCTGCTTAGTCAAATACCTGGCTAAATCTGAGCCTCTGGTTTTTCCCTCTCCGGGTGTATTTTCTTAAGGTCTGCTTAAGTAGAATTTCTGATAAGTCAAACTTTTTACCTGGGTGGAGAAATTCTACTTAGGCTGACAGCAGACATGACGCTAACTCCTCTTTAACACCATATTAACATTTCTTATGCATGTTGCAGGGCTGCATAGGACACCAATACAGCCCTGCAACATGAATAAGAAATGTTAAAGCCGTGTTAAAGTAGAGTTAGTGTCATGTCAGTTAGGAGACTCCACTGTAATAATCAGTGAATGAAACGGGAGGATATTTCCATCAATCAGACCAGCTTCTGTTCTCTGTTACTGCTCCAAAGAGCATGGAGGTAAACCAGGTGGCTAGCAGGCTGGAGTGGATATACTGCTGTGTTGTGTTACCCTTCCAATAAAACAACAACAACACTAAACCACGTTCTGTTGTAATTACGCACCTTATCAGTCTTTCTCCCCACCCTTGCTTAATTTCTGCAACTATTCTTTCTTATTTCCAAACTTTGGTTGCCAAGTAAATTTAAAAGTTCTCCTTATTAAAACGTAATGAAATGGGATTTCCCTTTTAGCCCCCTAATCCATGAGGTTTTTTATCTGTTTCTTTAAGCAACAGCTTTTTGGCAATTGAAAAGTCTCAAAAAACCCAACAAAACCCCTTATGCAGCAATCTGGATTTTGCAAGGAAGCTTTGTCGACTCCAGCTCAGTAGAGTTAGTTATCCTGGTTAATTGGATCGATGGTGACAGCTGTAATTACCAGAGATGAGATTGCCTGTACTGTAATTACACTTCAATCTTCAGTGTGAGCTGGACTGTAGAATATATACTGTAGATTCTCCCAATTACAAACAGGTTAAGAAGAGCATGGTATTTCTGTGCTAATCATGTTTGTTATTGTATAGAATGAAAAAAAATGGCAGCAGCTAAAAGAATTGTTAATCTGAAGCAGCTTTGCTGATTCAAAGGCATTAATCCACAAAGCTTTGCTGCTACGTGGTTTTGCAAGATAACCACACTACAGAGGAACTGAAGTTTAGCACCTAAATAGTTGCTGGCTATTCTGCACATTACACTGACAGCATTTGCTCTGATATTAATTTGCATATCATTATAAAATATCTGTATTTATAGAATAAAGGACATCTTATTTCCAAAACAACACACTGAATATAAGAAAAATCTGGAGGGACTACAATTTCTTTTTAGGCCCATCATGAAATTAAAGCTTATGTTATCCACGTGAAGCCTGCTCAAAGGACAAGCAAAAGGAATCTGAAAGGCACTGGGGATTTGATATTTGCTTTGGGCTTGTAAGACATCAACAGTTGATATAATTTAAACTATACCATGTGTGATAATGAAAATAGGGGGCATAGATAATGGGGTCTAAGGGAGTTTGAGATGACAGGTTGGAGTGCAGCTAAGGGGGACTGAGAAAGCATTGTGAGGCGAATAGGTGGTCCACCATTCACCTCACAATTAGCATTGCCAGGTCATTTATCTACGCTGATGATACTCAGTTCTATCTCTCCACCCCCTCTCTTTCCCCTTCTGTCCAAGCTTGCCTCATCAACTGTCTCTCTGAGATCTCCGCCTGGATGTCCCGACGTCAGCTCAAGCTCAACATGGCAAGACTGAACTCCTTATCTTTCCTCCCTACCCTTCCTCTCCCTCTTCTCTGTCCATCCTCATTGATGGAGTCACCATCCGTCCTGTTTGCCAAGCCCATAGTCTGGGCTTCATCTTCGATACTCACCTTTCCTTTAAACCTTATATCAATTCCGTCGCCAAGTCCTGTCGCTTTGTCTTCCACAACATTGCTTGGATTCGCCCCTTTCTCTCTGTCTCCTCAGTCAAAACCCTTGTTCACACCATGGTCATCTCCCGCCTTGGCTACTGCAACCTCCTCCTTACTGGCCTCCCCCACTCTCATCTGTCCCCCCTTATTTCCATACAAAACTCTGCTGCTAGGGTCATCCACCGGCCCGTTGCTTCAAACACATGCAGCCTCTCCTCTTCTCACTTCACTGGCTCCCCCTCCCCCAACGCATCCTTCACAAACTCCTGGTATTTACCTACAAAACCCTCCACAACCTGCCCCCCCCACCTCTCAGCCCTCATCTCCTTACACGCTCCTGCATGCACTCTCCGTTCCTCCTCTGTCCCCTTCCTCGCTCTCCCTCATCTTCCCTGCTCCCCTAACTGCCTTCGTCCCTTCTCCCTTGCTGCCCCCCATGCCTGGAACTCCCTCCCTGCCCACATCCACCTCGCCCCCTCCTTCTGTTCCTTCAAATCCCTCCTCAAAACCCACCTCTTCCTCGCCGCCTTCCCCGACGCCCGCTAGTACTCCCCTCTCAACATTTACTGTCCGCCTAACTGCAACCAAGCCAAGCACGTGCACCTGAGACTCCGCATCCACTTGAATGTTTTTATCCCTTGTCTTTCCATATGTCCCCTATCCCTGTCTCCCCCCTCCTAGTCTATTAGATTGTAAGCCGTAGGCAGGGACCACGTCTATCTCATTGCTATGTAAAGTGCCAGGTATACTGCTGGTGCTATACAAATGCTTGTAATAATAATAATAATAATAATAATTAATAATTAATAATACATTTGTGGGAAATTCACAGACACAATGCTCAACTACTCAGTGTTACATGGGTAGTCCTCCACTCCGTGTCCCATTTTCCTGTGCCATGTCCTTTGATAGGCAATTAATAGGTGCTCGAAAGAGCACAATTTGTTCATGGTTTGGGAAAGTATACCATTTCATCACCCCAAAAAATGTAATTGGCACTTACATTAAAATAATTTAACATGGGTAAATGACAATAACTCAGTTATTTCTACACTGATACAATACAAAATTGCAATGTGAATGTGCCATATGAAAGAATGCAACAATTGAGCTGTTTAGAACAAAGGTGAGAAATTTCTGGACCACGGGTGCCTGCTCTCTGTTTTCCAGAGGCTTCCCCTCACCCGTCCCCATTTAATGTGGGCCGCCATCAACATTCTGTGGGCCATCAGTGGCCTGCCAGCCACCAGGCAGCCCTGAAGCGCATCTGGGCTGGCATCCACGTTTTATGCTTAGGAGGCCATGCCTTCTTCCAGGGTGCACCAACCTGCAGAGCCATGTGGGAGCACAGTTCTGCCTCCAGTGGGGAGACAGTTCCTCATTCCTCATTAGGGCTGAAATGGCAAGCTGCTGCAGTAGCTGTTTCTGATGGAAAGAGCTCTCCTGCAATGGGTGGCATGGTGCGATAGAGATGTTCATTCCGCTACTTCCACCAGCACTTTCCAACATGCAGTCACGTTGCAAAGTAGTGGAACCATGTTTCTTCCGACACTTTCCGAGATTATTCCAACATTTTCTGAGAATATTCCGACACTTTCCGATAATTCCAGTAATTCCAATGTCGCAAAGTAAAGGGCACAGAATTAGTGGAATGTCAGCAGAAAAGCTGTGGAAAGTCACAGACAATTCCAAAATGGTGGTGCGAAAAAAGAAATTGCCGTTTCAGCCCTCCTCATTTGGGATCTTGGTACATAAGAACATAAGTAGTACCATACTGGGTCAGACCAATGGTCCAGCAAGCCCAGCATCCTGTTTCTGACAGTGGTTGGTCTCTCTTTTGGGAGAAGTACCCAACAGATCACAATGGGCAATCAATTACCTGTTGATCCAGTCCCTAACAGTAAGAGGCTATGTTCCCCAAACCTACTTGGCTAATAGCCATTAATGGACCTATCCTCCAAGATCTTATCCAATCCCTTTTTAAAACTAGCTAAACTACTGGCCTTGACCACTTCCTCTGCCAGTAAGTTCCACAAGTTAATTGTTTTATTTATTTTAAATCTGCTGACAGTTAATTTCAAGGAGTGTCCCCTTGCTCTAGTAGTGTTAGAGATGGTAAATAACTGCTCCCTGTTTCCTTGTTCCACACCACTCATGATTTTATAAACTTCTATCACATTGGGTATTTTCAGATGTGACGTTGACATGGTGAACCACGGTGAATACCCACCTGTGGTCACCGTGTCCCGTACGTCTGTTTGCGGCGCGCCAGATGTTGGCCACGGTCAATCGGCACATGGGGTTCGTTTGAACCACGCTTCCCGGGCTAGCCGGGGGAAGGTCCCGGGAAGCGTGGTCAAACGGACCCCGGGCCGTGGCCAAGGAAAAGTAACGTCTGGCCGCGTGCCACGGCCCGGGATCCCCGGCGGGATCCCGGGCCGTGGCACGATCGGCCGGACGCGGCGGCCGCATTGGCCCCGCCGCCCGCCTGTCTCCTCGGAGGGCGGGCGGCGGGGTGCGTGGAGGGGGCGGGGCCGTGCGGCCGCACGTTGCGCCGCACGGCCCCGGCCCCTCCCACTTTCCCCGCCGGGATCCCCCCGGCACGTCTGTTGTGCCGTTACGGGGTGACCCCGGCGGGGAACGAAGCCGGTGGTGCCGGTACGGGGCCAAAGGGCCCTGTATCATCTGAAAGTACCCATTCCCTCTCAGTCGTCTCTTCTCCAAGCTGAAGAGCCCTAACCTACCAAGCCTCTCTTCATACGGGAGCTGTTCCATATCCTGGATCATTTTTGTTGCCCTTCTCTGTACATTTTCTAGTTCTATTATGTCTTTTTTTGAAATGGAGTGACCAGAACTGCACAGAACAGTCCAGGTGTGGTCATACCATAGATCTATACAGAGACATTACAATATTTTCACTGTTATGCTCTATCCCTTTCTGAATGTTTCTTAATATTCTGTTTGCTTTTTTGACCTTGGCTACACACTGAGCTGAGGATTCCAATGTCTTTCCAATGACTCCAAGATCCTTTTCCTGAGTAGTAACTCCTAATTTAGAACCCAACACTGTATACATATAGTTTGGGTTATTCCCTATGTGGATCACTTGTACTTGTCCACATTACATTTCATCTGCCATTTGGATGCCCAGTCACCCAGTCTCGCAAGATCCTCCTGCAATTCTTCACATTCCGCTTGGGTTTTAACTACCTTGAATAACTTTGTTTCATCTGCAAATTTGACCACCTCACTCTTTACTCCCTTCTCCAGATCATTAATGAATATATTCAACAATACCAGTCCGAGCACAGATTCCTGGGGCACACTATCCACTGTGAAACTGACCATTTAATCCTACTCTTTGCTTCCTATTTTTTAACCAGTTGTCAATATATGATAGGACACTGTCTCTTATTCCATGACTATTTAATTTCATCAAGAATCTTTCATGAGGGATCTTATAAAATGTCTTCTGAAAGTCCAAATACACTATATTGACCTGTTCACTGTTATGCATATGCTTATTCACACGTTCAAAAAATTCCACTAGGTTAGTAAGGCATGACTTCCCTTTCCTAAATCCATGTTGACTCTTCCTCATCAAGCCATGTTTATTATAGGGGTGGGACTTTTTGCAAAATCTCAGTTCTCGGTTTCTATCAGTATCAGATCTCTGTTTACCAATTGTCCTATTGGTTCTTGGTTCTCTCAGTATCGGATTTTTAACATTGCGATTTTCCCCGTTGACTTCAGTAGGAAAACCACCATGGCTCTTTTCAGAAAGACACTCTAACACTGGGTGAAAACAGACGTGACGCTAACCACCCTTTAACAACCCTTGGTGGTCATTTATGCATGTTGCAGGGTTGCATAGGGCACCAATACAGCCCTGCAACGTGAATAAATAACCACCAAGGGTGGTTAAAGGCTGGTTAGCGTCATGTCTATTTTCACCCGCTGATAAAATGGGTTAAAATTTTATTATACATGTTGCAGGTCTGCAGGTGTGCTCTATGGGTGCCCTGCAATATGTATAATATAATACTATTGTCTGTGTTTCCTGTGCAGACCCTATCACAAAAGGGTCTGCACAGGAAAGCAGACTTGTCTAAAACTGCATAGCTTAAAATGTTCAGATCTATTGCAACCAGTAAAAACAAAGCATTTATTTCACAAAGATGCTGAAACAGTCGAAATGCTTAGATCGATTATTTGTGTATGTGCGTGCTGAGCTTTCCTGAAGGTGGTGAGGAGGAATAATGTTCTGACTCATTTTTAAAAGTTCTACTAGGGACTTCAGCTTACCGCCTACATATCCCTATGTCTTTTTCTCTTCTCAAGTAAGCCCTTGCATTTGATCTTTCTGTGTGGCCTAGCCATGCAAATGTATTATTTTTACAGTCTACTGATTGGGAAAGTTGAGTAAATCTTGTTTAGAAAAAAAAGGGAAGCAATCTCTCTCTTTTGATCCAAATGCTACATATATTTTTTTCCATATGAATCTCACATATCAAAGACCCCAAAGAAAATAATTTATTATCTTGGAGGTGAAAATCCTTCCTGTACAGAGAGCTGGTCCAAAGGTTCAACATCACTTTAGTCCCACTTAAACTCAAAATAGAGCTTAATTGGTGCTTGGGCCTTGACCTCTGTAAAAGAATGAATTTCATACTTTTGAACAAAATGCCTGACTTTCGTTTAATGATTTGTTTTCATGTAAATTTCACCTCCGTAAGGGGTGGGCTTGCTCTACACACCTGCAGAGAAGGCATAAGGTGCCCACTTACCTCACTTCATGAGCTCTGTAAATCACTTTTTTAATGTGTGGGAAGCTTGGTCACATTTTATAATGTGAGCCTTTGCGGTGCTTATTCCCCTTGATAGTCAGATTGGTGGTACAGTGAGTAAAATAAGGGGGTACAACCTTTCTTGTTCAATTGTCAAAATGTGACACAACCCCACGATACATCTATAGTATGTCCTTTCCCATGTTTCAAAATTAGGAATGATTTTTCCTTGGCCATATTGTTGTTGCATCTTATATGAATTGAATTGTACGCTTTAACTTTGGCATTCATTACTCAGCAGTGTATTCGGAAATAATATTACTTTTACAAAACTGCTGCAAGTGATAATTACTACAATATCCAGAAACTTTCTGTGTGCTAGAAAAAAGGTTGCTCATTATTACTGTTTAGAAATGCATGATGCCGTGATTCAAAATGAGTCTGCATCGGCTGTAATTGGGTGAAGGACATACGCACAGGCTTACCTTTAAGTGAATCGCCCTGTTAAAGTCAATGCGAGCGCTTTAAGATAAGCACATGCTGGAGTGGTTTGCTGGATCAGGGCCTCAGACATTAGCAGCAATTTTTCATATGGCATTTGTAAACCAGATGGTGCCCATTTTAGATGACCCCCTCCCCCTGCACCCCCTCCCCCCTGCACAGTTTGGTAATAACGGAGCAAAGTGTCCTTCTTTTATACTTTAATCTCAGAAAATGAGAGCCAGGCATTTCCAGTTGCTATTTGATTGATACTATTTGAAAGCTGAACAACTCGGTTAATTAGGCAGCATTGGAGCAGTATCTAAAGTACATTGTGAAGCATAATTAAAATATAATGTTGCCGCACTTTTTTAGTTAAGTTCAAGAAGCGATTTTCTTGAAGGTGCACTGCTGCACTCCAGGAGCATACAAAAGAACACTGTCATGTGATCCAGCTTCAGAGGTTAGCTGCTCTCCATTTCATAAAAGGATTAATCAGACTGGAAAACTAAAGACAAAAAGTGTCTTTCTTTCACTAAAGATCTGAGCACTCAGCCACTCACATTCCCTTTTATTTGGATTTTCAGTCCACAAACACTAACAACAAAAAGTAACTTTTGGGGACTTCAGATGGCTCAGATCAGTGCACTGAGAGAGGGTGGGTTTTTTGGTCACAGCAGAAATACATTCAAGGCACATAAAAGTATCTTGGCCACACTGGTCCGCATCAATGAATATTAAAGCAACACTTACCTTTCTGAAAGGGCTGGATCTTCAGTAACGAAACTAGTAGGGAAGAGGAAAAAGAGAGGAAAACAAGTCATTTCATATAATTTTATTTGTTGTGACAAGCTGCATTTAGGGTGAAACTTAGAATCCAAAAGTTCAGAATCCAAAAACTTTCACAGACTAACTCACTCCTGAGCTCGTTTTAACAGTATTTGTGCGCTGAAAATCTCCATCTCCGGCTGTTGGTAATTTGCTTTGCTTGCAGAGCACATTCCTTAATTTCAACTCGCTCAGCAAGCTCAGAACAAAGCCTGCAGATGGATGGGCTATTTTGATGCAATTAAGTGTATACATAAATATATATTCTTATTAAACTTTCAGGCCCAGGATAGAAACATTTAGTTTAAAATAACGCTGAGATGATCAATGTTTCAACATTTTAAACTACTCTGCAGTCCCTTCCCCACCTCCACCCAAGATAGGAAGGTTATTTTTTGACTTGGACGCGTTTTCCATCCATTTACCTAAAGAAAAGATTCACTGGTAAACTTTTAAAACATTAACTCCATTAATAGAAATTTATGGATGCATTAGCAGGTGTTAAGAGAGCTTTGACCGCAACAATTTTTAAAATGTACTTTTACAGTACATCTTCGTTGTTGCAGTTATCTTGGAATCAAAGTCTTTTGTTCATTTTGTTAAATTATTATTATTATTATTATAAGCTTTTATATAGTGCCAGCGATGTACTTGGCACTTTACAGAGAATAAGATAGACACGGTTCCTGCCCGAGAGCTTACAATCTAAAGACAGGGGGAGGGGAGACAGGGAAGGGGGAACAGAGGGAGGGACAAGGGATGCAACATTCATGAGGATGTGAGAACTCAGGTACATGTTCTTGACGTGGTTACAGTACATTTGGAGTTCGCAGGTAACAGGTGGGAGATAATCCTGGGTGGGGATGATTAGCAGGCGTTAGGAAGTGCAGAGCGGAAGAGGTGAGTTTTGAGGAGGGACTTGAAGGTGTGGAGGCTGGGGGCAAGGCGGACGAGGGCAGGGTGGGAGTTCCAGGCATGTGGGGCAGCGAGGGAGAAGGGACGAAGGTGGTTGGGGGAGCAGGGGAGGCGTGGGAGGAGCTGAGTGCTCGAACAGGGGTCCGGAGGGAGATCAGGGCAGAGAGGCAGGGGGGAGTGAGGTTGTGAAGGGCTTTGTAGGTGAAGACGAGGAGCTCGTGCAGAATATGTTCAGGAAGGGGGAGCCAGTGGAGAGAGGAGAGGAGAGGCTGCACATGGTCAAAGCGACGGGCTAGGTGGATGATCCTGGCAGCAGAGTTTTGAACAGAGATGAGGGAAGAAAGGTGAGAGCAGGGAAGAGCGAGGAGGAGGTTACAATAGTCAAGGCGTGAGATGACTAGGGCGTGGATGAGAGTTTTGGCAGAGGAGACAGACAGAAAAGGGTGGATCTTAGCAATGTTGTGGAGGCAGAAGCGGCAGGATTTGGCCACGGAGTCAATGTAGGGTTTGAAGGTAAGGTGCGAGTCGAAGATGAAGTCCAAGTTACGGGCTTGGGGGACAGGGAGGATGGAGATCCCGTCAATGGCAATTGACAGGGAAGAGGAAGAGGAAGGATTGGGAGGGAAGATAAGGAGTTGAGTTTTTACCATGTTCAGTTTGAGTTGGCGTTGAGACATCCAGGCGGAGACATTAGAGAGACAGCTGGTGAGACGAGCTTGAACAGAGGGGGAGAGGGAAGGAGTGGAGAGATAGAGTTGAGTGTCGCCAGTGTATAGGTGGTATTGGAAACCGTGGGAGGCAATGAGGTTGCCTAGGGATTGGATGTAGTAGATAGAGAAGAGGAGAAGGCCAAGGACAGAGTCTTGGGGAACCCTGATCGAGAAGGGTAGGGAGGAGGAGGGGGAGGATTTAGGAAGAGATACATTGAAGGAGCAGTCAGAAAGGTAGGAGGAGAACCAGTTGAGGACAGAGTCCTGGAATCCCAGGGAGTGAAGTGATTCAAGCAGGAGCGAGTGGTCAGCAGTGTTGAAGGCAGTATAGAGATCAAGGAGGACAAGAATAGAGTAAAGGCAGTTGGATTTAGCCACAAGAAGATCGTTGGTGATCTTAGCCAGAGCAGGTGTCAGTGGAGTGATGGGGGCGGAAGCCAGATTGGAGGGGGTCAAGGGAGGAGTTGGCAGAAAGGGGGTTGAGGCAACGGGAGTAGACAAGGAGTTTGGAATGGAAGCAAAAGGGAGGAGGAGCGAGACAGGATGGTAATTAGAAGGTTCAGAGGGATTCAGAGTGGACTTCTTGAGGATGGGGGAGACAGTGGCATCTTTAAAGGCAGAGAAGGAGCCGGTAGAGAGGGAGAGGTTGATGATGTGTAGGAAGGGAGGGGCGACGGTGGAAGCAATGGTGGTCAGGAGGTGGGAAGGAATGGGGTCCAGGGGGCAAGTGGAGGAGTTGGAGGAGGACAGCAGGGAGGAGATTTCCTCAAGGGAGGCGGGAGGGAAGGAGGACAGGAGAGAGGTGGGAGGAGGAGGGAGAGTGGGGGAGTGGTAGGGGGAGAGGAGTTGGAAGCGATATCCAGGTGGATCTTGTCAATTTTAGAGGTGAAAAAGAGAGCAAGATCCTGAGCGGAGAGAGAAGAGGGAGGAAGAGGATGGGGGAGGGGGTTGAGAAAGGTGGAAAAGAGGCGGCGAGGGTCCCGGGAGCAGGACTCAATGTGTGAGGCATAGTACTGCTGTCTAGTGAGGGAGATAGCAGAGTTGAGCGATGAGGGGCAGAATTCGAAGTGGAGGAAGTCAGAGCGGTAGTGGGATTTGCACTAGAGGCATTCAGCAGCCTGGGTGCAGGAGCGGAGATGGTGAATGGTGGGGGTGAGTCAAGGGCGAGGGTTATGGGAAAACAACCTCCTAGGTTTGGTATAGCGAAAAGCCTGCTCTAATGAAGGGTGTTATAATGAGGCTGCAGTGTAATGCGCTGACCAGCTTCATTCACAACATCTTTTGCTACAAGACAATAGTGATTAGCTCTGTATGACTGGTCCAAATTCAATTTACATTAGCAGCCAAAGCAGAGTTTTCTTCAAATCTTGAAAAGGAAAACCACAGAAATACATTCAAATTCCTTTATTTATTTTAAAATAGTAAAGAATGTGTTTTAAGTTACTGAGAATTACCATATTTTTATTGGCTTTGTGCTTTGGAAGGCAATGTGTATGCAATTATAATGTCTTCTGCATTCATCTGCTCGGTTTATAGTGGGGATAAATCATGGTTAATCACGTTCAGTCTTGTACTCGCTTATAACCACAACAGTGATACATATGCCTGTAGTGTCCCACTGTTTGTTATAGGATTTCTCCTAATTCATAAAGTAGTTCATGTTCTGCAGCTGATGACACAAAGCTTTCAGCATATTGGTATGTTAAATATAATCAAGGCATTAATGCAACCAAAGTTTGCAAAGTTCTTTGTTCACTGTATTATGCATATAGATCTATTTATTTGTTTTTGCTCATTAAGGGAGTTTCCAAGAATGACAATCAACCATAGCTGGTCTCTTCCAAAAGCAATACCATGTGTCGGAGCAGAAAAAACTGTTCCTGTTTAAAGTTGAACTTTAAAGACATCTTCTCTCAGTTTTTCAGGTGATAGATTTTTAGAATTGCATTCAATGAGGAAAATTCCCTCTGGCATGATCGGCAATGAGACTGAATCACCTTTCAATTTCTAACTTTTTTTATGGCTGGGAAAATGTTCTAGTCTGATACCTTTGATACTTTTAGTCAGAACATTTGAAAAGTCTTTCTTTTTAAGAAAATCAAAACCAAAATGAAGAAGTCAAACTCTTTGCCTTTAGGATTATTTGATTAAATTTTGCCTTCCTAATTCTGCAACAAAGGTAATTTGATGTGCTTTGAATTGAGACTGTCCAGAGAACAAGGCCATCATCTACTAGGCTGTGGAGGAGCGTGGCTCTTGCTTTTGGGCAGGTAGCTAGAAGGACAAACCAACTTTCCCATCTTCTGGGAGGTGCTGAGTCCTAGCTTTAATTATTCATTTCATGGATATGTCTTGGGAGATTAGTGCTCATCACAGTAACTTCAGGGGCGTAGCTAGGTTGGAATGGGCCCAGGGACAAGATATGTACTGTGGGCCCCCCCTCGCCCAATCACCATAGACTCCCCTGTCCTGCTCCCTCCCCTCAATGTCCTTATTGCATAAAACTGTCAAATGTACTTATTAAATTAAACGTTATTTATTAAATAAAATTACAGTGTAAAGAAAACATGTACTCAGCTACTGTAATGGCTCTTCCTTGTCTTTAGCTCCGCAAAGATATCAATTATTTTTGAATAACAAAGAAAGAAGCAAGCAGGGGTGTGTGGGGAAGAACTGGGGTTTATAAAGGTGAGCCTATCTATGCCAGGTCCCTCCTAGCGGGAGCTGAGGGGATTCCAGGTTTAGTAATGAGCTTAATTCAGGTTAAAAATCACAAGACTGGGGGCTCATTCACATGTGCAGCAATTATCTGGATTTTAAAAACTGTTAAGAATGCCAGTTGCGTTCACATGCGTGCCATACCGTTGTTTCCTACAGTGAAATAACGCATTCAGACCTTCTTGGAGTGTGAGGAGCCACTCGAAGAAGAACAAAGTTGCTACCTTATAAACAAGGTTCTTTGAGATGGCTCCGAACATTCTCACAACACCCACCCTTCCAGCCCCGCATGAAATTTTTTTCTTATATTCCTAGAAAGGGTTGGAAGGAACTGTCATTCTGAGGGGGAGAGTCAGTGCTTTTTATACTAGAGGAGCTCGAGACCATCACGTGGTCTGTTATTTGAATAGGGTGAGCGTGCACAACCCAGTTGTGAGAATGTTAGACACCATCTCGAAGAACCTTCTTTACATGCTAACAACCTTTTGCTGCTGGGAGCACTGGTTTTTTTTTTGGGGGGGGGAACAGGCTGGGAGCCAGGGAGGGAGGGAAAGTGGTGGAAATGTTCTGGAAGGTAGGGATGCAAGGGAGCCAGGGAGGGAGGGAAAGCACTGGGATCTGGTGTGGGGTGCAGGGGAGCCAAGGAAGGAGGAAACATGCTGGGATCCAGGGTGGGGGTGAAGGGGAGCCAGCAAGGGAGTGAAAATGCTGGGATCCGGGGTAGGGGTGCAGGGGAGCTGGGGAGGGAGAGAAAGAACTGGGATCCAGGGTGGGGGTGCAAGGAAGGAGCCAGCAAGGGAGGGAAAGTGGTGAGATACAGGGTGGGGGTGGAGGGGAGTCAGGGAGGGAGGAAAAGTTGTGGAACCCAAGGCACTGGGTTTGGGGGGGGGGGGGAATCACCCTGCAGCGCCGCTGAGATTCCCTTCTCCAGCCCCATTGTGTGGTCCGAGCATGACCTGCTTCTCCCTCCCAGTCCAACCCTCCCTGCATCTCAGTGCTCTCCCCTGCCCAGGCTCAGGGGGCAGGGGCTGTCCTCTCCTCTCCTCCCAGCTCAGGCTCTCCCCTGCACACCCAGCGCAGCCCCGGGACCCGGCGTTCTCCCCTCCCTCGCGGCTCCCTCCCACACACACAGCTTGGCAGTCGGGTCCCTCCTGGGCGCTGCCAGCGCGCTCCACTCTCCAACCCCATCCCGGGTCCATTCTCTTCCCTGCCCCACTCTGTGCGCTCCCTCCCAGCAATCTCCCCCCCCAGCGCGCTGCCCAAGCCCGAGCTTTGCAACCCGGGCTCAGGAGCCGTGCGCTTCACTGGTGCTTGCTACCCACTCCCGAGAGCATGGGCTTGGTCCAGATCAGGAGTTGGAGTCCTCAGCTCCCTCCTGCCAGGTCCCCAAAACTCACAGTTACCGCTGCGCTGCCACTGGATCCTCCTGGCTGCCTTGCTCGCTCCCTCCATCTGTCGCCACCCTGACTCCGAGCACAGCAGAGTGAAGCTGCCCCGGGGGACGGTACTTGCAGCCCCCAGGCTGCCCCCACCTGCCCCTTCAGCCCCCCCATGGAGCAAGCCAGCGAGCTCTCCACATGGCAGGGACCCGGAAGTAACTCCGGGTCTCCGCCATGTGGAGGGCTTGCATGCTTGACCTGCCCCCCATAACCATGTATGGCTATGGGGGGGCGGGTCAAGCGTGATGTCAGCCCACGGCTGACCAATGGGGGGTGCTGTCCCCGTGGGTGGGCCCAGAGGGGAGGGACTGAGGGGGGACCATGCGTCAGCCAGCAGGGGGGACCAGGCGGAGCTGCCGAGCCACAACTTGGGGGGAAGGGAAACCTCAGATGGGACAGGCTGCTGGCTTAGTTACCATAGGGATGGGGCGATGGGCCCCCAGTCACGATGGGCCCCGGGACAAATGTCCTGGTTGTCCCTATGGTAGCTACGCCCATGAGTAACTTGTCACAAAGCCTGTCTAGAAAAAATTTACTATCACAGCTAATGCGGTTTTATTTAATCACCCAAAATGCAATGTACTTATGGTCAATAATAATAATGGAAAGTGAGATCACATATAATGAGGGTCCCATTCTGTTCTCCCTCTGGTGTAAATCAAGCATAATGCCATTAAATCCAGTGGTGTTATACTTGTGTAAAACTTGTGTAAGTGACAGGGAAATCATAGCCTTGTATCCTGCTTACAGTGCTTAGGAGGATCTTGCATCCATACAAGTACACAAATGGGGATATTTTCAAGAGCACAAGAGACAGCAAAGCACATAGGGCCCAATCCAAAAACATGCACCAAGTGCAGGTTGTGTGCATGCAGCAAGCATACATTATGTGTGTACCAAGTACAGAATGTGTGTGCACTGTATGTGCACTGTGCATACTATGCGTTTGGCATGCAGACAGCCTGCACTTGGTGCATGCACATTCCTTGGATTGGCCCCACCATAGTTCCCTTTGGGAAATGGGGGATGGGAAAGTCTAATTGGACGGTTTGATTTAAATCTCCCACAGAATACATGACGTCTCCACTGTGTTCAGCTGGAAGAGCTGATGGACCAAAATCTATGTGGATTTATCCTTCCACTTACTAAATGTGTACTTGTGCTTTGAAAATAAAAAGGTCACATTTAAATGAAGAATTAATATTCTAACTGGTTGATTTCAGCAAATCCTGTACAGTATTTAGATACTAATTACTGCCCAATTAAAGGGCTAATGTCAGATATGTCCTCCATTAACAAAGACAGGGAAATACACAGAGTTGAAACGTCAAAATTAATAGTGGCTAATATTTGAATATGCAGACAAGGGAGTTTTAAAGAGCTAGTAACATTGGTTTGTACAGTAAGAGACCATTACTCAGATTTACGCCAAAACAGCAACTCATGTATTATTGTTATTTTGATGTTGCATCTGACATTTGACTTGTGTGAAAGAAAAAGACGTCTCATTGTGTAAGTCATGCAAGGGGCCACAGTGACAATCCACTGTAGATGGGCACTCTAGCCTCATACTGCAAGCTAGCAGTGATCGAGGGGGACACATACTTAGTTTTTTTTGGTACTTATGCCCTCTGAGATAACTTCTCGGGGCAAGAGAGAGAGCTTGCATACTCTCACTAATACTAGTTGGTCCAATAAAAGGTATCATCTGAACGACTTTGGGTGAAAACAGACATGACGCTAACCACCCTTGGTGATCATTTATGCATGTTTCAGGGCTGCATGGGGCACCAATACAGCCCAGCAACATGCATAAATAACCACCAAGGGTGGTTAAAGGGTGGTTAGCGTCATGTCTGTTTTCACCCTTTGTCTCTTTCCCAGGCCAAAACAGGGGATTGCCCCCTTTAATGTAACATTTTTGAAATAGCAGTTGGCTCTAGCTACCTTTTTGTCTGTATGAAGGTTTTGCCATTAGTTGGGCACACAAACCAGCTAGTGGCTTCTTGATAAACTAGTCCAGGGCTGGGGACCTTTTTTCTTCCTGTGGGCTACCTTTGAAAATTAGCACAGGCTCTGCAGGCTGGGTAGGAACTGCACGTGGGGGTGCTCAGGATTGGGAAACGAAGGGGACAGTTCAGATCAGGAGTTGATGCCACGGGGAAACCCATTCCTTATCTTTAAATGTGTGCCCTTATCTCTGCTGCCTTCCTATGAGCTCACTTTTTCAGTGCTTGAGGGGAGGAACTGGATTCAGGGGCCACATCCAGAGAGGTCCCCGCGCCCCCGTGAACTATAGCAACAGGCTACTTCAGTTCCTGTCAAGTAGCAACAACAGTCACGTAGAAGAGCTATTTCTACCTCACCCTTCCCTTGAGGCTCAGGGTGGCTTACAATAAATATGAATAAATCACTATGAATGGCAGGCATCAGCTTCTGGTCTGCCAATGACTGGTGAGATGTGAGGGAAGGGAGGGACTGGATAGGAGTATTCCACACTGCCTTCAGGCTGGGAACATGGCAGTCTGGGATATCATCCAGCGATGCATGGATGGATGGGGTGACAAAAGGAGTTGCTGACCACAGGTTCACTACCGGATGCAATATTGCTATTCAATTTCCTTTGCAACTTGACGCATTGCTCCTTAGAAATCATTGTGTTTAAAAAAGAGATGCTAGGTATCTCAGAAGATCAGGATCTAGGCAGACTCTTTACCCAAACACAGACTTTTGGGTTCCCATTACTTGGATCCTTCTATGTGCAGTATGCTAAGCAGAAGGATTTCAGGATAAAGCAATTTTGGCATCCAAAGACTGAGCATGAAATCATAAGGCAGTCAGTAGCTGAGCACCCAGGGAGAACACAATCTGATTTATTACCTTTACATTTTATTTACAGAACCTTTTAGCACACAGACTGCCATTGCCCTGCAGATTTCCATTTACTTATTTATTTGGCATAAGTTCTCAAGAGATCAAAAGGAGTTGTGCCACGTGCAGGTTGTGTCTTCTAGCTGGAAACAGCTGAAATTTCCCTTCCAGAGAAACCCGTGTTTCATTCCCGTCACAGGAAGAGGACATTCAAACTGGCGTCATTGCGGTTGTGTCGAGCCTTTATTTGCCTCAGGATGCTGCTGAGATTTGATAGGAAATGGCTCTCTGAATAAACCTCCGCCAGAGGCTTAGGAAATGTATTGCCTGACTGGAAAGTGGTCACTGTGCCTTGCAGAAGGGAGGAGCTTTTTATAGTTGCAAGCTGTGCCCCACATTTAATGATTTGAGACAGTGCTGAAATAACTATCTGTGGCAAATATCGTATCTGATTTTTTGCCCAATTTGAATTGTATCCACCAAAATGGATGATAACGGCTACTGAGGTCCATGGGTGAAAACAGGCATGACGCTAACCCTTCAGCCACCCTTGGTGGTTATTTATGCATGTTGCAGGGCTGTATTGGTGCCCTATGCAGCCCTGCAACGTGAATAAATAACCACCAAGGGTGGTTAAAGGCTGGTTAGCGTCATGTCTATTTTCACCCGCTGATAAAATGGGTTAAAATTTTATTATACATGTTGCAGGTCTGCAGGTGTGCTCTATGGGTGCCCTGCAATATGTATAATATAATACTATTGTCTGTGTTTCCTGTGCAGACCCTATCACAAAAGGGTCTGCACAGGAAAGCAGACTTGTCTAAAACTGCATAGCTTAAAATGTTCAGATCTATTGCAACCAGTAAAAACAAAGCATTTATTTCACAAAGATGCTGAAACAGTCGAAATGCTTAGATCGATTATTTGTGTATGTGCGTGCTGAGCTTTCCTGAAGGTGGTGAGGAGGAATAATGTTCTGACTCATTTTTAAAAGTTCTACTAGGGACTTCAGCTTACCGCCTACATATCCCTATGTCTTTTTCTCTTCTCAAGTAAGCCCTTGCATTTGATCTTTCTGTGTGGCCTAGCCATGCAAATGTATTATTTTTACAGTCTACTGATTGGGAAAGTTGAGTAAATCTTGTTTAGAAAAAAAAGGGAAGCAATCTCTCTCTTTTGATCCAAATGCTACATATATTTTTTTCCATATGAATCTCACATATCAAAGACCCCAAAGAAAATAATTTATTATCTTGGAGGTGAAAATCCTTCCTGTACAGAGAGCTGGTCCAAAGGTTCAACATCACTTTAGTCCCACTTAAACTCAAAATAGAGCTTAATTGGTGCTTGGGCCTTGACCTCTGTAAAAGAATGAATTTCATACTTTTGAACAAAATGCCTGACTTTCGTTTAATGATTTGTTTTCATGTAAATTTCACCTCCGTAAGGGGTGGGCTTGCTCTACACACCTGCAGAGAAGGCATAAGGTGCCCACTTACCTCACTTCATGAGCTCTGTAAATCACTTTTTTAATGTGTGGGAAGCTTGGTCACATTTTATAATGTGAGCCTTTGCGGTGCTTATTCCCCTTGATAGTCAGATTGGTGGTACAGTGAGTAAAATAAGGGGGTACAACCTTTCTTGTTCAATTGTCAAAATGTGACACAACCCCACGATACATCTATAGTATGTCCTTTCCCATGTTTCAAAATTAGGAATGATTTTTCCTTGGCCATATTGTTGTTGCATCTTATATGAATTGAATTGTACGCTTTAACTTTGGCATTCATTACTCAGCAGTGTATTCGGAAATAATATTACTTTTACAAAACTGCTGCAAGTGATAATTACTACAATATCCAGAAACTTTCTGTGTGCTAGAAAAAAGGTTGCTCATTATTACTGTTTAGAAATGCATGATGCCGTGATTCAAAATGAGTCTGCATCGGCTGTAATTGGGTGAAGGACATACGCACAGGCTTACCTTTAAGTGAATCGCCCTGTTAAAGTCAATGCGAGCGCTTTAAGATAAGCACATGCTGGAGTGGTTTGCTGGATCAGGGCCTCAGACATTAGCAGCAATTTTTCATATGGCATTTGTAAACCAGATGGTGCCCATTTTAGATGACCCCCTCCCCCNGATGGGGTGACAAAAGGAGTTGCTGACCACAGGTTCACTACCGGATGCAATATTGCTATTCAATTTCCTTTGCAACTTGACGCATTGCTCCTTAGAAATCATTGTGTTTAAAAAAGAGATGCTAGGTATCTCAGAAGATCAGGATCTAGGCAGACTCTTTACCCAAACACAGCCTTTTGGGTTCCCATTACTTGGATCCTTCTATGTGCAGTATGCTAAGCAGAAGGATTTCAGGATAAAGCAATTTTGGCATCCAAAGACTGAGCATGAAATCATAAGGCAGTCAGTAGCTGAGCACCCAGGGAGAACACAATCTGATTTATTACCTTTACATTTTATTTACAGAACCTTTTAGCACACAGACTGCCATTGCCCTGCAGATTTCCATTTACTTATTTATTTGGCATAAGTTCTCAAGAGATCAAAAGGAGTTGTGCCACGTGCAGGTTGTGTCTTCTAGCTGGAAACAGCTGAAATTTCCCTTCCAGAGAAACCCGTGTTTCATTCCCGTCACAGGAAGAGGACATTCAAACTGGCGTCATTGCGGTTGTGTCGAGCCTTTATTTGCCTCAGGATGCTGCTGAGATTTGATAGGAAATGGCTCTCTGAATAAACCTCCGCCAGAGGCTTAGGAAATGTATTGCCTGACTGGAAAGTGGTCACTGTGCCTTGCAGAAGGGAGGAGCTTTTTATAGTTGCAAGCTGTGCCCCACATTTAATGATTTGAGACAGTGCTGAAATAACTATCTGTGGCAAATATCGTATCTGATTTTTTGCCCAATTTGAATTGTATCCACCAAAATGGATGATAACGGCTACTGAGGTCCATGGGTGAAAACAGGCATGACGCTAACCCTTCAGCCACCCTTGGTGGTTATTTATGCATGTTGCAGGGCTGTATTGGTGCCCTATGCAGCCCTGCAACATGCATAAATGACCACCAAGGGTGGCTAAAGGGTGGTTAGCGTCATGTCTATTTTCAACCCATCTTCATCAGGTATCCATTTAATTTTGGCTACTTGCACATGTGCAGCAGCTGAAAACAAAGCAATAAAATAACCAAGCAACACAATAATGAAATATCTGAAAACTGAAGAAAATACTCCCAAATATGCAAATCTCTGGTTTGTGTATGGCTATTTGATATTCAGAGGGCTATCCAAAACTAGTATGTACAAATACAAAGCCCTGTATTCATTTCAGCACTAATCAGATTGGTCTGATTCTGATTTCATAGCAGTGGGATTCAATTACTGGTATTTGACCTCATTTAATTAATTATTTATTAGTTACTTTTTATAATCTGGGGTTCAGCCTCACTTGCTTCTCATTTTTATAAAGGCAATAAGAAAACTGGATTTGAGGCCTGCTGCTTCTTGCATTAGATCAAATGAAGTAAGGGGGAAACTTTTAATCTTGATGAAAATTCAGACTTCCCCAAATTGTGTGACTTTAAAGTTTCAGGATTTTGTGGGAAGTTTTACAGCAGAAATAGGATCTCACCTTTCATTTTTAAAGGTCAGTGTCTAGCCCTCTCTTTTGTTTGTGGTGAAAATTTTGAAACGAAGGGTGTTTTTAAATGAGATGCTACCACGCCTGGCCACCCAGGACGGAGCCACTCATCTGACCACCTGACTGAAGGGGGTGCAGGGGGATGAGTGCTCCCGTGAGCCACATAGCATCAACTCACGGACACTCATGGCACACTGCCAAGAAATCTGGAATGCGCCGTGTGGGGCAAGCCAAAAAAGTGCCTGGCAATGGGCAGCCATGCATCCCCATCCCATATGAACTGGGGCAGCCACCCAGCCAGCAGGCAGGTCTCCTGCTCATAGTCACTGTGGGCAGGGGACACGGCCTTTGCAAGTCACAGGAAATGGCCGCCAGCACTGGGGAGCCCAGTTCCGCAGCACTCACACCTGAGACATGCTAGTTTCAAAGGCCAGTCTGGTGCGCTTCCCCCTCCCCCATGGTTTGTGGCGGCTACCGTGGTAGCCACACTGAGAGCCACTGATTAGAATCCCTCCCCACGCACTCCACCTGAGATGGGTGCTTCGTAGCCGTGTCACTCAGCGGCCACGGACCCACCACCCTCCAGCCTTGCTTATTTCAAAACACCCCATGACTGCAGTGTGCCCCGAGGACTCAAACTGAAAGGCAAATAAGAAGAGCCCAAATGTTTGTTTTTTAAAACGTAAATATTGATAAATGATTTAATCTCCTAAATCGTGGGGGGGGGGGGCTAATGTTTTTTGAACATTTACTTTGACAACTGTGAATATTTAATGGTGTTTTTAACCTGTGGGTGAATGGTGTCTCCAGTTGTTCTATACGATGACCAGCTCTAATCTATCAATCAGTCATCATCATCCAATCATTATCACCATCATCGCCCATGATTCTAGGCTAGAGTATACATTCCCAGAGGGGGTTGTAGAGTGGGAGGGGGGCAGGGTCCGGAAAAGGGTGTAAATTACACCAGCTATTCTGTTGTTTCGTTCTAGGACTGGAATCTTACCTGTTTAGGAATCCTTTCTCTGCCAGCTTCAATGGGTGGCTGCCCTTGCACTGTTGACTGATTTAGGATTAGCATCTAGGGCCACCTGCAATACAGCCCTATCCATCATCTGATGGGCAATGCTCCTCTTAGTCGGTGTTGGCTATTCGTTAAACTCTCTTTTTTTTCTCTGGATATACCTCATCTGTGCATTAGAATCAGCACTTTCAGATAGAAAAAAAAGGCAGTCACAACACAGAGACATTTCAGTGTATGCTGTTGCATTCTGGATGTATACATGGTGTCTCATAAGATGGACAGAACTGCTCACCATTAACCTCTGTTTCAATAGCCTTCTGTTGAAAAACTGTCTACATCCTGGGGAATGGTAGGGTTGGAAATCTGTTTCAATGCCCGAGGAAAAGAAATGCTTTTGTTCTCTTGATCTCCCACAGCACTGCTGGGCCGTGGCAAAGAGGAGGATGATGAGCTCAGGGCATCAGAGTCCTTTTAAAATCAACACTTTATCCACCCAAGTTGGGGCTGCCAGGAATTATATTGCACACACGGGCCATTTTTAATGACTCGGGCCTAACAAATCTGATTTACAGCTTAAAAACAACAACATTGTGGTTTTTATAGAAAGTATAAATTTAAAGTTGAAATGTGCCAGCAGTAAACTTTCCGATGCTTCATGCACAGCTGGGACCAGCAGCAAAAGAATGGCATAGCGCTATAATTAATAATCTCCCACTATAAGGCGTTAAAATGAAGCAATGTTCTTTTCAGAGTAGATTGCAAGGTGACATGAGCTCTGTGCTCCACTGTGACAGGTCACTTTAGATTTCAGTTGAGCAGTGTGAAGGGATCAGAGCTGACATAAACAGATGCGAAACACAAGGCTTGCAATATTAAGCAAGATGCGCACCATGTGGCTTTGTTATTCAGCTTTTAGTATATTCCTACTCCATGTATTCACCAGCGGGACTTGGCAGTAGTTCTGTCTACGTTTTAGTTTGGTGCATGGAAACACTCTTCTTTAACCAGGTTTAGCCATTTAAATTTTATAAATGTATTTGCTTATATCCCACTTTACCCCGGGAGCTCATAGCAGGTTATAACATATATGAATGCGCACACGCACACACATGCACATGCTTCTACAATTGCTTCTACATTATTATATATAGAACGTATCTATCTATCTATCTATCTATCTATCTATCTATCTATCTATCTATCTATCTAATCATCATTGCCATTTAAAAAGTGTCCTGTTCTTACCTCCGCAAGCCCTATCCCTGCCTGCCAAATGCTTGGCCAAATAAAAATGTTTTCCATTGTCTCTGTAAAATGCTCAGACTTAGGCTTTGGTGAACTTCCAGATGAAGGGCAGCTGGTGAGAATACCTCTCTGCATGCCCTTTCTGTATGTACTTGTCCTACCCATCGCTGGTACATAGAAGAAGGTGTTCCCAGCTGACCTCAGGGTTGTGATGGGACATAGGATTAGAGGCGGTCTTTCAGATATGTGGGGCCCAAGCCAGTTAGGGCTTTATAGATCAAACCCAACATCTTGAATTGTGAACAAAAATGATATTGGGAGCCAGTGCAGACTCTGGAGCATGAGACTGTAATATGCACCCAGTGACCCACTGTTACAGAAGAACACAGGGGAACAGAAGAAGCCATTAGGGATGGGTAAATGTGGTTCGGAAGTTCGGAGTTTGGCCCGAACTCAGCCTGTTCGGATGACCAAACCCGAACCCGAACTGGCCGAACCGAACTAGATTTCAAATGTCAAAATGACCAAACAGTTCGGTCAGTTTGGATCGCGTTCAGGTGAGTTCGGGTGGCAAAAACGTGTCACTGGAAGGCATAACATGACAGGGAGGGGGAGTCAGCTGAGGAGCAGACTTCCAGGCATCAGGGGTGGAGAGGCTTGGAGTAGCAGCCAGCCTGCCCAATCACCATCCCTTTTCGCCTCAGACCACTGACTTCGCAGTCTGCGATTGGCCATGGGCTAGGCTGCACGGAACCAATGGGGCTTGCGGTGAGGTGGGCGCAGCAAGAAACAAAACTGATTGCCTCCCCCCTTCCCAACACCTTCTGAGCTAGTCACTGTTCCTGAACAGGAGGCGTTTCAGAAGGCTCCCTCTCTCCCAGCAGTTTTTGTTCCTTCCCAATTCTAATCCATTGCCATCCTCCTCCTATTTCACCCATCCAACCCATTTACCTCCATATTACCATTTATTTAGATTATATTACATAGAGTTAGGTGTTATTTTTTGTTTTTACCCCTCCCTCTGTTCCCTGTGTTCAATCTTCCTTCCCCTTCCTCCCTCCCCCCTATATTGAATCCTTTCCCTCTCCCTCTTATTCCATCCCTGATTCCCTTCCCCTGTTTTAAGTTTTGGATTTATTTAGAGTAGGATTATTATTAGATTGATTTTCATTTCAGTTTTGTACCCCTCCCTGTGTTCTTTGTGTTTCCCCCTGTGTAATATTGTATATATATATAGATAGTTATTAGACAGATAGTTACTAGATAGATATACATAGTAATTAGCTTACTTATAGAGATAGATATACAGTGTGTTTGTAGGACAAGGTCTTTGTAGTTAATTATCAGGATATTCCATTGAGTTTAATAGGTTTTAGAATAGTTAATAGCAGTTAGATTTAGTGTGTGTATATATATATACACCCCTGACGGCGGATCCTGGGGCTGGAGTGGCTGTTTCTTGGTGCAGTGGAATGACATTGCCTCTGTGCGAGGAATGATGGCCCCAGGACCCACCGTCATGGGTCTGGGGTCATCATTCCTCACACAGAAAGCCTTTTTTCTGAACGCCTGAACCGAACTGAACACAACCGAACTGAACGGCCAAACCCAAACGCGGCTACCGAACCGAACAGCCGAACCTGAACCGCAATCTGTTCGCCCATCCCTAGAAGCCATAGGTAGTTGTCTGAGAATGGGACTACTTAGAATATTAAGCTGCCTGAACAGTTATTAGTGCATTTTAAATGGTAATTAACCAAGATGGTGCTGGTCAGGGGAAGAGGAGTCAGTTGGAGGAGAGAAAAGGCAGAAGGGATTATAGGAGCTGTGACTTGTCTTGAATTGATATTATCTGAACTTGAAACCTGAACTGTGTTACCTGTTCGCTCTGCATAATCAATTTAATTGTGTTTACACCTAACCTGGAGGCTGGGGTATCGTCTGTCTCGCCCCTGCTTGGCTACAATGCTGCTAATAGGGGATCACCACCAGGAACCAGGTCAGGAAAAGGTGAAACACCAACTAGAGAGAGAGTAAACCCGGACCAAAGGTCAGGCCTCTGGATCCTTGGGGAGTGAGGGGTAACAGGCTGGTGGCAGCGAGGAGTTCCAAGGACCAGTGTTGATTGCCACACCCACCCCTGAAAGGAGGCAGGTTGCCATGTTCTGAATCAACTGCAGCTTGCAAGCAGTCATCAAGGGCAGCTCCACATAGAGTGCAGTGCAGTAGATTAGCCTCAGGTTTACAAAGACCTGGATGACAGTGGGCATCTTTAGACATAACAAAGATCGAGTGTCAAAATTCCTAAGCACGTGTTTGGCCGTTGTGTGTAAGCACCATAACAGTCCCAACACTAATTTGGCCACCTGTTGAACACGCGATGTGAACACCATTGCATCACAAGGACAATTTGTTTGTTCTGGCTGAACATGTGACCAACACTGTCTCTAATGATATTGTGTGGCATGTTAGCAAGTACAACACAGAGAATGAGGTGGCAGTGCTTGTGTGCTGAGATTGGGTGGCGATCAAAACACCAATTTGGCCCAAGATGGGCTGTGTGTTTAAGCAGCATCACATGGTGAACACAGAGCCAAACCGGAGTTCATAGCAAGGTCAAAACACACATTCAGACACCCGCTGACATTATGTCTAAAGACACCCAGTGGCTAAGTCTGAATATTAGGGGCGGGACTTGGGCAAAATTTTGGTTCTCGGTTTCTATTGGTTTCGGTTGTCTGTCTACCGGTTCTTCTTTTGGTTCTCGGTTCTCTCGGTATCAGATTTTTAACACTGCGGTTTCCCCCACTGACTTCAATGGGAAAAGCCGTTAATGTTAAAAATTCGATAAAAAAACCAATGCGAAAGATCTGATACTGCCGTCACCGAGAAAGAACCAAAATATCGGATGAATCTGATATAGCCATTATTGGCTACTTTCAGTTCTCAGCAATACCAAAAGTCCCATCCCTACTGAATGTGACAGGAAGGGCCACAGCCTCCTCACAGATGGAATTGGTGAAAAGTGCTCCCTGATGTTCTGGGTGCAACAAGGGATCCAGAGCATACCAAAGGTATTCACAGATGTGACAGCACCGCCATCAACCTGCCTGGGGGTGGGGAGGGCTACCCCTGGCCAGGGCAGCTCCGGCGACTGGAACAGATATCCCCACCACCTGCCCCGGCTGGGGAGGGGGGTGGGGAACGCTGCACGGCCGGCCAGATCCATCCCTGTGCTGCGATTGGTGCCGCACCCCATGCCATGCCAGGCAGCCCGCATAGCTAATGTAATGTGTGACCAGCATTGGCACTACCCCAGCCAGCAAGAAATGAAGTCCAGCACTACTACCAGCTGACCAGGAGGGCGCTGCTGCTATCTGGATCGGCTGTTTACTGGTGAGTGTTTGGCCACTCGTGGAAGCAGGGGCTCTCTCCTGGTCTGGTCAGTCTGTAGCAGTGGCAGCTCATCCCCTGTTTTCCCTAGCTGGAGTTGGAGCAGGTGCTGCTGCAAGCATAGAGGTGAACCTACATGCTGATCTCTAGCTCACGCCTTCCTGCATGTGCCACTCCATGCCTTTGCTACAGCCAGGAATAGCATGTGAATGTACCCAGAGTTTCTGGTCTGACTTGCACCAGCTGACTGTGGTCCCCAAGACAGCTATGGCACTTGGGGACTGGTTGAGCACCCTCCACTATGGTCACACGTACAAACATGCCCATATAATACTACAGAGGTTTGGCTTCTCTACACCTGCTACAAACATGCAAAGTAGATCACCAGCAGGCCAGACATGGGGTCTCTCAAGTTCTCATGTGCCTCAAGAAGAGTGCAAAGGGAGCAGAGCCAGCCCAGGGGACCCAATCCTTTATATGGGCAGTCAGAATTCAAGGTAAAAGTATTTAGTCTACATAAGGTTTTGTTTAAAAGGTTCCATTCCTTCCCTTCCCCAAGTTTTATAGAGAATTATTTGATAAGTGGCTTCATGAAAGCAATTCTTTTACTAGATAGATGAACTCCACTTTAAAAAAATAATTAAAAAAAATAAACACTATTCATTAAACCCAAACTCAGGCACTATACTGTAATGATTTCCAAACTTCAAATAAATAGACTTTTCAATGGCAGTTGTCACGTTTAGGGCCTGTCAGCAAACATATGCACATGGCCCCCTCCTCTACACAACAGGCATTCGCTTTCTAGATCTGTTGTCTTTTCCACATTTGTGCCAGTTTCCATGGTATTGAAAATGAACCTCAAGATTTCAGAGAAGGCATCCCCCCCTCCCCCCCAAAGACATTTGGGAGAGATCTGCATATTTCATTTGGTTAATTGTGGTTCTTACTTCTTATGCTTATTTTGTGCATAATTACTTAACAGCTTCTACTCATGGTTAGGGATTGCTCCTACAGCCTAAGAACATAAGAACTGTCATACTGGGTCAGACCAATGGCCCAGCATCCTGTCTCCAACAGTGGCCAATCTCTGTCTCTTGGGAGAAGTACCCACCAATCACAATAAGCAATCCATTCCCCCGTTGTTCCAGCCCCCAACAGTAAGATGCTAGGTTCCCAAAACCTACTTGGCTAATAGCTATTAATAAATCTATCAGCCAAGGACTTATCCAATCCTTTTAAAAAACTAGCTGCACTACCGGCATTGACCACTTCCCCTGGCAGTAAATTCCACAAGTTATTTGTGCACTGAGTGAAAAAATACTACCTTCCATCCTAGCTGTTGAAAAGTAGAGTTTCAGCTAACAGTTTTTTTCTGCAATTTTACTACAGGTAATCCACCAAATCCTGAATATAATCACATGAAGCACATGGATAGTACACTTCATCCAGCAATTACAATAATATTTAAAACTGGCGACGGGGGCATCATTATCCCCATTTTACAAATGGGGAAGCTGAGGCACCAGGAAGTGAAGGTATCTGCTCAAGGTTAAACAGTTATGTCAGTGGCAGGTGAAGGAAGCTAGCCCAGGCCTCCTCAACCTCAAACATGGGACCTCTTCACTAAACACTGGTGATGTCTAGGGGCCTATTTGTATGTGTGAGGGGAAAGGATATGGACTGAAATCCACTCCTGGTGATGAATTTGACAGTGTCTAGATTTAGGCTACAGAGTCAAAGTATTACTGTGATATCTTTTATTGGACCAACTACAGTTGGTGGAGGTATGCACACTCTTGGACCTCACAGGCTTGAACTGTATGCACTTTTAAAAAGTCATGTACTGGTTATGGATTGTTATGACTGTGAAACTCTAGCAACTAGTACTGGATGACTGACAAATTTTCTGAAGTAGAGGGCAGAACAGAAGGCTTTAATGAACATATCAGAGCCGGAGAGTTGTATATTCAATTAGCAACCTACTGGAAAACTCACAGCCTGTCTTGACCCGCTGGGAGGGAATCAGCCCACCAAACATTGGTGGCTGCAGGACCATTTGCACAGATGCCAGGTAAGTGCTCAGGAGAATATGATAAGATCAGCTCTTTGTTTTATTTTAAAGTGCTTTTTCCAAGATGTTTTCATCTCTCCAGCGGAATGAACAGCTAAAAATGGCAACACCGTATTTCAAGTTAGCAGGTTGAAAAACCAGCCTTGCTGGGAAATGAACTCATGACCTTTTCAGCAAAAGGTAAAGCTGAACACGCAGGATTTCGCATACAGAACTTACTAAATATATTGTCGAGCAACAGCTCAAGAGGGCAATAAAAACAGAGCCAGACTAACAGCTCAAGCTAATGCAAACAGAATGTGCCATGTAAAAAAGGTATCAATCAAGGCTTTAAGACGACAAATTTGGCTGCCTGGTAAACTTACACCACAGCAAAAATAAAAACTGGGATCAGTGTTGCATTTTGGATCTTGCCTCGCTCGCTGTGTTTATACACATTTCCTTTCCATCCATAACCTTTAAAAATAGACAGGTGGCCCTGTATTAATTGCAGCCTAGCAGCTCAAATAGACTGGGTACTAGTTGCAGCAGGCATTGCTCTTTCCTTTAGGAGAGATGGGGTGCAATCCTACACCCCCTGACAAACTGTGCAGACGTGAGATGCAGTTTGAGGATGCTGGCGCTCAGGCATGTGTGCGTGCCACTGGTGCAGCAAGCCATGCGGGACATTGGCCTGTCCCTTCTGAGACGGCCTGCTATGCACACGGCACGCCTGCGCAACTGAGCTCATGCCACCCTGCTCAGTGCTGCGCCTGCCGCTGGGGTAAGTTGGGTGTTGGATTGTACCCGTAGTGTTTTAATGTGCGCAGGAAAAAAAAGATTCAAACCGCAAAGAAAATTCAGACCAGATTTGATTTCCTTTACAAAATTTATTTATTTATTTATTTTAATAGATTTATATCCCGCCCCTCCTGCCATGCAGCCTAAAACAATAAACAATAAAAACAATTTAAAACACTCAATACAAAAAATTTAAAATATTTAAAACAGGGCTAGCAATATATAAATGTTATAAGTTAGGTGGGGGAGATAAAACCCCTCACCCCACCCTCCCACCCTCCCCAAAGGCCTGGGCAAACAGCCAGGTCTTACAGTTCCGCCGAAATGTCAAAAGGCTTGGGGCCAGGCGAGCTTCCTCCGGAAGGGAGTTCCACAGCCGCGGCCCTACCACCGAGAATGCCCGCTCCATCGTGGCCCCCCGCTTAACACGGGGGACCTCCAGGAGGGCACCCCCGGCAGACCGCAGGAGTCGTTCCGGGGCGCGAAGGGCGAGGCGGTCCCTAAGGTAAGAGGGGCCAAGGCCGTATAGGGCTTTATAGATCATTACTAGGACCTTGAACTTGGCCCGGCACACTATCGGCAGCCAGTGCAGCGCTCGGAGCACCGGTGTAATGTGCTCCCGGCGACCCGTCCCCGTAAGAAGACGGGCCGCCGCATTCTGCACCAGCTGCAGCCTCCGGGCCAAGAACAAGGGAAGCCCCACGTAGAGCGCGTTACAGTAGTCGAGCCGCGAGGTGACGAAGGCATGGATGAGGGAGGCCAGGTCCGGGCCAGAGACATACGGACGCAGCCTACGTACCAGATAAAGCTGGCGGAAGGCAGCCTTAGCGACTGCCTCCACCTGCCGCTCCAGCCGCAGGTCTGCGTCCAATATGACCCCCAGACTCCGGACCTGCTGAGCTACAGGGGGGCAAACCCCCCCAACCAGGGGGGCCACCACCCCCTTCGCCCTCCCCACCACCATCACCTCCGTCTTATCTGGGTTGAGCTTCAGTCTGCTCCGCCGCATCCAATCCGCCACGGCCTCCAAACATTGGGATAGCACCGAGACAGCAGGGTCTGGGTCGGTAGAAAACGAGAGGTACAGCTGAGTATCATCAGCATACTGGTGACATCGCACCCCGAACCCTCTCACGACCTCCCCCAAGGGCTGCATATAGATGTTAAATAATAATGGAGACAAGATCGATCCCTGCGGAACGCCACACGGTAAGGCGCGGGGGCACGATGTCTCCTCCCCCAACACCACCTGCTGGCTTCTCCCCGAGAGGAATGAACGGAACCATTCAAAGATGGTTTTTTCAGCAGGGGGCGCACCACAGCCTCCTTGAGGCAGGGCGACAACCTCTCCTGCTGCAAGGATGCATTCACCACCCTCGCCAGCACCGCCACCAACATCTTACAGGAGAACATCCACGCTTAGATTGTACTATACGGCCTGAAGGGTAAGGAAGCTTTGATGGCACTCTTGGATGTGGGCAACATTTTCTCACGAATCCATCTCTTTGACAAATTGGAATCTGCTCTGATAAGACTGCATTTGGCATTTTGCTCTGCATCAGTCAGTTAATGCTGTGCTTATGCTAGCTGTACTTAATGAAGGCATTAATGTGCCTTCATTTTTAAGCAGAAGAGTACCCACATCTCTACCTGATTGCGTAAGCGAGATGGCAGTTCCTCAAGCTCCATGTTTGCTTTCATTCAAATGTTCTCAAGTGCACTAGCTTTCAATAAAGGGAACAATGCGGGGCTGTTATCTAAAAAATTAGAGTGCCAAATGGAAAACAAACACACATTTCTTGAATTGCTACACAAAAGAGTAGTTCTAATTGTCTAAATTCTTCACATTAGTGTTTACCATGTTTATCTGAATCTGAGGCCGAGGCTTTTTTTGTTCCACCTTTGGAAAATCAAGGGTGCTTTTATTCCTTTATTAAGAAAAATATGTTCAGCCACGTCAATGAGAAAAGGGATGTGCTGTTAACACTAGTGCTAGAGCCTTTTGCACTGGCTGGAGTCCCATTCACTTCCACAGGACCCATGCCAGTGCTAGGTGCTACCACTGGCTCTAAAATCTGAAAGATTGTGCTCAGAGGGTAAAAACAGTTGTTCGGGAAACAGCGGCCGGTTTCTCTGAGTTGGGGACGGGCACCAAACTAACATGCCTGTGGCTGGAGAGCTGTTCTGCTGCCCACATGCCCCGGATAGGATGGGGAGCTCAACATACATGCAGGCGATTGGCCCCGCGCTGCTCCCAGTGCCCTTCCCCCATCCCCATGACTGATAGCCATATCGACCAGCCATGGTGCTCGGCCATGGCGGCCCCTGCCCCGAGGCGAGGATGGAAGGACTGAACACACGTGTGAGGATGGAAGGACTGAACACAGCCCACGTTGGCCCAAGTGGGTGGTCCTTGGCCTGGGCTGTGTCCTGAGAGATTTTCCAAGGACGCAGCCTGAGCTAGCCACCTACCCACCCCAGGGCAGTCCCGAGCCAACTTTTGGCGGCGTGTGAACACACATGCCAGTGGGTCCCGGGCACAGTGGGCTACTGTCACATCTGCTTTTAACAAGTTTCAGACTCATTCTTCTTATTCACTTGCTTTCCTGGCAGACTACATCACCCATCATGCATCTGAGCCTTAGGGATAATAATTTTAATTAATTAAATTTAATACAATTTAATTAAATAAATAAAATCCACTCCTGCACAACCAGCAAATCATTTTAAGGAAATGTTAACAAAGCTTTTTTTAAAAAAAAAATCCTCAAAACATCAAGATTTTAAAGTCTCTTCCTGAATTTGAATTGATCTTTGGTTTGGTAAATGAAGTATAAAGACAACTGTATCACTTCTGCATGCACTTTGTCTTGCTTGGTAATAAATATCTGGGGATACATTTCCAGCAGAATCTAAAATGGGATAAGCATTATAGATATGCCAAGCAGGAGATAGGTGGCACCCCCTTAGTAATAGCCAGAATGTTTGGGCATTTGGGGATGGCAGATTTAAAATGGTCCGTGAGGGTCTATAATGCAAAGGTGAGGGCCAAGTTCCTATATGGTGCGGACTTATGGGCAATACTGCTACCCAAAGGAATTAACTCTGCCCAAAATAAATTCCTGCATCTTATCCTCAGGGTTCCCTATGGGATTCCTATGGAAGCTCTGAGGCTGGAGACTGGATCACTAAGTTGGGAAGTAGTAGTAAGAAAGGAGGCCTTAAACCTATGGATCAAAATTCAGTTTGTGCGAGATTCCCTCCTAGGACTGATCAAGAGCGATTCCTTCAGAAGCTCATGGATGGTAGATATGGATACCTACCTTGTGCACCTAGGTTTATCTAAAGAAGCTATTTTATTAAAGAATAGGGCCCAAGTGATATCCGAAGTAAACCAAAGACTCAGTGACATAGCGAGACAACAGGATATAGCCAGAATTAGGGATACGGCCTTTCTGAGAGACTATGGGTGTTTTCAGACGTGACGAGATCAGTGAACCACGCTGAATACCTACATGTGGTCACTGTGCCCTGCACGTCTGTTCGGCGGCCGCCAGATGTTCGCCACGCTGAATGCCGACATGGGGTCAATTTCAACCACGCTTCCGGGGCTCCTGGCGCGAAAATTCCCAGAAGCGTGGTGAAAGTGATTCCCAGCCAGAACCAAAAAAGAGTAACGTTTGGCCGGCGATCACGGTCCGGAATCCTCGGCGGGATTCCAGGCCATGGTCAAACCGGCCCGACACTGCGGCGGCATTGGCCTCGCCGCCCGCC
>QEPC01000892.1:5852163-5877292 GCA_003113815.1 Sphenodon punctatus
CTAGGGGTGGGATGTAGGGTGGGTGCAGGGTGGAGGTGGGGGGAACAGCCTAGGGGTGGGTGTGGGGTGGGGGGACAGTCTAGGGGTGGGATGTAGGGTGGTGGTGGGTGCGGGTGGGGGACAGCCTAGGGGTAGGATGTAGGGTGGGGGAGGATGCAGGCAGGGTGGAGGGGGAAACAGGCCCAGCCTAGGGGAGGATGGGTGGAGGAGGGGCCCCCCCTCCACACCCATCCCCCCCTTGGGGTGGGGAGGTTGGGTACAGGGTGGGGGAGGGAAGGATCAGTCAGTCAGTTTACCTGGTGGTGGATGGGGGGGAGACGAGCGGCATATGGCAGGCAGCGGGAGCGGCAGCGCCGGGAACTTGCGCACAGCATGACTCTCTCTCAGGGGACTAAGGCAGGGAGGAAGCGCGCATGCGCGTTGCTCCCCCCTTCCTCAGTCCCCCGAGCCAAGCTATCTCGCCAGGGCTGTCAGCATGACCGCCCTGGTGAGATCTTCCATTGCACCCATTGAGCGCAATGGAAGGCTGTAGCCCCTCCCTCCACAGCACGTCCCATACGTGCTGTGGACAGAGTTCAGCCGCCCAAATCACATTTTCCATAGGAAAACGCTTTGGGCAGCTGAGCAGCTGAACCTTTTTGTCCCTTTGGGGACCCACTCCCTCTCCCAGCGGAGTGGGTGGGTCCCTGAAGGGAGAACGAGTTCAGTTACAGCTACAGCAGCCTCTGCAGCAGCTCAGAGGCTGCTGTAGCTGTCATAAGCGATGGCGCGTTTTATTTTTTAAAAAAAACCTGTTAAAGCCGTGGCGGTGGCCCCCGCAAGGGCTTTGGGGGGCACCACCCATAACGCCCTGCAGGGGGAGCCCCGGCTGCCCCTTAGCCCCCTTCCCCCAATCCCCCCCAATCATCTCCACCCCTATCCCTGCTGGCCAAATAGCTGGCTAAACAAAAAAGCCATACATTGTTTCCAGAAGATCAGGCTTGGGCTTATATGAATCTCCAAGGGGAGAGAGTTCCGTAATTGTGTGAAAGCCACCAAGAATCCCACTCTGGGCACCCTTGTTGTAGAAGCTTCATGGGGGGTGATGGCATACTGTTTGGAAGACTATACCCCTCACCATATCAACCAAGATACAGTGAAATCCAAGAATTATCCCTGTAAGTCCTTTGTACCAATCCAGCGTGTGCCATTTGATCCACTCCCAGTCCCTGCCTAGTAGATTCCTACTGTGTTTTCTAGTCACAGTCTCATGCAAGTTTAACACAGCGGAGGTTTATGCCCCCGAAAGGAACAGGGCATGGAGAGGTGAAGGGAGATGATGTTGGGTAACAGTCACTCTTTCTGGAATTCCCCTTTGGAAAACAGTGGCACCCTAGGCTCTGTCTTGAGAAGTCACAACTTTTACAGTATGATCTGTGACCTTGACCTCACAACTGCAGTGGAATAGATGTTCTTCGGGGAGTAAGTAGTGGCGCATCAGCCAGACCTTTCGACCTGCCAGGCCTGCACATGGAAAGGTTGTGTGGTCAACAAGAAGATTATTCCTACAGGAAAGGTAAAATTTTCTGGTGTTCATTCCTTTTCCTCATTTCTCTTTCTATAAGATTAGTTTCATGATTCTATTTGTTATGATGTCCATTTCAGCAATAAAAGTGCAAGTGATGCTAGGCTGATGTAGAATGAAAATGAGTGGTATCTTCCAAAAGGAGGCACAAATGCAAGGTATGATGGCAACTGGGATAATTAATAACTAGGGAGCAGCACAGAGACATACACAGTGGCTTCATAGGAGCCAGATGAAATTGGGAGGGACTGTGCAGTCTGTTTCTGTGGATCGCTGCCCAAAGGTAGTTTGCATAGCCTTGGCCCTTGCTCATTCCAGACCTTGTTTGATCCCTAAGGGTAAAAGCAGACAAGAGACTGGTGGGACTGCTCCTTGGGCTGCCCCGGGCTGGAAAATCCTGGGCAACATAGCCCAGGTTGGGTCGGGGCACTGACCTGATGTGACCACAGCCAGTGAGTCATCCTGCCGGCGCCGGCTGCATGGCCCAGGTACAGCCGGGCGCACAACAAACATGCAGGTGGCTGGCCCCGCTCGCACTGGGCTCCCAGCACCCTGCCATGACGGGCATCCATGGGGGCCAATAAAGCACAGCCAGGGCTGCTGACCATGGCAGTCCCCAGGTTGGGCCGGTAAAGCTGTGGCCTCAAAGACACACTTGCCTGCTCTGGCCCGCTTTGGGCTGGTCAGGCAGACTTTAGTCTGGGCTGTGACCTCAGAGGCTGTCCAGAGGTCATAGGCCAGGTTAGCCCCAACCCCGCCCAGGGCAATCCCGGGCCAACATCTGGTGGTGTGTGATTACACGGGCTGCTGGGTCAAAGTGGGCCCAAATCATGTGTGTTTTTACCCTGCGTTTCAACAGTGGCTCCTCTAAAGAAGGCAATTTTCTTCTCTTCCTTGGTGTGTTTTTATGTGGGAATAGAAGAATTGAATCTGTTGGTTCTATCTGCCTGGGTGATGAGAGCCACCTGTTTTAAGTCAAACATTTTTGTCAGTTATTTTAGGACACATGACTACAGGGTCAAATCCATGGACTCCTATGGGCTTTATACCTGGACACAGTTCTGTTGAATGTGAATTCTATTTTTCTAAGGGGAACACATCTAGGAGTCTTCCCCCGTGATCATATTATAGCATCCAGAATAAATCTATTATCTTTTTAGAAGTAAATACCATAAAGGGCAAGAGAGAGAGAGAGAGAGTGAGAGAGAGAGAGTGAGAGATGAAAAGTATTTCATACCCAGGAGTTTTAAAGAGAAAGCAGCTGCAAAAATGAAGCTATTTGTCCAGTTATTCAGGAGCTGGACTATTTCCCTAGTCAGAACATCATCGTACATACAGTCTATATGAAAACCAGCCATAAGTGAATTCTGCTCATTTTACTCTTGGCAGCTCCTCTGGAGGGTTCACAGTATGCAGCTGTAAAATAAAACAGTTTTAAAAAGCCACCAAACACCCACCCCTCATCCCTTGTACTACATTAGAATAAAATGCAGAGTTGCTTTCAAATACAGCTGGATATTGCCTTGGACAAGCTGCCAATATAAGATTTAGCTATTTAAAGAAAGAGTTTTTTTCACCACTGTTGTGATGGAAGAGAATCTAGTTTGTGCCAATACGTAGGCTAGAATTGTAGAGCTGCTCAATCAGCACCCAGAGCATTTTTCTCTTGGTTTTAGCCAAGCATTATACCCCCCTCTCAGTTTTTCTACCTTTTCTCTATCCCGCATTTGGCTCCCCAATCCCTGTATCCATAGCAGCACCCACTGGTAGATGGTACCGTCTCTGCGATGGAAGTTCTGCCAGGGTAAGGCAATAGAACCGGTGATGTATGGGGGACACGGTTCAAGGTCATTCTACTTTTCTCCCTTCAGCACCATCTCTCTCTAAGATGTGATACCTGCCTGCTCTTTCAGTCCTGGTAATGTGGGACTCATTATTCTGCTTTCAGTTTTATCTAATACATCAGTGGGAAGCCAATAAAAGGGAGCAAGGCAAGGAAGGTTTACTGCAACATGTGTTAACAGGTACCATATTTAATGCAGGTCATTTGAGTTGCCTGCAAGTTTAAATGCTCTTGGTAGTGCTGTTTAGACATTGTACTTTCATTGACTTATTTATATATTTATTCATTTGTAGTTGTAAAAATGATAAAAAATCAATAAAGAAGTTGGCTTTGGATGGAAGGAATCTTTAAAATGCATTGCTACTGTTTGATTTAATTACTGTGCATTATTGGTATCCTAGGGGCACTAGCACTTTTTACACTTACACCCCGCCCCCCCCCCCCCAGGTATTATTGTCTGTTCTCCTGCAGGTGGAGAAATGAGGCACTGAGTGACTGAACACATCCATTGTGAGACTTGGGTCCTGTGGCCGAGCTGGGAGCTAAACTCAAATCTTTTTATTATTATTATTTCAACGCTCTGGTCATCAGATCATCCTTCTATAAATCACTGAAACTGGTGGAATAAATATCAGTTGTGTTCCTAAATATTAAGAGCTTCTGGAAAGCGACAGAAGTAAGTAGCAAAAGCCCTTAAAAATGCAAGAATGACACGAGCACATTTTCAACTGCTCTGTGCTATCACAGCAATTCAAGTTTCAAAATGATGTGACCAAAGGTGGGGGATAAAGATAGAGAGCAAAAACAAAGTTGCTATGGTAACTACTAACAATTCAGATGAGCTTTAGAGGCAAGAACTTATTAGATATGCAAAAACAAACTAAACATTGAGTGATTTCAGACGTGACGGGGCGGCTTTGACCCCGTCACGGAATCACCCTTTTGATTCCCTGCCGGAATTGCCCCGTCACAGCCAGCAGACGTGCTGGCCGATCCCGGTGAGGAATCTGGGGGGCAGGGGGCGGGCTGCACTGCACAATGTGCAGCTGCACAGCCCTGCCCCCCCATGCTCCCCCAGCCGCCCACCCTTTGGAGGGACAGGCGGGCGCAGCGGCCAATCCGGCCGCTGCATCTGATTCTGACCTGTGGTCTGGGCCACAGCCCAGAATCGGCGATGGTAACAGACATTACCGGCTGCTGATTCTAGCTACACCCTTGCTGGTGGGGTCCTCATCCCCGCTACAGGATCCTGCCTCTTGCTCACTGTCTCCTTCCTCCCCAGGCACTAAGTTACCTCTCAGCACACTACAGGGATTTAAAACATGATCACTTGGCAGAACCCTCATTAGTTTCTTTGAGTTTCAAGGTTAGTTGAGTTGTATTAGTTATGCAGTATGTTAATAAGCACATTTTAGAAATGGCTGCGTACCAAAGTAGTTGCATAATAGTGAGCTAACTCAGTAGAGAAAGGAAGTTGAACAAGTATATTAAGGACATATATGCGTCTAGCTTTATGTAATACAAGGGTGGCCAAACTGTGACTTGGGGAACAGCGTGCAGCTCTTGGCCACTTCAAGTGCTGCTTCCAGCCAGGGCTGGTTCCAGGCCCCATGTTGCCTTAATAGTCTTGTGTTTTACTTCCTTGCACATGAGTCCCAGCAGATGAATCACAGCTGCTCCGCTGAATCTCAGCAGTCAAGACTGTAGAACATTAGCTACACCAGCCAATCACGAGAGATACCTCACGAATGTGCACGTGTGCATGTCTGCATGTGTGTGCATGTCTTGTGGCTCTTGGCTTTATGAAGATTTTTGTATGCAGCTCTTGGGGTTGGAAACGTAGGGTGAAAGCCGATGCGCAGCTGGCGCACTGGCTACACAGCCCGGGGAGGGGGGCACCAGTGGCTAGGTTAGGTCGGGGCACTGCGTGGACATGCACCTAACTGGGCTGGCTGGCAGGTCCTCCCTCACCAAATGGGCAGGCGGGCGGCCCCACCCGCTGTGCACCCCCAGTGTCCCACCCCCATGCCATGATGGGCAGCCATGATGAATAGCCATGGTGACCAATCATGGGCAGTCATGGTGGCACCTGATCCCCAACGGGTGATGGCAGTGGGAACAGACACGAGGACCTGCTATGGCCCTCATTGGCTCTTCTGGGTGGCTTTTGGCCTGGACTGTGGGCCCGGGATCTACTGAGGGACCACATCCGCGCTACAACCAGGCCTGGGCAGCGGCAGGCCTATATCTGGTGGCCCAGAAACTCACATGAAGTGAGTCCCCCGCCCAAGCAGGCCATAGTGGGCTCGTTTTGCATCTGTTTTCACCCTTCGTTCTTGTAATAAATTGATAACATGTAATGGGAGCCAGGATGTACCTGTACTTGCCAAACCAAATTGATAAATTAAAAGGAAAATTAGAAAGCAATCCAGGAATCGGTAAGTTAGTAGCTAGAGTTAAAGCTATGTATAAAATTTATTTCTTATTTTCATTTCTTTAAAAGACAATGGGACTACCTTGGAGTAAATGGCTTGAGGATTGCAGTCTTAATGTTATTAGATTGTACTTTTTCTGCTTAAATGTCTCATGCTTGACTTTCATACTTATACCCCTCATGCTTGAGGGGAGCTGGTTTGAACAGCTGGACGTAAAACCATTCTGCTATTTTTGAGTTATCCATATATGAAGAGATAATGTTTGGAAATAACAACTTCTGTGTTTAAAGATCATGCCTTGAGTATGCACACCCAGCAGGTCAAACCTACTCTGTGCATGCTCATGGTGCCACAGCCGAAGTCTACTGCTCCTGATGGCATTGCCACCCACAGAGGAAGAGGCAGGGCTGTGGTGGTGGATGTGGGTGGCAGGGCAGGCAGAACGCTTGGGCAGTGGTGGACTTCAGCTCTGGCCCCATGCGTGCACATAGTGGCCCCAATCCTATAGCCTGTGGATCCCTGTATGCAAGCTGCATGCAAGCTGTGGGCAAACTGCACGCAAGCATGCGCACAGCACAGCGTGCTGCTAATGTGGATGTGCATGGGTCCTGCATGGCTGCGTGCGCACACGGCTCCGCACGGAATCCGCAAGCTAGAGGATCAGGGCCAATGTGTCCCGATTTACCGGTTTGTCCCGATTTTCCAACTTCCGGTACCAATTTTTCAACTTTCCATCCTGATTCCTGTACCAGTTTACTGATCATACCTGTTTACTCAGTAAAATAGTTGATCAGTAAAATGTTAAATCAGTAAAGGGTAACCCCGGCATTTTGGGGTAATGGGGTACCCGACTGGTGTCCAGGTTGCCCATCATCAGGGTTCCTAGTTTTCTGCGGCAACAAATTAGAAACTCTCTGATAAAAAAAACAAATTCTCTGATTTAAAAAAACCAAAATCGGTTTTTCTGTGATTAAATGTAAACACTAGTTGACTTTCCCTTACCACAATATATGTAGGTATGAGTTAGAAGATCACATTTTATTGCAATATTTTCATTTTTATGCAATTTTGCAACTACCTGTCCCACCAACAGTCGAATTTTTTTTTTTTTTTTTAAATGGAGGTCTGTGGCACCCCTCCAAACGCAGAGTCCCACAGCACTTGCCTTTAGGTTGCTTCCCCTCCACTGCCCTGAACTCACTGCCTCCTCCTCCCAGCCTGGTCCCAGACTGCTCTGCCAACCAGAAAGGGGGACCATATAGAGGCTGGCACTTGAGGAAGCTGTTATGGGCCAAAATAGGCCCAACTCCTGCCCCCTCTTCCCAAGGTCCAGAAGACCTGACTGCACCAATTCATAGTTCCCCTGCCCATTCCAAACCACCACAGGTCTGTGGCACCCCTGCAAATGCAGAGCCCCTGTCCCTCCACAGCATATGCCTTCAGGTTGCTTCCCCTCAGCCAGGGGTGGATTGGGAAATCAAAGTGCCCGGGAAAATATAGTCTTAGTGGCCCTGTGCAGGCAGCAAAGCCGCTGGGGCGCCGGAAACAGGCCAAGGGGGCATGGCTTGGAGGCGTGGCAGAGTGCACCAGATTTGGGGCCTATCAGAGCTGAGTCCCCAGACTTAGAGCCTCAGCAGCCTGTCTGGGGTGAGTGGGAGGTTATGGGGGGCTGTTAGTGGGGAGACTGCCACTGGTGGGGGTACTGGCCCTCATTTCAGTGCTTTGGCTCCCCAAATCACTCCGTTTCAGTGCTCAGTGGCCCCCAACCGAAAATCACTCTGTCTTTTGCTATGCATCCCACAGTAAGGCTTTTTCATTTCTACACCAGCTGCACTAGTATTCCACAGGCCCTGTGTTTAGCTTAGCAAACAGAAGACTAAGGGGAGAATTGATACCAGATTTCTAATATCTACATTATTGTATATTAAGGCGTCATTCCTTGCATCTGCAGTAATGCTGCACTGGAACACAATTAAGGAACAGCCTTGAAGGGATGCACTCTTTCTGCTAACACACAGCTGCATTCTCACACAACATTCCTACCACTCAGGATTTAAATCCCTCATTCCTTCATGCCTACACCAACTGTTACCCTCTATTAAACATTAAATTAATTACATAAACATTTAAATCCAACATTCCTTCATTCCTATACCAGCTGCACTAGTATTCCACAGGCCCTGTGTTTAGCTTAGCAAAGTGAAGACTAAGGGGAGAATTGGGCCAGGAGGCCCAAGCCAACCCCAGGAGGCCCAAGCTGGACCCCCAGGCCAGCCGGCCCCAGGAGGCCCAAGCCGGCCTCAGGAGGCCTCAGCCAGCCCCCTCAGGCCAGCCTGCCCCAGGAGGCCCATGGAGCCCCCCCACAGGCCAGCAGGCGCCTGCACCTCCAAACCTAACCCTAACCCCCCCAGCCCGGCCTGGCCCCCCCTGATCCCCAGGCAGGCTCCCCCCCCCAGCCCCCAGGCAGGCCCCACCTGCTGCAGCGAGCCTCACTTGCTCCGTCTTCACTGCTGCCTCCTCCTCCTGATCCTGGCTGGCTTTTCCCTGGGCCTTGCCGCTTGCCGCCAGTGGTGTCCACTGCTGCTGCTCTGCTCCACTGCTCCGCCGCCTGCTCCCATGTCTCTGGCCACAAGTCTTCGTCCTCCCGGAAGTTGCTTTTTACTACTTCTGGGAGGGCACAAGAAGGGGCCAGAGGGTGTGTGTGAGAGGGTGTGGGCGAGGCCAGCTCGTTCCAGGCCATGGTGGCCTGGAACGGGCCAGCCTCCCGAGTGCCCCCCAGTCCCGACCTGACCCAACCCAACCCGACGGGGGGGTCAGGACCGAGAATAATTAAAACAAAAACGAAACCCCAGACCACGGGACTGACCCTCCCAACTAGCCCAGCCCACCGGGAATCCTCCCGGTGGCTTCAATGGCCAATCCGCCCCTGCCCTCAGCTCCACTTCACATCCTCACTGTCGCTGCCCTGCACTCTCTGTGTCCTCCTCCCAAACCTGTAAGTTCTTGCCATTTTTGAAGAAATTCTCTGGAAAATGGCAAAATCTTTGTTTTTCTCTGGTTTTCTGTCGCAAAGAGAAAACTAGGAACCCTGCCCATCAGGCACCTGACATGGTACTCGGAACTGTGGGTATTACTGGCAGATAGCAAAAGAAAAACCCATTTCAGCTTTAGCATGGATCTTGGATAAGAGCCTATGCTAGCTATTTTTTCTTACATTATTAATTATTTATTATTATTTATTATATCAATATCAATATCAATAATAATAATAATAATTAATAAATGATTCTGGTGATGATAACAGAGAATCCAGTGGCACTTTCAAGACTAACAAATATTTATTAGTGTATGAGCTTTCATCAGCACAACAAGCTGACTTCTTCAGTTGCATCTGAGGAAGTCCGCTTGTGCTGACGAAAGCTCGTGCACTAATAAATATTTGTTAGTCTTTGAAGTGCCACTGGACTCTGTTCTTGTTAAAACTATAGACTAACATGGCTACATTTCTAGGATGATGATGATGTATATAGTGCCAGCAATGTACCTGGCACTGTACAATCGATAGTTATAGACAGGTTCCTACCCTCAGGGCTTACAATCTAAGAAAGACAAGGTAGAGACAAAGTCAGAGATGCATGGGTAGAGGTATAGTTATTAGTTACAGGGAAGAGGAAGATTCTGTAAAAGAGGGAAGAGGAGGCTTGAATGAAATTTGTATGAATTAAGCTTGTATCAAAGGGTGATTTCAGACGTTACACATCTGACATTCACCCCGGCTGAACCACGGTCAAACACGGGCCGCGTTTGACCATGGTGCACGTCTGTTGGCTCGCCGCCAGATATGCACCACAGTCAAACGCGGCCCGTGTTTGCATTCACCAGACATCTGGACCTCCGGACGCGAGGAGGTCCAGAAGTGTGGTGAAAGGCCACCATGGCCACGGTGAACGGAAAGTAACATCTGGTTACTTACCGTTCACTGCGGTCAATGGAAGTCACCCCCGCCCGTGGTTGTGGCAGCAGCTGAATTGGCTGCTGCCGCTGCCTGTTGGAAGGGGGGAGCGCTGCCAGGGAATGCAGGGGGCGGGGCCGTGTGGCAGAACACTGCGCCGCGTGGCCCCACCCCCTCCGGGGTGTGTGTGCTGCTTTAGACATTATGGCCGGGTGCTTTCACCACGGGCCGTGGGGTGGTTCGGGCCATGGCTGGGAGTAATGGGGCGCACATCCGAAACTCTCTAAACCTCTAACTTTGCAACTTGTTACATATTCTATGTCCTGAGTACACATTTAAACCAAGTGCAGCACACTCAAGTTAATGCTGCTACATAAGTCTTTGTGCATCTTTCCTGCTGGCAATATTCTGTGCTGCCTCAGTTTCCCTTCTGGCTGAAGCTGCTTGTGAAGCACACCGAAATCTCCTCATGGGGTGGCTTTCATATTGTGCAAAAAAAAAGTCTTGCCACTAAAGCAAATAAAAGGCTCCAAAGAAAAACCTCTTTTCATAAGTCTTCAAACAGGGCTTACTCCCCAGGTTACTTGCTCCCCACACCTGGAGTCGGCTTTCATATTTATACAGGAGCTTGGCTCTCTCTCCCCTGGTCTTGGCTCTCTCTCACCTGAGCACTTTGCTGCACCCCATGCAGGGCTAAGGAGAGACTGGCTAGTTGGGGTTGGACATGTTGTGGGTTGGGATACCAGTACGTGGAGCAAGGCTAAGAGGGTGAGTAGTGGGGTGGAAGTGGGGGTGGTGGGTGGGGTATGATCACAAGTAATAGAACCATGGTTGTGATTGGTGCAGCACAGAGACTCTAGTCATCAAGTATGAGTGGCAGAACCCATAGATATCAGGAGGAGAGTAAAAAGGTGTGCAGCGACCCCTTTCCAGTGCATGGATCCGGCCCCTAAATCCAGTTTCTACCACCAAACACTGGTAAGAAAGAAGAGATGAGGACATGCACACAAGGATAAGGAACAAGTCCTTGGCACAGATCCATGATCTGGACCCTCTCGACCTCCCCCTTCCTGAGTGTACCCTTGCCTGGGTGCAACTTCTATGTGGCCTGTAGAGCTTGTACTAATTTTCGTGGCTCCTGGAAGGGAAAATATTCTCCACTCCTGGTTTAAATAAAGGAACCAGTAGCCTTGTTGCAAAGTAATGGAGAATAATAGGGGCCTTTCTTCCTTTGGGAAAAACCCTGTAGTCATGCTGAATTTCATTGGCTACCTTGGGGAACTACATCAGCACAAAGTTCCTGGTGGGAGTAGGCCCACATGAAGTCGTAAACTAAAGAAACAGTATGTAGATATTACTGAACACAAATGTTTGTAGAAATACAATAGAGGGGGAATAATTCTATTCAGTGTGATGTAGGTCAAATTAATAGGATGAGACAAAGAAAGGCAGTTTTTAACTTAGTTACTGGACATTTCTGATCTGAAAAGACCTTATCTTGCTTAAATTTCAATGCTATGTAGGTTTGAGACAGATGAGCACTTGACTGGCTGGCTGACAATTTGAGAATGCCGCATATTCTGGGATTATTTGCTTCTGTGCAGAAGCAGTGGTTGCTCTTAATTATTAAATATCAGTATCAACCTGTAGCAGAAAAATAATAGCATAAAAGAGGTTGCTATTCTGATAAATAATACGTTGCAGAGTGCTGGCAACATTGGTGGAAACAATGGTATTGGCACAAATAACTGTAGTGAGAGCTCTTGCCACTTGGGCAACCACCTCACTTGTTTCACCCAACAGACTCAAAGCATGCAGATCAGGAGAGAACGAAAGGTGATAGGCAGAATTCCTGATGCTGTCCCCAAAGCCCCAGCTCAGAGTGTTCTGAGCTGGGGCTGAAATGAGAATCCTGGAAAGAAATCTTGGGAGAAGGAGAACCAGGCTTGAGATCTTGCTGGGATCTCGACACCTGGTTTACGTTCTCACAAGATTTCAAGCCTGGCTCTCCTCCCCAAACATGTTTGGTGAGGGCGGGGGGTGCACTGACCTATTCTGAGCATAGAGATGAAACAGGTAGCAAATTTGGTGCTCGCGGGTAATGCCCAATATTTTGGGTAACCTACTGGGTATCCAATCAGTGCCTGAATACCAAAATGGTACCTGGCTACCTGAAATGTCAAGTATAACCATTACTGACTTTCCGTTTTACCAACGCATTTCAATTTACCATTATTTATTACCAAACACGTTTGTGTCTTTCTGACATGGAACAAACAATAGAAGAATCTAAAGGGACAGAAAAATGGTAAATTGGTAATTGATAAAGCAGGGCAAAACAGAATAACGGTAACTTGCTAATGGAAAACCAGTAATTTCGGTAATGGTAATTCAAGTAATTTGTTTAGTATCTGATCTACCCAAAACTCTTTGGGTACTATCATTTGAACAGGCATACTCATTCTTGTGGGTACCCATTTTAGCTCTGTCTGAGCTGCTTGTCTGTTCCTGTCAGGTGGTAACACTGGAATTCCATATTTTGGTGAGGGGAAAATATGGGGTGAGAACCTCCAAATGGGAATACAATCATCAGATATGTTATCTACCGTCAGGCATATTGTGCAACCACAGAGATCTAGTAGACTCAGAGAAGACACTAGACAAAGCTTTATTGGGTTTGATAAAGAAAGATTTATGTTTATCTAATAAGGATTGTACAGACTTTACATGTGGCAATTTACAGGGTGATTTGGAAAACCTGGGTTTAAATCCCAGTGCTGTCCTGGGGGATTTTATTGATGAGATAATTTAACTAATCCACAGACACACCATTATAGATCACATCAACTAAGCAAAGTCAGACTGTGTCAGTTCTGGGATGGGAGGGAGACCCTGTAAGAAAGATGGAATATGGAACACAGCGGTATAGCTTCAAAAGCACTAGAATGGGGAGGGACTGGTATTTTAACCTCTGCATTTCTAGCAGCACTTATGCACCCCTTGCTTTTTTCTTTACGTATAATTCATATTTTCCTTCCTTAAATATAGGTTGGGATTGTCAAAAGAAGCGACATGACAGGAGCACAAATCTCACTGAAAACCAGGGATGTATGCTCCTAAATTGTTTATGTGACTTTGAAAACCCCACCCTTATTCCACATACTGTAGCTGCAGGAATACTTCATTCCTCTTCTCTGCACTCCCTGCATGCTGCTTCATTTCCTTTCTAGTCCCGCTAAATTAATTTCCCTTTCCCTCCCTTGCCATGCCAATCACGCCCCCTCCATTACTTGACTGAATTTCTGGTTCTTTACTTGCCCCACCCTTCAAGGAGCTGAACTGTTTCCCACCCTGCCTCTCCACTCTCATTTCCTCCTCCTCCCAATCCTCGCTCCATACTGTTCTCTTCACCGCTCCCCCCTCCAACACTTGTTTTTGCACCCTCTTTCATGCAATGCCCCCCACATGTTCACCCTCTGAAATTCACTAAGCTCCTTTTTCACAAGGATTCCCCAAAGGCCATTATCCCCTGGTTTGGGATTGTCATCTTTGTACCATATTTGTCTGATTTAGAGTGCATTATTACTAGAGGAAACAATGCAAAATCCTGTTTCCCCTGGGTTTTTTAAATTGTGTGAAAGGATTAGATCATGGGACGCCTGAGCAAATAACCTGCAAGTGTTCAGGGACAAACCAAGAATTAACAATTTTGCTACTTCCCCCTTGCGCATTTCTTGTAACAGGGAAAGAGACACTTCCCACTTTTAGTCCACCAGCCTTATGTGATATGGGACAGCTGCAGAGCATCATGGGACTGCTAGCAGCAGTAGGGACAATACTGGAGGCAACACTGAAAGGGAAGCAACACTGACAGTGGGGAAGGTAATGTGTGAAAAAGGCACAACTATTGCCTCTGGCAGGAAATTAAAAGCAAAAGATGACACTGGTGTGAACGCACTTTCGAATGTAAGCTCTTTGTGGTAGAGACTGCGTGTTTTAAGAGATCATACACCAACAATACTCCATAGAATAACTTCAAAGTGTGCTGCTCTTGTTTCATCCTCAGATCTGTAGGTTAGTGAGCTGAAGCCACACATTGCACCAACAGCCATCTTGTTTTACAAATAGGGAACCAAAACTTCCAGACAGTGACTTGGCCAAGGACATCCAGAACCTGAACCCAGGATTTCCATCTCCAAGTCCAGGATGCTCTCCACTGGACACCACCAGTTCTTTCATAAGGTAGCAATCATAAATGGTAAATTTGTAGAATCATGGCACTTGAGAGCTGGAGGGCACTTTAAAACGTAACCTAGTCCATCTGTCTGCCTTTAAGTTGGATATGTAAAGACAAAACTAAGGACTACATTCATGTAAGAAAACTTAAGAATTAGGTTCCAGGTGGTTACAAATCATCTGCATAAAACCTTTCACCTTAGCATTGATTCCTTATCTTGTGCCCAAGCAATGAAAAAGGTCTTCCATTTCAGGATCGTGACAGGCATATAATAAATTACTAATAATATATTGTTAGATTAAAAAAACCTTGCATTTAAGAGAGGAGTTAAGGCTGCTAGAAATTCAGTCATGCTGCCCAAAACATGGAAAATGTAAATTAAGACTCCTGCCTTAATTTGCATGCCATCATGCAGTAAAGACGATGTACAGTCTCACGTATTGTGATCACTTACAACTTAGGCTCCATGCCCCCACACTTTGCCTTGGGCTGTATTCTCACCTGCAGCGGCGGTGGCGGAAGCGGGAGGGGCGAGGGAAGATGCGGCAACACGGAGGAGCTGGCCGACGGGAAAAGAGCTGGTGCGAATGGGAATCTGCTGCGGCTTCTCTTGCGCATGTCAAGGCAGGATTTTGCACCCTGACATGCGCGAGAAAAGCGACGGCAGATCCCTGTTTGCACCGGCTCTTTTCCCGTCGGCTGGCTCCTCCGGGCTGCTGCATCTTCCCTCACCCCTGCCGCTGCCGCCACTGCAGGTGAGAATACAGCCATGGTCTTTCAGCTCCAATCTTCTTCCCCGAAAGGTTGGGAGCAATATAGAAACTGGGGACAGCAAGCTTCTCCCCATCCCGGTATTATGTGTTTGATATCTGTTTCCGCTGTGGCCATAATTTCTCCTTCATTTATAGTTCCTTTCTCAGGCAGCAGCTCAAGAGCACCTGCTCACTGTACAGGTGATTAAGGGCAGGGGAATATTTGTCTTTCTATGTCATGCAATGAGGTACTATACTGTATTGTGGCTGGGGGAGAACTGATGGTAATATACTGCTGCTTACAGTCAGATCTCCCTGCTTCTGCACTAACTGTTTCATTCCATACTCCCTCTTGCTCAGTACTCACAAAAACCATCCCTTGGACTCAGTAAAGCTCTTTATTTTGGAATGTCCTTTCTTGCCACATATTTTAGCATACCATTGTACAATTTAGCAGACTCTCACCGCAGAAGATCTGTTTTTTCAGTAAGAATAAAGATAAGTGAGTGGAGTGGTCACTCTTGAGTAATAATCATGGGCACAGCCTACTTCATGTACTCCTACACAAGTAGGAGTTGGTTAGTGTACTACACGAGTTGGTTAAATAATCCCAGTATTTAACCAAGTCTGATACTGAGTATTATAATCTGGATGCAAACTACCAGTAGCCTCTGCTGTCCACATTCTTCCCATTCTCCCCAGCCCAAATGAAAGCACATAGGGAAAGTGGGGAGGCAGGGGGCAGCGAGCAAGCTGCCATCTGCCCCTCCCCCCAACTTCACTTTTGCCCCCAAACTACAAAGAGGAAGAGGACTGGGGCTGAAAGACCAAGATAAAGTGTGGATTCATGGAGCCTAAGTTGTAAGCGAGCATAATATGTGAGACTGTACAATGTCTTTACTGCTTACATGGCATGCAAGTTGAAGCAGAAGTCTTAATTTACCATTTCCATGCTTTTTGGAGCATGACTGAATTTGAAACAGCCTTAACACCTCTCTTAAATCAAAGGTTTTTTGATCTAAGAATGTCCCTGTTTTTTGAAAGGAGATTGAACTAAATTCCCTCTGCTGCCACAGTACCAACCTGAGTTTGATTGGCAGCCAAGCAGCCAGTAAGCGAGTGTTCCTTTAAGCCCAAACTTTGCTCCCCTGTGTTTAAAAAAAATTTAAAAAAATTCCTGCTGGTGAAACTGAGAGCCTCATTGATTTCACCAGCTGGGGGAGGAGGGATGGGGAGAAGGGACTGGAGGGGGATATTGCTTTGCAGATCCTTCCTCACTGGAGTGTTTCCCTTGCAGTTCCAAGCTTTCTCAGTTATGAGCCTGAAGGAATTCTATGCAGCTCACGTACAATTCCCCAATGCACATAACTACATACAGTCTCTTTCCTGACTCCATCTCTTTTCCCAGTGTGTTTTCCTTTCAGACCCAGCTTTGACCATTTCACCAGGAAGGAGGGGAAGTGGTGGAGAGGGAGATTGTTTCAAAGATCCCTCCTTTTGGAGAGTTTCCCTTGCAACCCTGAGCTTTGTCATTTCACCAGAGGGTTTGGTTTGAAATGGGAGCAGTAGCCTTGTCAGTTTCACCTGCTGTGGAGTTTATTTGGCAACCAGAGCAGCCAGCCAGTGATTTTCCCTTTCTGCCCCAGCTGTGTCAATTTCACCAGTGGAGTTTCCCCCCCCCCCCCCCCCCATTTGGGAGCAGTCTTCTCAATTTCATGGAAAGTTGGGGAAGAAAGGGGGACAGCTTTGCAGACCCCCTCCTCATTGTTTCCCTTGCAGCCCTGATCTTTGTCAGTTATGTGCCTAAAGGAATTCTGTCCAACTCATGTAAAATTCCTCAATGCATCTAAGTCCATTCAGTCTCTCTCTTGACTATATTCTTCACTTGGGGGGGGGGGGGGATGAGGAAGACACAGAGAAGAAATGGAAAGATGGTGAGGGGGGTGGGTCCTTGCACCCATCATTGTACCCAGCTTCCCATCATTTCAGCTGCTCCCAATGTCATCTCACCCATCATTACACCCAGCCCCCTGTCATTCCAGCTGCTCCTGTTGTCCTTGTACCTGTCATTCTACCCAGCCTCTCTTGGTGTCCTTGTACCTGTCATTCCACCCAGCCCCCTGTCATTCCAGCTGCTCCCGGTGTCCTTGTACTTGTCATTCCACCCAGCCCTCTGTCATTCCAGCTGCTCCCGGTCCTTGTACCTGTCATTCCACCCAGCCCCCTGTCATTCTAGTTGCTCCCGGTGTCCTTGTACCTGTCATTCCACCCAACTCCCTGTCATTCTAGCCGCTCCCGGTGTCCTTGTACCTGTCATTCCACCCAGCCCCCTGTCATTCTAGCTGCTCCCGGTGTCCTTGTACCTGTCATTCCACCCAACCCCCTGTCATTCTAGCCGCTCCCGGTGTCCTTGTACCTGTCATTCCACCCAACTCCCCGTCATTCTAGCTGCTCCCGGTGTCCTTGTACCTGTCATTCCACCCAGCCCCCTGTCATTCCAGCCGCTCCCGGTGTCCTTGTACCTGTCATTCCACCCAGCCCCCTGTCATTCTAGCTGCTCCCGGTGTCCTTGTACCTGTCATTCCACCCAGCCCCCTGTCATTCTAGCTGCTCCCGGTGTCCTTGTACCTGTCATTCCACCCAGCCCCCTGTCATTCCAGCCGCTCCCGGTGTCCTTGTACCTGTCATTCCACCCAGCCCCCTGTCATTCTAGCTGCTCCCGGTGTCCTTGTACCTGTCATTCCACCCAGCCCCCTGTCATTCTAGCCGCTCCCGGTGTCCTTGTACCTGTCATTCCACCCAGCCCCCTGTCATTCTAGCTGCTCCCGGTGTCCTTGTACTTGTCATTCCACCCAGCCCCCTGTCATTCCAGCCACTCCCGGTGTCCTTGTACTTGTCATTTCACCCAGCTCCCCATCATTCCAGCTATTTCCGATGTTCTTGTACCTGTCATTCCACCCAGCCCCCCATCATTCCAGCCACTCCCAGTGTCCTTGTACTTGTCATTCCACCCACCCCCCTGTCATTCTAGTCGGTCCCGGTGTCCTTGTACCTGTCATTCCACCCAGGGCCCCCACTATTCCAGAAGCTTCTGGAGACCTCCGTCCTAAGCAGCATTCCACCCTGGGCCCCCAACTCCAGTCACTCCTAGTAGCATCCTACCCATTATTCCATGCCTCAACTATAGAGCTGCTCCCCGGGCTCTATGACAATGCAGTATAAACATATCTAACAAGGTTAAAGGAAAAAGTGCCAGCTAAACATAAATCAACAGTATGTCACTATTTATAGGCGCTCACTGTAGAAACATTAGTAAAATCTTTCCAGTTATTTATAATGTATATATCACTTGTAGTGTTCAAAGTGTTTTATTGTCCTTATCTAATTCACCCTCACACCACCACTGTGAGGTAGGTCATTATTATTCCCATTTTACTGATGGGGAACTGAGGCTGAGAAATAGACAGTGACTTTCCCATCACTACACAGCAAGTTCATGACTAAGACAGGATTTGAACCTAGATTTCCAGTGCCAAGTGCAACATGTTATCCACTAACCTCCACTAGACTGTCTTAAGTCTGTAAGGCTCCATAGGATATATGAATGAGGGTGAGAGAAGTGACACGTTGCCCTCTTCCTCAGTGTTGGGAGCAGGAATAATCCCCTCCTTAATATTGATCCTGTCACTATCATTGGTGTTGAGTGTTGAGATCAACAGGGGCCAAAGTCAAGGAAAGGGCAGTCCCTGAGTCCCAAGCTCAAGGGGGACATGCCAAGTCTGTTTGCCTCAGTCCATGGGAGTAATTATTGTGGGCAATGTAGGAGATGCATTTCCCAAATTTCCTCCTCCTGCAATTTTAGGGATATGGGGTGGAGCTTATGTGGGTCAGAATCCCCCACAATTTTAAACCTAAAATTACTCCCATGATTCCTCACCATCTTGCCCTGTCATGGTTTTTGCATGATGGGTCAGGATAATGGTGCTGTAGTTCACCTGCCTCACTTTGGACTGACAGTTGATACACAACTTTTCCTAAGGCTGCAGCCCTAGCTGCATTTGTGTGGACCATTCAAGTCAGTGGGATTCTGTCAGCACAAGTGCACTTAGAATTCCAGCTAATGTGTCTCAGGGATTCTTGGGGAAAGTGCAGCCCCTTCTTGTTAACTTTGGTTAAAACCTTTTTTCAATAAGTCAGATGTCTGTGTTGTTTGGTTGTGTAATAAAATCCCCACAAAGGGTGATTTCAGACGTTACGGACACCCAATTCACCACAGTGGATTCCCAGCGGTGGTGAACCGGCTAACCACCCCCCGTGGGCAAGAGAGGCCCCAAACAGACGTGATGGGAGCGGGACCACGGCAGGGAATTGAACCAGCAGATCACGGCCCAGGGCAGCGCAACAGACGTTATGCCCATCCTGGGCCAGGCTGTGGTCAAAGCACCTGGAAGGCGCCGGGGCGGCTCGTCCCGACTGCTGCCGTGTGCCCTTTAAATCTCCCTCCCCGGCCTGTATTGTTGCTTGTTGTCTGGAAGCGACACTGCGTACTTTGTCCCCGGCTGGGAATCATGTTGCTTGATTCCGGCCGGTGGTTGCCATTCAGTCATTACTTTTTTTTGTTTTCCGGTGGGAATTGCTTTGACCATGCTTTTGGAAATGGTTCAGGCTGGAGCTCCAGAAGCGTGGTTATTTTTGACCCCTGGTGCGGATTGACTGTGGTGAACATCTGGCAGCCCCAAAACAGACGTTCAGGGCGCTTTGGCCCCACTGCGGGATTGACCGTGGTTCACTGTGGTTGACTGTGATCTTGTAACGTCTGAAAATACCCAAAGAAACAGATTGAATTTAATATTGTGGTGGGGAACTTAACCCTAAATTTCCAGAAGTTTCCACAGGCATGCAGGTAGCTGCTACGCAGCCTCCCTGCCCTGGTTGGGGTTGAGAAACCCACCACACCGGTAGGACTGCAGGACTTTTGCAGCAGCAGCTGTAGGACCGTGCCCAGGGGAAAGCAGCAGGTGGTCCATAGCTGGAGCAGGGTAGGAGGAGCACATCTCTTTGCTTGTGCCTCCCTTTGAAAGCTCCATGTCCCCTTCTTTGGAGCTCTGGGCCTCTCACATACACTCCTTCCACGGTACTTTTTGCCACTGATTTCAGTGGAGTCAGGATCCCACCCACTATCTGCATAAAGCGAGCCCTGTACTGGGGAAGTCCTGGACAGGATTTCACTGGGACCCTTGGTCACTGTAGCAAGCCCCTGTCCTGCTCCCAGCTCATCCTCCCCTTCCCTCCCCCCAAGGATCAGGAGCTCTGTCCTGGCTGAGCACACTCATTCTCTTGGAAAGGTTTATGCCCCAGGAGCACTTGCTAGGGATGTTCTCGGGTGCAGACTGTTAGGCTGTTAGCAGCTCAAGGATGGAGTGCACTCCCTGTGGGATTGTTTCCCTGGTGTGAGAGGAACCTGGCACCAGCCCACCCTATCTACCTGACACTTGGTGCAGATTCTCGCCCTCGCTTGGCACAGCAAGCTGCTCAGTTCGCCTGAGTGTCACTGATCTGGCAGAGGATGCGGTGAGTGAGGACTGAAGTAGATCTGCCAGATGCTGACCCACCGGGGGCAACATGCCTATTCTTACTTTGCTTGCAGATAGAGGGTATTTTCAGACGTTACAAGATCACGCTCAACCACGGTCAATTCCTATGTGGTGAGCGCGATCCCGTAATGTCTGTTTAGTGTTACGCCAGATCTTCACCCCCGTGAATCATGGGGGGGGGGGGGGAATCAGATTTACCATGCTTCTATCCCTACTCACCAGAGGAGGGACGGAAGCGTGGTAAATCTGAGTCCCCCCGCGATTCACGGGGGTGAATACCCGGCGTCATATTAAACAGACGTGATGTTGACACGCTCAACCATGGGAAAACCCCATGGTTGAGCATGTCAGCATCATGTCTGGCCACTGACCATGGTCCGGAATAGGCGGCGAGCACGGTCGCCGATTCCAGGCCATGGTCAATGTCCCGGGGCGGGCAGGTGTGGCGGCTGCATTGGCCACAGTGCCCGCCCATCTCCAGGAGGGCGGGGTGCTGGGGGAGTGTGGGGAGGCAGGGCCGTGCGGCCGTGTGTTACGTTGCGTCGCGTGGCCTCACCCCCTCCCCAGATTCCCCGCCGGGATCGGGAGGCACGTCTGTTGGACGTGCCGCTTTGATCCCGGCGGGGAATCCTGAAGGTTGTTTCCGTGATGGGGCCAATTGGTCCAGTCACGTCTGAAAATACGCAGAGTTGCCATAGATGCAAAGGTTGACAGGGCAATTATGTGAAATACAGATTGCAGGGCTGCATTGGAGCCAATACAGCCCTGCAACCTGTATTTCTCACAAGTGCCCTCTAAAAAATGTGCATTATGGCCACCCTACCCGCAGAGAGTGAGAAAACAGAGCTGGGGGCAATACCTGGTAATTCCAGGGCATGGAGCACACTATCCCCCATCCCAAAGGCTAGTGCTGCCCAGGCAGCAGGGACAAATTTTTGTCTAGAGCTTGGTAAGCGCCTCCAGTGGCCCAGGAGCTCATTCTTCTGTTCAGGCTGGGTCTGAGCGAGCCGGGGGGGTGAGCTGTCTCTAGCCTGCCCCCGGAGCTGCCTGCTGACCCGGTGCTAGTAGTGAGACTTGCTGCCCATAGCTCCTCTGCTATTTTCCCTTCAGATACAGCCCTGCCCCCCCTCCCTAATGCTACTTGAGTCTCCAGTCTCCCTCCAGCAGCAATTCCAGCTCAGCTCAGCTGTCCCATAGGGGATGGATGGGGAGGTGAGTTTAGGAAAGAAGCACCAGAGAGGGGAGCATTCCTGCAGGTGAAGAGGCTGCTCCCAGTGCAGAGGGGCTTGATCCTGCTGTCACCGCCACCCTCCCCCCCCCCAGCCCTCCTGAAGCTGCCGGCTGGTAGAGCTGCTTCCCTCTAGCCCCACTCAAGCTGCTGGCTACTGGTAGCCACTTCCCACAGGCCCACTCAAACGGCCAGCTGCCGCTTCTCCTGGGCCCAATCCTTGCCAACATTGTGACCTTGTCCATGGTGCTGGTGGACCTGGACATGCACAGCGACTGAGCGTGCCTCAACACACAGGGGACAGCCCCATTGGCCCCCATTACCCAGGATTTCCGGTGATGCTGCTGTGTGGACCGGCCCCAGGGTGAACATCTGGCGGTCACCTGATAGTCAGGCAGGTGAAACTGGGGCTAATGTGAGCAATGTCTCATTTGTTAACTCCCTTCATGGCATTTCTGTGCACCACTGCATTACTTAAATGCAGTTTTTACATTGCATTTCAAACAATTTCTCTTTACCGTTCTCCTCTCTGCCAGTCATACCTTCCTACATGAACATGCTGTTAAAAACTCAAGATAGCTATTTTGTAAAACGAGGCTTTTCAAATGCCTATAACTTATATTTTTGCTTTTATTTTGAGCTTTAGAAATATAGCGTGTTTCCCGCTTTCTTATAGCGCATGCAGAATCCACTCCAGCGTCTTCCTTGATGCTGATTTTAATTAGGGCAACTAATCAACTAGCTATACCAAATTGAATTATGTTATACTGTATGTTAAGACTTTTGTGAAGTATCTGTATCTGGATATATTTTATATTATAACAGCTGTTTATATTAAGATAATTATTTGAGGGGACTGTTAACTATCTAATTATAAAAAGAGCCTGATTTTGATACTTTAAATTAGCTTATTTAGCATTTATTATGGAAACATATGAATATGTTTGCTTGTGTCCCCTTGGACCTCCTTAAAATTCAGATTGTAGATACCTCCAGAGGCTTGTCCTGATGGGAGTGATTTTAAAATATAAATAATTCACAGTCAAGTCAGCCTGCATCATTCTAATGTGATTGCGACCATAGCCCTGCTGTGCCTGCCAATGCCAATTAATAAAGCCACCCATCCTGTGGCTGAATTTGTTGCTGCATTTGCAACTTGCCAGGATGCAGACTGGCATCTTTTGAGTCTACAGGCAGCTCGAAGGAAGTCAGGCCACTGGGAGCTGGGCTGAACTTTTCTCAGCTGTGCAATCTCCTCCCTTGGTTTTCAGACTTATTCCCATCACATTTTCCCTTACAGCAGGATGGCTGTTTTCCTATTTCGATGCCTCTGATATCATGGACTAAACATCAAGATAAATATAAATATATTGGCGAGATAGGCTTGTCTGTTACTGTTGAAGTTACCAGCCAGCACTGAAAGCCAGGAGTCAGTTTGCTTATCGCTAAGAACATTTGGTTTGCACCTGCACAATGAGTTAGTGCAGCTGAGAAAGAAATGATATCAGACTTTCTCTGCTGAAAATTGATGTATATACCATGTTGCCTTTTTAAAAAAAAACAAACCAGAGAGCCAAAATTATTGTCACCTCAGTGCATCACATCCACACACTGCATTCCAAGCACATTAATAATACCATGAGGAACCTCCATGGCAGAGGACCAGGCTCTTGCTGCCAATTTAAAGTGATATTAGCTTTGGTGAGCAGTTATTCATTTGGAATGGATAACAACTTTTTGTGGTGAAATAATAGAGAAAGAGTCCTGCCTTTTAACCACGGTAGCAGGAGCAGCAACAACATCTGAGTGCATTAGTTGGCAGACATGCAATATCTTTGAAAATCTAGGGGGAATCTTCCTACCTGCTCAGGCTGATAGAATGTGAAAAAAAACCAGCTGGTATTTCTTTTGTCTCTTCATCACTTTGCACCAATTTTTCATCAAATATCAAGCACGCTAGCTGGAGGGGAGAGGTTGCCCTCGCAGGCTCCGTGTCCTAGAATTTCTGTAAATTGATCTTGCACATGTCTGGGTCTGACACGTGAAATGTGCAAAATCTTTTCCTGATTTATTTTTATGCCCTGCAGGAAGTCAATGCAATGGCAAAAAGGAGAAGGTTGCCATGAAGTTCAGAAAGTGGCATGCAGTGATTTAGAATGATTTCCCTGCAACTTTAACATTGTGTCCAATCCAACGGTCCATTTCTAGTGTGCTTCCCCACTGGAGAAATAGAAGAGAAATATGGTCTTGGTTAGTTCCACTAGTTTTTAAACCAGAATCCTGGAAGAGACTTTTCACCCCCGCTGCAGATGGAAAGGCAGCAAACTCAGGGAAAGTTGTTATAGAGTCACATTTTTAAGTGTGAAGCACCCGGAATAATTTATTTTCAAGAGCTCAGTAAACCATTTGGCACCTAAATACAGACCAGATTTTCAAAAGTGCATAGCATCCAAATGCACCAGCCGTGAGACTTGTGGACAGATTTTCAAAATTGTTCAGAACCTAACATGTAGGAGAGTTTTGAAAAACGGGTGCCATATTTCATTGACTAAGGCTGCAATTCTCAAGCCACTTATTCTAAGCAGCAGCTGAAGTATTTTGAAAATCTAGCCCTACTTGGAGAAACTGAACCCCTTTGAAATGTTAGCTATTTATTTATTTAATTTATATTTCAACTATCCCTGTGGTTCAAGGCAGGTTACAACATATAATACCATATAATATAGATGTACATAAATAAAACATTAAAAAAAAACAACCCTACCCTCGACCTCCCCAAGCCCTATCCCTAATTTCTAAATGCTTGGCTGAATAAAAAAGTCTTACAGGTTCAAACCAGAACCTTGAATTGTGCTCAGAAAGCTGCTGGGAGACACTGCAGACTCTGAAGCCCTCATGTAATGCACTCCAATGGTGACCAACCCCCACCAGAAGGTGGTTTGCCACGTTCTGCACTAGCTCCAGTTTCCAAACAATCATCAACGGCAGCCCTAAATTGGTTGCATTGCAGTAGTCTAACCTTGGGATTACGTAGGCATGGATGATCCTGGCCAGGTCCCAGTATGAAAGAAAGGGTCACAGTCTTCTTGTCAGATCAAGTTTGTGAAAAGTGTTCCTGGCTAGATGTTTCTGCTGCTGACGGGCCACCAGCAGCTCAATAACCTTCCCTAAAAAGGGAAGGTTAAAGATAGGCTGATCATAGCAACCATACTGATTCTATAGTCCTAAACAACAGAAGGAGTAATGACATTTTACAATGATCATAACACTAAATATGTAAGGATGGTAATTTGGATCAGTTTACAGATTCAGATTAATTACTGACTTCTATCTCAAATTTTACAGATTTACGGATCCTTATTCACAGATTAATTTTCCCATGGACTTCAACGGGAAACCAATCCACCATTTATTCCAATTGACCCTTAATTCTAATAGCCATGCTATTAGAATGATTGGTCCATTGAGATTGAGTGGTGAGGGGCTAGATGTGGGGTGGTGAAGGGCTGGCGGGGGGGGGGGGG
>QEPC01000892.1:5894290-5916288 GCA_003113815.1 Sphenodon punctatus
TAGGATTTATCATCTCGCCCGAAGGGCTGCAGATGGACGGATCCAAAGTACAGGCGATCCTCAACTGGATACCCCCTCCCTCCGTAAAAGCCTTGCAGCGCTTTTTAGGTACCACCAACTACTATAGGCAATATATCCCGTGTTATGCTGCCGTTACGAAACCTCTGACCATGCTATTGCGCAAAGGGGTACCATATAGCTGGACCCCTAAACACCAAGAGGCCTTTGAGGTACTTAAAAAGGCGTTTATGCAAGCACCCTTACTCCAATATCCCGACTTCGAGAAGGCCTTTGTCGTTGAAACCGATGCCTCCAGCAGCGCTCTGGGAGCCGTCCTCCTCCAGGAAGGAGCCCGCCCAGGGACCCTCCTCCCGTGCGCTTACTATTCCCGGCAACTGACCAGTGCAGAAGGCAACTATACGATCCTGGATCGAGAACTCCTGGCCATTAAGGCCGCGTTTGCTACCTGGCGGCACTATTTGGAGGGAGCCCAACATCCCGTCAAGGTCATCACCGATCATCGAAATCTCGTCTACCTACAGACTGTGAAAATTGTCAACGCCCGGCATGGACGTTGGGCCTTTTTCTTCTCCCGCTTCAATTTTCAAATTCATTACCGCCCCGGAAAGCAAAACCTCCTTGCGGATGCCCTCTCCCGTTCCACAAAGGAGGAAACGCTCCTTGAAAACAAAGGAGAACCTATTCTGAAGACCTGCGTCATGGGAACGGCGAGTCTGGGCGCCGCCGATTTACAGCGTATCACCAGACCAGATCGACAGGTCATAACAATTCAAGCCTTACCTCTGCAACAGGGACTCTATCGCCACCAGGGCAAAATAGTAGTCCCACACCAGGCCCGTCGTCAGGCCCTGTGGAGCCATCACGATGCCCCCTTAGCCGGGCACCCCGGGGTCAAACGAACGTATGAATTATTGCGTCGCCGGTTTTGGTGGCCGACCATGAAAACCGATACGGCCAACTATGTTAAGGCTTGTGGGCTATGTGCGAAAACCAAAGTCCCCCGAAAGAAGCCCCAGGGCCTGCTCCACTTGGCCCCGCAACCACAAGGGCCCTGGCAACGCATCGGGATGGACTTCATCGTCGAGCTCCCTCCCTCACACCAACATACCTCGGTGTTAGTGGTAATCGACCACTTCACTAAACTCGCACACTTTATTGCCTGTCAAGGGCTGCCGACGGCCAAACAAACCGCCATTTTCTTATTGCGGAACATTATTAAACTTCACGGGGTGCCCACGGACATCGTATCGGACCGAGGTACGCAGTTCACTTCACGCCTATGGAGATCTCTCTTGGCCACCCTACAGATTAAGTTAAATCTCACCTCCGCCTACCACCCTCAGGCCAATGGGCAGGTAGAGCGTACCAACCAAACGCTCGAACAATATTTATGCTGCTACGTCGATCATCTCCAAGACGACTGGTATGACTTACTCCCCCTGGCGGAGTTCGTGTACAACAACACCCTGAATGCCTCATTGGGCTCGTCCCCCTTTTTCATTACTTATGGATTTCACCCCCGCATCTGCACCCCGGAACTCGACCCTCTCCGGGTTCCAGCCGCAGGGGCTTTAGTACACCAAATTCAGCAGGCCCAAGCAGTAGCACAGGGCCTCCTGCAGCAAGCCCGACAACGCTTCAAGACCTTCGCCGATCGCCATCGGCAGCCAGCCCCCCTCTTTAAAGTTGGGGACCTCGTCTGGGTCGATCGTCGACACTACCCGTCCAACCGTCCATCGCAGAAATTGGACTATCGATATATGGGGCCCTTTCCCATTCAACGTCAAGTAAACGATGTAGCGTACACCGTAGCCCTGCCTGCGCACTACCACATTCACCCCACCTTTCATGTTTCCCTGTTGAAGGCCGCGGCCGGGCACGTGCCGCCCCCGGCACCAGGTCCCGTTGCCACGTCTGACCCGGACGCCCCGGAATACGAAGTTCAGGCCATCATCGATTCCCGCCGCGGGCAGCTCCAATATTTGATCCGGTGGAAGGGCTATGGGGCCTCCGATAACTCTTGGGAACCTGTCCGCAATGTCCATGTCCCGATGTTGGCCCGGCGTTTTCATGCCCGCCACCCAAGCAAGCCGGGCCCCGCTCCCTGGCCGCGGCCTAGACCGGGGGGTGCTGTCAGGCCCTGGGGCCTGAGGAGATGGTGGGGCACTGGCGCACGAATACGGCAAGCCCGAACGCCGCAGGCAGCGCCAGACGGGCTACGGGGGAGGATCGGAGTGGCGCCGACTCCGCAGCCCCCACAGACCTTAGAGGAGCCCGAACCCCGCGGGGCGCCCCCTAGAGGGGAAAGCGGGCCGTTGCCCGCTGACGTAGGAACCACGCAGCAGGGGACGCAGGCCACGCCCCTGGCCTCGCCGAAACACTCCAGCACCGCCCAGGACAGGCCGGCCTCGCCCGGCACGGCGGCGCGGCGGCTAGCCACGCCCCCGCGGCCGCCGCCCCGACGCTCGGCGCGCCTGCTGCAGAAGAACGCTGCAACTCTGCATATAAGGGAGCCGGGCACAGAAGCTCCTTGCTGGTGAACAGAGCTTGCCCTGCGAGACCGGCCCCCTTGATTGTCTGACTTAACAGAGTGCATCCCGAGCCTGACGTGTGACTGCAAGAGAGAGAGAAAGAGAGCGAGTGAGACGAGTGCAAGGAGGAGCGAGTGTTCTGGAGCGAAAGCGTGAGTGCGTGGGTGTGGCCCCAATCCTCACTGTGTCTGGGGGGAAACCAGTGTGTGTGTCCTGTCCTGACCTCCCCCTTACCTGGTATTGTGCACGGGTCCCCCCTGCACTGCCCCCACTTCTCATCCTTAGCCCTGGGCCCTGGGTGTCTGCTTCTGGTGTCCCTAACGGTCCTCCCCGGTTGGGAGTTGGCTTGCCTCGCCTCAATGATGAGTTAGGTGGGGAATGGCTAGACCTTCCACAACCACCCTATAACACCCTGAGAGGCCTTTTTCAGGCCTCGCTGCTCCTTCGCGGGGATTACCCAGGGATTCCAACTTACGTGTGGTTCCCCTCGACCCCTGTGCAGTGCACATCCCGGTCGGTCGCAGTTCCCCTTCCCCTTCCCCGTGAGGGTTGCACCTCAACCCTCACAATAGGGCCTTTCTGATTTTTTGTTCTGTTTCCCTCCTCAAGGAAAAACACCTAAAACCAAGAGAGGTGGGCAAGACAGAAGAAGTGACACACGCACACATTCTGGGACTGTGGAGTAATTTTGCTTCAGTGCTGCGGGGAATGTCCTGTTGCGGGATATATCTGCCACAGATATGTTCTCCCCCCACACTCACCTACTTCTGTAACACCAGCCCCACAGCACCATTCCCACCCACCCCCTCTCTGGCACCCTCAGTTTCCCCCATGTAGTCTCCTTTTCCTCTCACCTGCCTACATCTAGGGGCGGAGACTTGGCTTATCCCTTTAAGGCTGGTTTGACTGACAGTTTGCTCTGTCCCTGAAAGCATTTCTCAGCCTCTTCCCGTTCCCTACTCGATGTGCTGAGAATACAGACTGAGGCATCGCAGCAGCACACAATGCTACTTCAAAGCAGGGCCTCAAGCATCCGAGGGTACAAAGCTGCTTTGATACGATGGGGGGATGGGTGTGCGGACCGTAGGTGACTGCACCATACCTCATTGGCCTAGTCATCAATGTACTCAAAAGGCTCCGGCGGTTCTGGCTCCTGCTCCTCTTCCTCTATCTTCGGTCCATGGGCTGCAACCGGCTCTACCAGCTCTTCTGTGTCCTCGCTGGTATCTCTCAGGATGATGATGCCGCCAATGGAAAGTGGTTTGAAGGTCACCTCAAAACACCAATTTCCACCACTAGTCCCATCGTAGTTTGCCCTGGCTTTCCATCCATCATCCCATTTATGGTTTCCCCCCTCAACATCTAGCTCTTGCTGTGGTTTCTAGACCTGAACCCTACCCACCTGTGGTCTCCCTTCCACTTTAACCTCCAGCCTCCCTCCATGTCCCTACTCTGTCCCTCTCCCCACCCAGCTGTGGCCCTTTTGTTGTCTGTGGTTGCCATTTCCAAGGCATTATAGTCATAGGAACGAGTACATCCACCACCCAAAATTACAGCGATGGTCTTCTTTGAGAACCTGCTGTGGAGGAACCTGAGACAGTTTCAGTGCTTTGTCCATAGGCTTCCTTTTTCCTACAGCCAGTCAGCACTTTGCCTGAATAGCTGTAGGAGTTTTCTTGTCAACCTTGGTTGACCTTGCCACCTGTGATTGTGACCTGCTGTGCAGGTGAGGATTTCACAGAAGTTCAGATGTGTCACACATGAATATAGCCTCTGCAAAAGGGCCAGCATTTGAATTTCAGAGGGGATACTGGCATGCCGCAATCCCCTAAAAGAAATTAGTACACTTGCATGCACACAGCGTTTCATTTTCTGCTCTGCTTTGTGCTTCATGAGACAACTTGCCCCCCTGGCCAGACTGTGGAGTAAAAAAAAAAAGAGAGACCAAATTTTGTCCTCTGCTATACACTGGTATCTGAGTAAATCTTTTGATGTCAGTGGAGTTACTCCAGTGTAACCCAGAACAGAATTTTGGCTCATGGTATGCTTTCCTCACTGTCTAAAGGGAAAACAGGTTTTCACGTTTGTCTCCCTGTGTTGCAGCTAAGCGAGTCTGAAGATATGTCGTAAATGCATCCTGACAGCTAAAAACAAAATTGTCTAGTAACTCAATTCAAATGTCACAGTCTGCTTTTATGACCTTGTTGTTTCACTCCGAAAAACAGTTTCACTCCATTTCCATTCTGAAATTGTCTAAAAATAATAATGCTGAAGAACCCAATGCTAGTTTCCAAGCAGTCCTAAAAGTCTTCAAGTGTGTTCAGCTAATCTACGCAGTCAATGCTTCACAAGTGTCTCTAACCTTTATTTTTTGTTCGGAGAGACTCATGTGAAAAGCCACCTTCGTCTGGGGGTTTGAAGCTGGAAGATTATGAGATGACCCTCTGGCGTGTACCTTTGTCAGTTTTCTGATCTCTCCATGAAGTCTCCCGGCTTTTAACCAAGACCCACTGATGCTCCCTGAAGCATGTATTTCCTTTCAGTGCAATCAAAGAAATTAGCTGTTGTCATTTACCATCTAAAAGTTTAAATATCTTTTTATTTTCAGATTAATTAGGCTTATTTGCTTAATCATTTTTGCCAGGTTCAAAGAAGAGAAACTAATGTCATCTGCCTTGCACAACTATCTATAGATTAAAGGCCATACAGACCAATAGCAAGATGGCATACAAATTCCCCGCAGCATCAGACACCTAAAATGGCTTAAGAGATAAAATCCTTTAAATAAGCTTGAGACAGACCTGAATTTATTTAAATGTCTAAATCTAAATGTACTTACGCCGAGTAGTAATGTTTACCATCTGCCTGACTCTGCCTGTTGAGGTAATTGTAAAGCTATAAATAGCTTAACATATGCTGCACATACTTGGGCCTTAAATACAACAGGCTTTGCATAAAACAACTGGAAATAATAAGTGATATGAGTTCAGTGAGGGTTGAGAAAAGACTGTCAGAGGTTTTAGCTGTTGGCTTGTCTGTGATCAAGCCTCCTCCATATGCACAGCTGAAAACAATGGTGCTGCTTACACACCCACTTCCAACAGGTTGTTGGGCCTTTCTCCTAGTAACAAAAGCTGCATCAGCTCCAGTCAGAGCACAGTGCAAATGATAGCACCAAAATACATACTGTATGCACAGTGAGAATAAATAGATTTTATCAAGTATTTCTATCTGCCATGATAACATGTTCAAAATCTCCTCCATCACTCAGAAGCTTTGGGGAGTTAGGCTCACTAAGTCACTGAGATGCTTTAAAAAAATAAAAAAATAAATTCCTAAACAATTAATACTGATGCATCACAGGACACTCCTTTGTCCTTTAAAAACGAGAACACTGGATTGTGATGCATTCTGCTGAGACACCAAAAAGCTTGACTTACGGCACAGAGTGCCTTTCGCCAATTACATCTGGTGCGTCGGCTTCGGCCGTATGTCTCAGACTCTGACCTGGCCACTGTCATTCATGCTTTCATCACCTCTAGGCTTGACTACTGTAACATGCTTTACGTGTGGCTACCCCTGGTGACGGTTCGGAGACTGCAGAATGTGGCGGCCCGTCTCCTGGTGGGACTGGGCTGCCAGGAACATATTACACCAGTTCTTCGGTCTCTGCACTGGCTGCCTATAGTCTTCTGGGCCTGATTCAAGGTGTTGGTGGTTGCCTATAAAGCCTTGGCCCAACCTATTTGCGGGACTGTCTCACCCCCTGGGTCCTGGATTGGCCCCTGTGGTCATCGGGGGGTGCTCTCCTCGAGGTACCCAGAGTCTGCCAGGGGGCCACAATGGGGAGGGCCTTCTTGGTGGCTGTTCCATGGCTGTGGAACTCGCTGCTGGTGGAGGCCTGTTTGGCTATGGATCTCCCCTCTTTTTGATGCTGTTGTAAGACGTGGCTGTTATGCCTGGCCTTTGATGGGGAGGATGGGCGGGGGAATGGGTTAGAGTGGGGGGTGGTTTGGGATATTTTAATTCCTCGTTTTTGAGTGTTAAGTGTTTTTGTTGATTAATTGTGAGCTGCCCAGAGTTGCCTGTGGCAGGATGGGCAGGGTAAGAAATAAAAAAATAAAATAAAATAAAATAAAAGAACTGTTTTATACTAGGCTTAGTGGACACTTGTGTCCACGAATCGAATACCCTACCTATGGCCACAAGGGACAGCAGTCACGAAGCCATTGCATTTAGTGAAGGATGCCATTTACAGCAATTATCTGTGGAGGAAATATCCTATTCATCCTATTAATCATAATTGCCCACGTGTCCCTTTGGAATCAAAATGTGGAGAGAGGAGGAAAACTGTGCATAGGCCATGCTGGTTTGATTGGGTCATGCTTCTTCCTGCTCCCCCACCATCAGAAATATAGCACAGCTTGGGGCGGTCCCATAGAAATAAGAGGTGGTGCTACGTGACTAGGATCAAGGTCAGAATGAATTACTCTTTCTATGGGTAGTGGTTCTCGAGGAGAAAATCACAGTGCCAATCTCTTCATGGATTTCCTCTCCTATCATTCATGTAGCATATCTCTGTCTGTGAAAGAGATGGAGGCCCAGGGAGAAAGAACTGACTCCATGTAGAACATGCTTCAAGACCACCTCTAAATGTGGTGGCTCTCCAGGGTCTCCATGTTTCACAGTATTCCCATATGGCAGATCCTCACTGAGACCTTATGTCTCCATGCTACCTATTGACAGAGAGTCCTATTCCCCCTAACGATGCCCTAAAAAAATATATCCCTGGCCATAAATACCCCTTACAGAAATGTGGAGGGAGAGCAAAGGGATCAAAAATTATACAAGCTAGGACTAGCTGGACAACTGATGTGCTGAGTCTGTGGGCGGCTCGGTTCCTGTCCCTTGCTATGGCTCATCTCTGCCCACTCACCGAAGACTCTGAGCCTACACGGCCATGTCCATGGGGACCAGAAGGAGAGGGTGGTGCTAGAACAATGGACAACTCTCCAGCCCCATTTGAAGGGAGAAAGGTTGTCTTTGTGTAGATGGAAGGGGGAAATCTAAGCTAGGCTACTTGGCTGAATTGTGGCTGGATGCATGGGAGGTTTTGACAAGGAAACCATTGACTGCCAGGCACTGGGCTCCAGTAGGAGACATAGGGTGAAAACAGACATGCAAGCAACACCACTTCAACATTTCTTATGCATGTTACAGGGCTGTACTGGCGCCCTATGCAACCCTGTGTTTGATTCTGCATTACTACATGGAAGTTTGATTCTGCATTATTACATGGAAGATTATTACATGGAAGGTTCCTCTTATCTCCCCATTTTGCCCCTGTGGTCTTGGAGAACTTGAGGATCTCTTACATGTTTTATTCTATTGCCATTTTTACAGTAAATTAAGAGAGAAATTGATTGCTCCACTCTTAGGGGGGAGGAATGAAGTTCCGATAATACAGAGATTGGTATTTCTTTTAGCTGCAAGAGACCCGCATGTAATTAGGTCTATAGCTGGTTTTGCCTTCTTAGCTTTTCATGTGCACAAGACGATTGCTGTTGTTTAATGATACTTTGATTTAATGCTTGTTTTTATTGAATTATTTATTTATTGTGTATATAGCTATATATCTATTAGGGATGGGTTTCTGGGCAAACTTTTGGTTTCTCTCAGTATCAGCTCCCTCAGATCTTGGTTTTCCTATCGGTGTCAGTTCTCTTGGTTTTGGTTCTTTCCCCATTGACTTCAATGGGAAAAAGAACCGTCAACATAGGGGCCCGAGACAGAGAGAAACCACTTGGTGTGTGTGTGTGTGTTATCCCACCCCCACCACTCTGGCCTCAGAGGGTGGGGGTGGGGATCCATTACCCCTAGCACCCCCACCTGCTGGGGCCCACCTTTACCTGCCCCTCAACCCCCAAGGCCCCTGTACTAATACTTACCATTGCTGGTCTGGTCCGGAGGGCGGGGGTTACGGCCACTGGCCGCTGGGCTTCCTCCGAATCTTACTGGTGTCGGGAGCTAACTCTGCTGCCCAGCCACCTGGCAACGGAGTCAGCTCCTGCCACCAGTCAGCAGCAGAGGAGGCCCAGTTACTGGCAGCAGAGCCAGCTCCTCTGCCGGGCAGCCAGGCCTTCACTTCCTTTTTCTTCTCATAGGTCTGGAGCTTGAAAACACCCCTGGATTAGCAGTGCCACAGTGCAGATGAGCAAAATGGCCACCAAGGCCATTTTGTACATGTGCAGCCCTAATCCAAAATGGTGCCGGCAGCATTGACACCATTTTGGAAGATGGCAGCTGTTTTGTGCATGTGTGGGGAGCTTACTGGTGGCAGGAGCTGGCTCCGCTGCCAGGCGGCTGGGCAGCAGAGCCGGTTCCTGACACCAGTCAGTAGTGGAGGAGGCCCGTCTGCCAGTAGTGGAGTCAGCGGCCCAGCCAGTGGCCATGACCCCTGCCCTCCGGACCGAACCAGCAATGGTAAATATTAGTATTGGAGCATTGGGGGGTGGTATAGCTGGGCCCTAGCAGGTGGGGGTGTTAGGGGTAACAGATCCCCACCCACACCCTTCGAGGCTGGGAGTGGTGTGGGTGGAAGAGGTTTCCATCTTCCCATTGAAGTCAATGGAAAATCCTCCCATTAACTTCAATGGGAACAGAAGATCCGAGAATTGGGAACTGAGATGGACCAAGTTTTCAGATGTCTCGGTTTTAACTGAAAGAGGTCACTTTCGGTTGAAACTGAAGGTCCCATCTCTAATTATCTAACTATCCATCCTTTTTAATGGAATTTACTGGCTAAGTGCTGAATAAAATCCACTTTACTTGGCTAGTCTACCTGCAGCCCTGCAACATGCATAAGAAATGTTAAAGTGGTGTTAAGCGGAGTTAAGGTGCATGTCTGTTTTCACCCACAGATGCATAGGAATCATTATTAAGGTTTCAAACATCATTACACCATCCCTGCTAAGGTTGGTTTTTCTTTTTGCAGGAGTGGGAATATGCTGAATTGTAGGGTGGCCAGATATGTCAATTTTAGAGGACACATAAGAAATACAGGTTGCAGGGGCTGCATTGGCTCCATTGCAGCCCTGCAACCTGTATTTTTCATAAGCGTCATCTGAAATTTGCATATTTGGCCACCCTACTGAACAGGCTAAATCTTCCTCAGCTCCTCTTCCCATCTGCCCATGGTGTTGTGTGAATGAAAATCTTAGAATGATTCTGCTCTTTCCTGTCCGGGAGAACTCACTGGGTGGTCCTGGGGGATTGTACATCTCCCCAGGACCTCACATGTGGAGTTTCGCAGGGTTCCATTCTGTCCCCCTTTTTGTTCAACGTGTACATGCAGCCACTGAGGGAGGTCGTGAGAGGGTTTTAGCCTCATCTCATAGGGTGTCCAGTGTGATGACACCCAACTCTACCTCTCATTTTCATCAGACCCAGGTCCGGTGGTCTCCGTGCTTACCTGGTGTTTGGCAGCTGTGGGGGATTGGATGAGGGCGAACCATCTGAAGCTGAATCCTGACAAGATGGAAGTGATGCTGGTAGGCAAGGATTTGGGGGGCCTAGGGATGGTGGAGTCCCCTGTCATTGATGAGTTCCGTTATCCTTTGGTCTCCCAAGTTTGGAGTCCGGGAGTGCTCCTCGATCCGCAGCTCCGGCTGGAAGCTCAGGTGGTAGCTGTGTTCGGGAGTGCGTTTTGGCAATTACATCTGGTCTGACGGCTTTGGCCATATATCTTGGACTCCAGCCTTGCTACCATCATCCATGTCTTTATCACCTCAAGACTAGACTATTGCAATGCACTCTACATGGGGCTGCCCTTGATGCTGGTCTGGAGGCTGCAGCTGGTGCAGAATGAGGTGGCCTCTTTGCTTACAGGAACAGGTCGCAGGGAGCACATGACACCAGCTCTGCACTGGCTGCCAATAGTAAATTCAAGGTGCTGGTGTTGACCTATAAAGCCCTTCCACAGCCTAGGCCCTGTATACGTGTGGGACCTCGTGCCCTTGATTGGCCCCTGTGGTCATTCAGGGGGGCCTTTTTGGAGGTCCCTTGCACACAGTGGGTAGCCACTGATTATAGGGCTTTTTTTTGGTGATTTATTTCTTTATGACAGCATTTTTTTACTACCCCCTCCTGCCCAAGGGAGTACGTTTGGCCCAGAGCCTTGCCTCCTTCCGGCGTAGTTGTAAGACCTGGATGTTCCGTCAGGTGTTTGGCAAGGAAGAGGGGTAGGGAGGGAGGTTTTTATTTTTCCCAGTTGTAGATTGTATATTAATATTTTGTTAGTATTATTTGATTTATATAGAAGTTTTATTGATTTTATTAACTGCATTTTATATATGGTGTTTGCCACCCTGGGCTGCCAGAGGCAGGAGGGGTGGGATAAAAATATATAATAAATAAATAAATAAATATTTTCAAGCTTAAACAGTAATTTTTCATGTGGCACAGTATCAAATGCCTTACTAAAATCCAAATACACTAAATCCACTGCATTCCCTCTATCCAAAAAGCCAGATATTTTTTCAAAAAAGGAAATCAGATTGGTCTGACATGATCTACCCTTTGTGAACCCATGCTGCATTTCATCATGTTTTCCCTTTGCTAGCATATCATGAATTATTCTCTCTCAGTATCTGATGCTGGGTGATTTCAGACGTTACGAGATCACGGTGAACCACACTGAACCACGCTCAACCCCCCCGCGGGGCCAAAGGGCCCTGAACGTCTGAACGGCACGCGCCAGATGTTCATCACGCTCAATACCCACATGGGGTCAGGTTCAACCATGCTTCCCGGGCTAGCCGGGGGAAGGTCCCGGGAAGCGTGGTCAAACCAACCCCCACAGGGAACCAAGCAAAAGTAACGTCTGGACGCCAATCCCCCAGCGGAACCAAAAAAATGGAGCCCCGGCCGGGGACGAGGCACGCAGCGTCGCTGCCAGGCAACCAGCACCAACACAAACACCGGAGGGAGATTTAAAGCGAGAGCAGCAGCAAGCAAGCGTGGCGGGATGGAGCGAGGAGGGAAGCGGAAGAGAGCGGAGGCACGAACAGCGACAGCGGCGGGACAGGAGGCGGAGGACGTGCAGCCAGGCCCAGCGATGCAGGCGGAGGGGGCACAGGTGCAGGAAGGGGGCACACGGGAGCACCCGACCAGGGAGGCGCCCCGGGAACACCAACCACAGCTGCAGCCGGGTCGCGCCGCCCCGGGGACAGCGGCCGGAACAGGCCCACAGGAGGCACCCAGGAAACGGGTAAGGGCACCCACTGGGAGGGGAACAGGGGGCACAGGGGAACCCCCTGTGGAGGGGGCCGGGGGGACCCCGGGCGGAAGGCAGGGGGGCAGGGGGACCCCGGGCGGAGGGCAGGGGGGCAGGGGGCCCCCGAGAGGGCCCACACCCTCACCCAGCAACCAACCACCCCCCTTCCCCCCCCCAGACACGAAAGTCGGCCCGGGCGGACGAGCCCCAGGAGGAGCCCGGCCCCCGGCCCCCGGAGGCGCACCCCCAGGAGGAGGTGGAGGAGGAGCAGAGGCAGGTGCAGCATGAGCTGCACCGGGAGGAGGAACAGCAGGGGCCCAGCCGGAGGAAGGCCTATCACAGAGGGGGACAGTGGGGCCTCCAGGAGACCCGGGACTTCATACGGATCTGGGGGACCCTCGAGTACCAGGTGGAGCTCGCAATAAACCAGCGCAACGAGCATGTCTACCGGGACATCGTGCGCGACATGGAGGCGGCGGGGCACGAGCGCACTGTCAACCAGTGTCGCTCGAAGGCCAAGGAGCTCAAGAGGGGGTACAAGGCCCTCAAGGACAATAACAGCCGCTCCGGCCACGGGGCCCGCACCGCCCCCTACTACGATGCCCTGGACCGCATCCTTCACATGAAGGGCTCCATCGTTGCCCCACGCCTGGTGGGCAGCGCTGTGGTCCAGGGCAGGGAGCGGGCCGAGGTACCCCCTCCCCTCGCCGCCCGCCCGGTAGACACGAGCTCAGGGGACCCCCACCCCCAGGAGGACCACCCGGGACCCGCAGAAGCCCCAAGGCCCCCCCCCAGCAGCAGCCCGGAGACATCCCAACGCCGGGCCGGCCAGGCGGAGTCGGAGGTCGGCACCTTCACCACCCTCAGCCAGTGGTCCCAGGGGGAGCACTCCCAGGGTGAGGCGCCGGGCTCCGAAGGCTCGGAGACGGACATAGAGGGTAAGCGGGCCCCCAGGGCAGGGGGGGGCACGACCAGGGGGCCGGTGGCAGGGGCGGGGGTGGGGGCCCTGCTGCAGGGGCCACAACCAGCCCCCTTCACCCGCTCCCCCCTCTCCCGCCCGCAGGACATGGGGAGCCCCAGGACCGGGCCAGCGAGACGGTGCAGGCCCCCGCGGAGGGCACAGGAGAGCAGGTGCCGGACCCAGGTAAGGCGGGAGGGCTGGGATGGCGGGAGGGCCCCCCGGGCGCCAGCCCAGGGGGGCCTCCGGCCTCAGTGGGGGAGGGGGGGCAGGGGGCCCCGGGACCCGACCCCGCTAGGGGACAGGGCCCTGCACTGACCCACCCGCCCATTTCCACAGGGCAGCCCCCGCGCGCGGCGCCTCCGCCGGCCGCAGCCCCAGCCCAGCGGATGCGGGAGTACCGGGCGCGGGTCCGCAGGCGCAGGGAGGAGCAAGCGGAGGACATCGTCCGCAGGGCGGAGGAACAGGGGGAGCGCATGATCGCCTCCGTGGACCGCATGGAGGCGGCCATAGAGCGGTCCATGGAGAAGGCCCTGGAGACAGACCGCCGGCTGGAGGCGGAGGTGCGCCTGGAGCGGAGGCGGGAGCGCCGGGAGCACCAGCGGCAGCAGGGGCTGCTCAGGGGCCTCCGGCAGGACATACAGGGCATGGTGCGGGAGCACAGTGCAAAGATGGACAGGTCCCACGACATTGGGACCTCCCTGCTCCTGCATGCGGGCACCATGTGTGCCTACGTGATGGCCGGCGCACCTCCGGGCGCCCTGCCCGCCCAGGTCCCCATGCCGGGCCCCTCGGCGCCCCCGGGCCCAGCCCTGCCGCCCCTGGCGCCCCCCCGGCCCCAGGGCCCTCGCATGCGCCTCCCAGTGCCCCCGGGCCTCCGGAGGGTCCAGCCCCCCCGGGGCGCGACCGGGGCACCGGGCACAGCTGCCCATCCGCCGCCCGGCCCCCTGCCGGGGCCGGGACCGGCCCAGGACACGGCAGGGGACACGGACAGTGGGGGGGAGGGGAGCTCCCAGAGCTCGGTGGGCCCAAGCGGCCGCACGAGGGGTCGGCCCAGGAAACGCGGGGGGATGGTGGGAAGGGGGGGGAGGGGGAGGGCCACATGAGGGCGGGTGGTGGACGGGGTCACGGGCACGGGGGTGGGGAGGGGGCACAGGGTGATTGTGTGAACTGTGTGGGCAATAAAGTGTTGTAAATAGACAGTTGTCCCCGGCCCGTTTGTGGGGGGGACAGGGCTGTGGGACCGCGTGTACAGGGGCATGGGCACGGAAGGGGGGGTGGGGCCCCCAGGGGCGGGAAGGCCCTCACAGCGGGCCCCCCCGGGCGATGTGGGTTGCAAGGGCGTTCCGGATCCTTTTGGCATACCGGTACTCCCGGGGGTTCCCTGCGTTCACGTACAGGGGAACAGGACCGGGGGGCCGGTGGGGCTCGGGGTACTCCAGGGCCGCCCCCTCGGTCTCGCACACATTGTGCAGAACGCAGCAGGCACCGATCACCAGGGCGGAGGTGGGGACGGTGAAGTCCAGGCGGCCAGCTATACTCCTCCAGCGCTGCTTCAGGGCCCCGAAGGCACGCTCCACCACGGTCCGGCTGGCACACAGGCGGGTATTGTATACCTGCTCCGCAGGGGTGCTCGGGACAGGGTAGACCTTCATCAGCCAGCGGGTCAGGGGGTAGGCGGGGTCCCCCAGGATGCAGGGGGGCATGGGAACCCCCTCGATCCACCTCATGCCCATGTCCGCGAAGTCCCCCCGGTACATGCGGGCATAGAAGGGGGAGATGGTCATGATCCTGGCGTCGTGACTCCGGCCGGAGTTGCCCGTGTAGATGTCTATGAAGCGGGCCCGGTGGTCCACCACCCCCTGCAGGTGCAGGGAGTAGTATCCGTGCCGGTTCACATACTCCAGGGCCTCCCCCGCGGCCGGGCGCAGGATCTCGATGTGTGTGCCGTCCACGGCTCCGATGCAGTTCGGGAAGCCCCCGGCCGCGAAGCCAGCCATCACAGCGCCCTGGTCCAGGAGCTGGATGGTCCTGTCGAGGAGCACGCCCTCCACAGCCTCGCACACATCCCGCACGATGCAGGCGACCGTGCTGAGCCCCACCCCGAAGTGCTGGGACACGGAGCGGCAGGAGTCGGGCGTTGCGAGGGCCCAGACCCCTATGGCCACCCGCTGGACCATGGGGATGGGCTCCCGCATGGAGGTGTGCTGCCGCTCCAGCCAGGGCGTGAGGAGCTCCGCTAGGCGCAGCAGGGTGGCCTTGCCCATCCGGAAGTGGGACCCCCACTCGGCCTCCCCCCAGTGGGCCTGGGCCCGCTCCCACCAGGCCTGGGGCCGCTCCGTGACCCATAGGCTCCGCGCTATGGGCATAGCCAGCAGCGCTGCCCGGCGGAGGGTCTGCGTTGCCCAGCGGAACCGCCTCGCGGCCCCTCGGAGCGCAGCGGGCCGGGTGAGGCTCCGGCAGGCGGCCAGCCACGCCCCCCAGGCCCGGCGCCGAGCCCTGAGCCGGGCACGGACTCTCCTGCGGGCCTGCTGGCCCCGGAGGCGCACGCCAGCCCGCAGGGCCAGGACATAGCGCAGGCGGACGGCCAGGTGCACCCTCTCGGTCAGGAGGCACAGCTGCTCAGTGTGGTCACGGTGCCACTCAGCCGCGAGCGCGAGGAACATCCAGTTCCCACCTGCCCTATCGCGCTCCATGGTGCTGGGGCCCCGGTGGGGGCTGGGAGCGCTTATGGCGGCCCGGTGCTGGTGGCTCCGCCCGGGGGTCGGCCTCGCGGGCCTGCGCGCGCCCTGTGCCGGTGCGTTCCGGCTGCTCCCGCCCCCAGCACCCCGGGCCCCCTCCCCTCGCTGTTTGTAGCGGGATGGCCTTGAAGGTGCGATTAGGCAGACAGAGAGCTCGCTGTTGTTCTCTGCAGCTGTGCCGGGCCCGCACCCTACGCCTCGCTCTGTTGTGCTACAATGTTGCGGTGCGGGCCCGTGTTCCCTGTCCCGGGGGCCGGGCCGAGCCTCTCCCGGCCCTGGGCAGTCTGTGTGCCCTCCGGGCTCCGTGTCCCATTCCCTGTTGTGCTGGACCATGGCTGGCTGCCCATCCATGGGGCTCCCGCTGTCCGGCCCCCAAGGGGCCCCCCATATCTGGGCCTTCCGCGAGACCATGTCTCTGTGCGACCTGTGGCACACCCCTGCCGTGCAGCTGCTCCTGGCCGGGCCGGGGAGCCGTGCAGGTGCCTACGAGAGCCTGAGCTCCGGGCTCCGTTACTTTGGCCATGTGGTGAGCGCCCGTGATTGCCGGCTGCATGCGGAGGCCCTGGGGCTGGCTCGTTTCCCCGAGGGGCGCATCCCGGAGGTGCTGTGCGCCCATGTGCCCTGGAGCGCCTCGGAGACCGTGTCAGCGCTGGTGGTGTGTGGTCTGGGCGCCTACTCGGAGTGCCTGGCCGAGGGTGGCCCTGCCTTGGCCGTGAGCTACTTCTCCTGTGTTCACGGGGCCCGTGGGTACCAGCGCACCCGTGGGGCGGCGTTCCAGCGGCTTCTGGAGCTGGGGCATCTTCCGTGGCCCCCTTCTGCTGCCTGCTGTGTGCCGGAGCCCTCCGCGGTGGAGATGTCATCCCTGTTGGCGGTGTGGGCGCGTGTGGATGTGCAGCTGGCCCTCACCATGCCCGATCCCTTCGAGGCCTACTACCTGATCGCCCACTACATGTCCTTGCAGGGGTACCGCCGGGGCATGCTGCACTGGCCCCACCTGGTCCACCGGGCGGGCCACCCGGGCCCTCGGGCCAGCGGGGCCCCCGGCAGCGGCCCGTGAGCCCCGCGTCGCTGGCCTGCCCCCCCCGGCGTGGTGCCCCCGTGTGGGCTCCCGCCCCGGCCCGGGGGGGGGCCCTGGTCCCCGCTGGCCGCTCCCGACCTGCGGACCCCACCTCGGTGAGCTCCCGCCCGCCTCGCTGCTTGCTGCTGCCCCTGGCCGTGGTCCTGGGCCCCCTCCATCCCCGTGACTCCGTGGGTGCTGCCTGAGCGTCGCTGGTGCTGCGGAGGAGCACCGCTGGACCCGGCTGCCCTGCCTGTGCCAGCCTTTGACTGTGGGGCCCCCTTCCTCCTCCTCCTGGCGCCCCTCCGCCGGCCTCGCTGTGCTTTGGGGGCCCCCAACGTGCCTTGCTCCGGGGGTCCGCCCCCCCCCCCCGAGACTGCCTCTGTTCCTGTGGGGGCACCTCCTTGGACTGGACTGGACTGGGGTGGTGTGGGGGTGGGGGTTGCTGCTGTCTGTGCCTTGCCCCGTGGTGGTGCCCCCCCCTCCCTGCCGGTGTTCCGGGTGGGGTGTTCCGGGCGCCCCTTCCCCCCTTCCCGGCCTTTCCCTGGTGTGTGTGTGTGTGTGTGTGTGTGTGTGCCCGGGCGTGTGGCCGTGCATTGTGCCCCGCTGCGGGACCGCTGTGTGAGCCGGCTGTCAGCCTGTTCTCGCTCTTCCCCCCTCCCTTCCCGTTTCCCTTGTGTGGGCGTTCCCTTGTGTGCCTTGTGGCTTCGTTTGCCCTCAGGCGGCCATGTCTGTGTCCCGCCCCTGCCCGGTGCCTTGTGGGGGTTTAGCGCCCGGCGGGGGTTCGGCTGCACGTCTGTTGTGCTGCCACGGCCCGCGATGGTGCAGCCCGGTTCCGGCCCGTGGTCCCGTTCCTGGCACGTCTGTTGGGGTCGTTTTCCAACCCCCGGCCGTGGTTGCGCTGTTCGCCCCCCCTGGTGGTTCGCTGTGGTGAACCGGCCACCCGTAACATCTGAAAGTACCTGCTGTTCCAACATCTTACATACCAATGAGGTTAGGCTAACAGGTCTATTGTTACCTGGGTCATTTCTACTCCCTTTCTTAAAGTTAGGTACAACATTTGCTATACTCCAATCACTAGGTACCACTCCTAAATTAATCGATGTATTAAATATCATAGCTAATGGTCTGGAATTTCAGGTGCTAGTTCCTTCAAAATTCTTGGATGCAGATTTCTGGTCCTTCTGATTTGAATATGTTAAGTACTTTGAGTTTTGCCTCCACTTGTACTGAGGTAATCTTCATTACCCCACATTCATTATCCGTTATCCTGTCCTCAGAACAATGGTCCCTAGCATCATTCTTATTAAAAACTGATACAAAGTATTCATTTAGAATTTGGGCCATGCCTACATTATCATTGATCTTTACTCCATCCTTACTATACTACACTGGCCCCTCTTTGTTTGTTTGTTTTTCTTATTTATGTAACTATAAAAACTCTTACTATTTAGTTGAATTTGCTGGGCAAGGTCTAGCTCAGTTTGACTTTTAGCAAGTTTTACTTTATTCCTACATATTCTAAGCTCATGGAGGTACGTTTCTTTACTAATCAGTTAATTTTCCCATTCCCTATAGGCTCTCTGCTTATTCTTGATATCCTGTTTGATATGATTATTCAACCAATTGGGTTTAGAATATCCTATGAGATATTTCCCCTTTCCAATATGCAAATTTCAGAAATCTGAACTTTGGACTTGAAGAAATTCCAGGTATCCTCACATTATGGCTCAGAATTTCTTGAGTCCAATTTACTTTCCTAATTAGTTTCCCCAAATCTGCCTTTTAAAATCAAAAACCTTAGTTATTATTTTATTAGTTAGCCAAAGAGGGACATAAGGCCGGCTCTCTGTCTCATGACCTCGCATGCACACACAAGCGTGCATTCACTCAGACCCAGGCTCACGCTTTCCCTTAGGGCCAAATTCCCATACAACCACTTCAGTGGGGCTAGCAGGACATAACGGAAGGCATCCAATGATCCTTTTGAACTTTATATCAAACAATGACATGGCAATTTCCAACCATGGAAATAAAGACAGAATGGACTTGTATCAAAGCAAATAGAGCACTTCCTTTTCCTTGAGCTGAAGTTGTAACATGTGCTAGAAAGAAAATTGATGAATTCTTAAGTGAATAAGCATCAAGAACAAATGGAAAACTAAATATAAAACCAGCCAAGTTCATTGATGCAGTCTGTGTGCACTTCCCTATGGCTTATGCCTGACCACAAGGAGAAAACAATTGGGTTTTTTTGGCACAGCGGGACTGTCAGAGGCATTGCATTTCTGGGTGAGATGTTGGAGGGAGACATGATCAAAACCTTTGATGGCCTCCAGTCAGCCATCAGCCATCATATCTGGAAGTGCCTTCTGTTAAGAAACTTTTTGGAAAAAAAAAAAAGCCTCAAGGAAGTTCAAAAGACTTCCCTCTCCCAGCTTTGTTTAGGTCACTTGAATCTCTTTACAAAAATAAAATTACAGTGGGCCAAAGTCAGATGTGGTGTAAATGGATTCAGCTCCCAGGTAAGCCACTGGGCTGTTTTCAACAGCAGTGACCGAATTTAAATTTCAGGGATCAAATTCTGCCACTCAGACTGACATAAATCCAGCGTAATTTAGGGGGCAGCTTTGGTTTTAGGGGAGCAGAATTTAGCCCTAAGTGTATGCAATTATTTAGTATTAGCTACACCAATGTGCAGTTCCGAGCAACATGAGTACAATGAATTCAGCAGAAAGACCTCAGACCCTGGACTGCAGATGAGACATTCACAGGGTAGCTAGAGTGAATGTGAAAAGCTATCTAAGGCTCAACTTGTATCAGTTATGCAGAATACAATATTGCTTCATTGTGTCCTTTCTCACTAGAGTCAATGCTTAAATGGATGCATTGCATGGCCCCACAATTGCTAGTATCATTTCCTTTATGCATTTCTAGGTAATTATTAAGAGAGTTGCTTTTCCACTATTGATCTAAAGTCCTGTGCAAATATTTTTGTATTGGTTTATTTGCAGCAGAAGGCAGAATTACTTTTTTTCATTGGGCACTGGCTTCATTGCAATGATGTGGGCATAAATTACTTGGGAAATAGCATGTTTGTTAACTGTTGTTACAGAGCAACAAATTCATGTCAAACCAAACCAGCACCATTTTAGCTATAAATAAATAAATAAATAAATCTGCCACGAAACAGGAAACATTATTCTAAACACATGCATAAACATGGTGAAATAGGAAGTATTCTTCACTTCCTGTATATTTCCGGGGTTGCCAACTGTCATACATTCATTGTGCGACTCAGGATTTCAGGGGTTCCTTCAAGACTAAAATCAAGAAACCTGAGATAAAAATCATGAGAATCTTGCCCTTTATTTGTAAGAAGTAAGTTTCTTCCCTTCCTGGTTGAAGAATAAAACTTGAAAACTTGACACCAGGGTGTTATGGCAGCACTGTGTTACGGTGCATGCAAAGTACCTCTAGTGCCTTTGAAAAATCTCATGTGGTCCCAGGTATTTCCACCATATTGGTGTATACGTGGGTACACACAAACACAGAAATGGCTACTGGAGAAGGCCAGGACTGCAGCTCCAGAAATGTGTGAGCCCAGATCTGGATTTGGGTCTATGTGCAGCCAATTGTGCATGTGGATCTACTATACCCATATGTGTGTGTAGTGTCCTTCTCTGCTCTCCTCATGGAAGCAGGCTTGCCCTGCTTCACCTGGCTGCAGTGATCCAGTGTGGATGGGGGGGTTTCCCTGTTCTCTGCCTAGTAGAGGATTGGCAGGGAGCAGAGAGCACCCTTCAGCAGAGTGGCAAGGATGGTCTGTCCTGCTGGCACAGCATGCCTAGTTGGAGGGGGATGCCCTTGTGCGTCAGCAGCATCCCTGGCAGTGGGATGTGCTGGCAGACCAGGAGGGCTAGACTCACATGTCTGGAATCAGATGTAGACTTTCAGCTATGGGAGACCATATGTTGCTATCCAATTCCTTGTTACAGGGGTGGATAACATGAGGAAACACCCATGATGTTATGACAGTCTTACGATTTTGAGGGCCTTGACTCATGTGTTTGGAGTAGCTGAGCTTGGCAAATGTTTATTCCAGACTTGTACTTTTCATGCTGTTTATTTCCTCAGTGGGTCCCACTCCCTAACTTTTCTGGTGATCAGCTGCCTTTTCAACAGCCTGTCCCTCTAGCCAAATTATCCTACATACATAGGGTGGCAACTGAGTTTCCACACATCAGAGCGATGAAGGAATGAGAGAATGGAAATCCATCACAGACTAAGATTGCAGTGGTAATGAGGAGAGCATTCAGTGATGCTGAGAAGAAAGTTAGTGTTGTTTTTGTATTCAGGTATGCTGAATGATACTGTATTCTAGCTCATTGGGTTTCAGGTTGGCATACCACTAGTCCAAGAATGGCTACTAGAAAAGATGCATGGAAGTGTGCTGTATTTAATATTAATTATGACGTGCCAAAGGAAGTTTTGCCACTGGCTTCAACAGGCTCAAGTTTGAGATTTGCATTAGCTCAGTTTTGTGGTCAAGAATATTAGTATGTTAGTTAGAAAGCCAACTGGGACACATAATGGCAAATTGATTATGATTCCCTAGCGGTTTATTCCAACCCCCTCACATCTGGGTCTTTGAGCCTTTCCTTGTTTAAGACCAAATTTTCAAAAAGTGTGTCTATAAAACAAATATTGATTACTTTAACAAGCTCATTAAATTTGATTAACCTTTATAAGAACATTAGTTGGGTCTTTAACCTGTATCAAGCTGAATGATGCCTTTATACTTAATGAAGGGCACATTACAACTACCTACCAGGTTTGTGGAGATTTATTATGTAAATTTATGATTAACGCTGGCTCTGGATTTCAAAATTCAACACACATCACATAGCTACAACAATTTTTGTTTTGTTTTGTGCATGCCTCTCGTGGTTTGAGGCCATATTATACAACTATAAACCTCCTTATTGCTCATAAAGAATTCAAATGTGAAACTCTAGGTCATATACAATATAGACCACCTGCAGAATGTAGTCACAGACTTGCATTCTAAACTACTAGGGGTGGGCGAACGCGGTTCGGAAGTTCGGAGTTCGGCCCGAACTCGGCTTGTTCGGACGACCAAACCCGAACCCGAACATGAACCCGAACATACCAAACGAACCGAACACCGAATGGAGAAATGGCCGAACAGTTCGGTCAGTTCAGATCGTGTTTGGGTGAGTTTGGGTGGCAAAAAAAGGTTCACTGGAAGGTCAAACATGACAGGGAGGTGTCAGTCACTGAGGAGCAGACTTCCAGGCACCAGGGGTGGAGAGGCTTGCAAGAAACAAAACTAATTATCTGCCTCCCCCCTTCCCAACACCTTCTGAGCTAGTCACTGTTCCTGAACAGCAGG
>QEPC01000892.1:5916757-5998967 GCA_003113815.1 Sphenodon punctatus
AAAAAATTAAATAAAAAAAACCCATATAAAAACAAAAAAACCAAATAAAAAACAAAAGAAAACCATATAAAACCCAATAAAAAACAAAAAAACCATATAAAAAACAAAAAAACACCCATAACAACATTTCCCAAATGGCCGAACCAAACAGCTCAACGGCCGAACCGAACGGCCTGTTCGGATGACCGAACCGAACAGCTTAACCGAACGGACGAGCTGAACGCAGTCGAACTGAACGGCCAAACCGAACGCAGCCGAACCGAACAGCCGAACCCGAACCATGATCTGTTCGCCCATCCCTATAAACTACTATGATTTTGGTAGCTGGAGAGTCTGAAAAGTCCTCTTTAATGGCATTGTAAGAACTAGAGATTGGACTACTTTACAACATCCCAAGGTCTATGGGTTAGTGGTGTGCACCAGGGCCCCATGTCGTTTTTCATTTCTCGTTATTGTTTTTGTTATTAAAATGTGTCGTTTTTGTTAAATACAAAGTGTAATTTTTCGTTATCATTGTCGGTATCGGTACTGATTTCAAATGAAGACTTTGTTTTTGGTATTGGTATACACACAATAAAATTGTGTGTATATATATAAATATTCCTATCCTATAAAATAAATAAAGCAAAACATCACCTGCACATCGAGCAATATAATTTATGTGATACAATGTATACAGAATGGATGTTGCATGCAATATGTGGGGAAAACCACCACGGACCTCCGTACTCGGTTCAGAAATCACAAGTCAGGCATCGTCTCTAAGAAAGTGGAACAGCCTGTTGCTAGACGTTTTAATTCAGAAGATCACACACTCACTGACCTAGAAATCTTCTCTATAGAAAAACCTTCCAACCCCAAACTACTGGACGCCAGGGAAAACGTTTGGATTTACAGACTTGACACCCTCACGACCAACAGCCTTAATTTAGAAGATAATACGTGAACCCCTCTCTTTTCTTGTATGTGTTACTGGATTCCTTGGCTCACCTTATAACTTTCGCCACCCTCAGTGTTCTAAGAACTGTCAGCTGTGCTCACAATACACTTTATTTAAAAAATCAACACTGCTACTGGGTGTTTTCAGACATGATGCTAACCCCACTTTAACATTCAGCTTAAAAACATTTAAGCTGAATGTTTTGGCTTCTGCCCTCATCAGTGGGTGTCTTCAGACATGACGCTAACCCCAGTTTAACCACACGTAAACATTTCTTATGCATGTTGCAGGGCTATAGGGCGCCAATACAGCCCTGCAACATGCATAAGAAACGTTCAAGTGTGGTTAACATGTGGTTAAACTGGGGTTAGCGTCATGTCTGAAGACACCCACTGATGAGGGCAGAAGCCAAAACATTCAGCTTATCAATAAATCTTTGTTTACAGTCATTTCCTCTTTATAATTCCTATATATTGTTTATGACTGTCAGCATCCTAGTAGGATCCGGAGCTTCCTTGAGTATATCGCTGTTTTGTTGTTGTTTACCACATTAGTGTGTGTCTATCTATCTATCTATCTATCTATCTATCTATCTATCTAGAGTGTGTATATATATATATATATATATATATATATATATATATACATACATACACTAATGTGGTAAGCAACAAAACAGCGATACACTCAAGGAAGCTCCGGATCCTAGTAGGATATTTTATATATATATATATGACGCTTTTAGACAAGACACTTTTAATGTGGTTTTGTAAATGCGCATTTAAATAATGTGCATTTTTAAAACAGGTTTTGGCATCCCCCAATCATCAAAGGGGCTCAAAACCGGTTTTGAATCAGACAAAACCACATTCAAATCGGTTTGGCTTTTACATGATCATGGCAAATGCGCATTTAAAACGGTTTAGGTGTTTAAACAAGCATTAAAACACACACATTTTTCACCAATCATGCGCAAAATTTCTCTCGTCTAAAAGCGGCCATATATAAAAACAACCTAGTATATAAATATCTAATCTCTCTATATACAACTAATATCTATATAAAATATGGACGGGGAGACAGACAGGGGAAAGGAAACGGAAAACTCAGAGGTACATCCACTATCTCTATTCTATATCATCTAATATATATATATATATATCTAATCTACACTACCTATATCTGTCTCTATATGTTTACAGGGGGAGACAGATAGGGGAAGGAAAAAGGTAGAATGTATGGGTAAGGAAGAAGGATTGGAAAGGTGGTAGGGATATATATGGGAGGATTTTTAGTGCAAACACCAGCAGATTCTGCAAATGCACCTTGATAGAACAATAGCTAACACAGAACCAGAGTCAAACGGCCCGGTCCTGCAGTATAAAGGGTTGCAATGCCCTCCCCCAGAGCTCCCCTGGTTGGTTCTGGGAGGCAGGAGGCATTGAGCAATCACAGGGTGCCATTCAACTGCTTGGAACCTGCTTGTGCTGCTCATTGGGCAGTGATTATATCCATCAGGTCCTTCCCCTCCCATCACAGGCCCAGTTCAAGAGTTCAACACTGTTTCTGACTCAGAGATATCTGCTCCCTCCTTCCCTCACCACATGTCCCTCCAAAAACCACCTTCCAGGCTGCTAGGCAATAATGAAATCAGTAACGACTTTTGTTATCATTACTGATTTTATTTTTGTCTTTGTTGCAATAATGATAACGAAAATGACAAATTTTGTTTCCATTATTGATATAACGAAAATGACATGCACACCCCTACTATGGGTTTACTATGGCCCAGGTTGCAGTTAAAATCATGAGCAGAATTTTCTCTCCTTATAATCATCACTGACTGCTATAAGACCTACTTTGTACCTTTCCCTGTTTGTTGCATTCTTTCAAATGAACAGGTGGGATCAAAATTCTAATCCCTCCAGCAGTTAACCTTTCCAAAATTCTGTATTTTTAGTATCTATTTGCTTTGTCTCTTTCTCGATAGCCCCTGAGACTGTAATCAAAGTCGAAGGGGAATGGCCAGCAAATTACCAAATACTGCAAAAGTCAAGGTGTTAAAGGCTTCCTTCGTCTCCATTGGACACAGTATTGTAATTCTGATGCCTTAATTTTAAAAGATTAGATGCAAATACTGAAGTGTGCAATCAAAACAATGTAATAATATCCATAGAGAATAAGCTTCATTGATTAAATCATAAATATAGTATCTTATTATGCTTTAGGGAAAAAGAGAAATATGGAAAGTAATGCAGGCGTTTTTGAATTATAAGAGGAGAGAATATTGGCAAATCCTTCAACAGCTGTTTATCATGAAAAAGAAGTTACAGTAACCATTCTCCAGCAATAGAGTGTAAAAAAGCTCAAATTGTACATTAATAAATTATAACAATGATGCATGAAGCTAATATAAAACTTTTGAAGGAAGGTTTCAGAGTCCGGCGGGAGTTGTCAAGTTTGCTATTTGTGATTTCAATGCGGTTTGGAATTTCTTCCAGGGCATTTAAAACTCCTTTTGTGACTCTTCATCTGCTGTTTTCCAGACAGCAAAAGCCTCTCCAATATACATTTTCACTTTCTGCATGGCTGATGGACTTCATATGCTATATCCAATTTAAGGGTAGAGGACGAGATTACATTGCTAGAATATAGAAAGCCATAGCCATTGAGACTGAGTCATTGCTGTTTATAGTAATTCTTACTATTTGCTTTTTGACAGCCATTTGTGACTGGAATAAAAGATGATGCCAAGATTATTGTCAAGCTAGTGTAATAGCTAGCAGTGCATGAAGTCTGCAGTAGATGGACTTGAACTTATGAGCACTCACAGACTCTCAATAGACTCTCAAGTGAGCAGTGTCCTCCTCAGCCTGGTATAACGTGGCTGGCTCTGGAGAACGCTTATTGCAGAAGATGAAATCTTATTTCATCCTGCCTTCTTTGTTCTATTTGGAATGTTTTATAGGGCTTAATTTGAGTGCTAGCTTTGAATTGAATAAGCAAATTGTTTTTCAGGTGAACAAGGCATCCTACATTACAGAAGCAATCATGCTGATCAACAGTACAGACAGACAATATAGTCAGACTGCTTCCAAAAAACAATCCCTAGATATTTTAGTTACATGGCAGCAATGGCTTGTCCCCTGAGGCTTAGGGGGCTCAGCTCCACTAGGAAATCCTGCCCCTGTGGATGAGCTACTGGTACATGGTGGCTTCTGCCTGATAACTCCAAAGGTTGGGGCTGGATCCAAGCTAGCCCTGGACTGTTTAGGCCAGCTGTGAGTGAGCTCCGTGCTGCGCCTGCTCCCAGCTCTTAAGCACAAGGCTATGGGTAGACCTTGGAGAAGGTCTAAAGATTGATCAGCCCTCTGTGCACCCTTCTAACAGCACAGCAACCTGTGAGCAAGCAACTTGGATCCAGCTCCAGCCGTTGGATCTTTCAGGCAGCAGCAGGATACCTGCTCACAGGATGTAGGAAGCAGATCTGGTTTCCTTTTGGGGAAGGAGTTTTGGGGGGGGAGGCGGGGGTGGTGGTGTCTGTGTGTGTGTACGCACATGGTGGAGGTGGGCAAGTGAGTTGTTGGAGGTGGTTAAAGGAATAATATATTGTGTCCTCCCCCAACCCACCAAAATTGATAAGCACCAACCACCACTGTTAGATGATACAACAACCATAGTTTCCCCCCTTTACTTGTGTAGTATTCTTTGCTAACTCATGTGCTAACACAATGGTCCTCTGACCTGACCAAAATTAGCAGCTATAGAAGAAGTAAAATTTCAACGAGATTCTCTGCATGAATCATTTTTGTTTCAGTTACAAGAGAGTAGCTCATGTTGGATGTTGCTGTTGTGTTTCCCTGGCAGTCTGATACTCAAAGCACTCTGTCAATGCACATTCCACTGAAGTAAATGGGGTTTGTACCAATGGAGTGCTTTGAGGATTGGAACCTGTATTTATTTATTTATTATGTATTTATTTACATTTATACCCCACTCTTCTCCAAAGGCTCAGAGCAGCTTTCAAAAAACATAACATAAAATTAAAAAACATTTAAAATACAACCCCCCCCCCAAAAAACCCCAACCCACTCCAACCCCCCACCAACCTCCCTCCTAATCCCTCTCCCTATCTCCACCCACCAAATGCTTTAACAAAAAGGAAAGTTTTACACCGCATTTGAAAGATGCTCAGGCCCAGACTCGGACGGACCTCCAGCGGGAAGGAGTTCCCCAACGTTGGTGAAGCAACTGAGAACGCCCTTCCGCATGCCCCCATCTATCAAACAAGAGTAACAGGGGGAACCCACAGGAGGGTGCTGCTGGCCGACTGCAGGGATTGTGATGAAGTATGGTAGGAAAGATGGTCTTTTGGATACATGGGTCCCAAGTCGTTTAGGGCTTTAAAAGTCAAAACCAGTACCTTGAATTGTGCCTGGAAAGCTATAGGTAGCCAGTGCAGACTCCAGAGTGCCAGTGTAGACTCTGGAGCAGCAATGTAATGTGCTCCCAGTGACCCGTCCCCAAAAGGAGATGGGCTGCCACATTCTGCATGAGCTGCAGCTTCCGTACAGTCATCAACGTAGAGTGCATTCCAGTAATCCAGCCTTGAGGTGATGAAAGCATGGATGACAGTGGCCAAGTCCGAATCAGAGAGAAAAGGCCACAGCCTCCTCACCAGATGAAGTTGGTGAAAAGTGCTCCTGGCCACTGTGTTAACATGTGACCCAGTTCCACGTGTGATCATGGGGGATCCCAAGAGGGGAAGGTCCCGGTGATCAGGCTAGGTCTCAAGTTTGGGGATTTTCTCAAAAAGGGACCTGCATGTTCAGGATTGAGTCTGAGGTCATGGTGCATTACAACCTGTGGGGGTACCCTTCTTCAGCAATAAGACAGAAATGGGGGTAGGTTGTTTCAACTAAGGGGGTATTTTTATTAAGGGTTAGCAAATAACAAAGAAAAGGAGGAGGGCAAAACACACACACACACACACACACACACACACACACACACTCACAAGCTAATTCCAGGATACCATTAAATGATTTACAAAATCAAGCCTCCAGTCTGGCTGGCTTAATAAATATAAGTGGCGGAGGGGAAAGTGGAAGTAGTGAGGAGGGTGAGAGGGAGAAAGAGCTCAAGGAAACCGGTGGGGAGGGGGGAGGAGAAAGTAGGGATGAAAGTTACCTATCCTTTCCTGTTGCCAAAGGGAACAGGCACCCCACGGATTCAGTGATGATCAGAGAAAAGAGGGGAGGGCAGACCGTGGTCTGGAAGATCCCATTAGGGTGGTCACGAGCAGATAGGTCTGCACATGTCCACATCCAAGAGTACCTCACTCACCCGAGGGAGACAGGGAGCAGTTATAGAGGTTTTTACAAAGGATCTGGGAGCAGGTACAATAGGTACTTGAACGTGACAAAGGGATTTTCGAGGGCCTCCGGGGTGGGACAAGTGGAATGTTCCAAGGAGGAAGGAGAGTCCAAGGAGTCTCTGAAGGAGTAAGAAAGTATAAGGGTTGGGGGGAATTTCTAAAGACACAGGAAGGGAACAATCTTGGGCATTCAGGTGGGTGGAAGGATCCAGGTGAGTTTTTAGAAAACATGGAACACTAACTATCTTTTGTGTCCATACTTAAGTCCTAATCTTATACCTTGAAGGCTGTTGCTAGTTAGGAGTTTCTCAGAGTCACCGGGGGAAGTTTATCACAAAGGGAGGGTGCCCTTGACTCAACTGCTCCAGGTCTCCTCCTAGACTCCCTTTCTGAGACTAGACTGGTTTTGCAAGAGGGGATTATTGTTACTTCCTAGGCTTCAACCCAGTTTGACTCTGAACTCTTGACCTCTTGACTTGGGCTCCTTAATTCTCCTGTGCACCCACTGAACTGCGTTCCACGGGGTGCTGCTTTGCCCAGCAGAGGGGTGTGTGTATTTGTCATTTTGCAGGAAAAAACATCACTGGTAACAGTTGCCACAACCTAAGAGTCCAGGTGTAGCAAGGGTCCAAAGCACTCCAAGGCTGTGAACCTGAGTGACCAAAGGGGGCCAAATCCCATTAATAACAGGAGTCCCAATTCTACACAAGTCACAGGGCTGACCAATCATTATAGTCTTGTCAGGATTCAGCATCAATTGGCTCAACCTCATCCAGTCACCGACAGCAGTCAAGCATCGGGTAAGCACTGAGACTAAACGACCTTGGTCAGATGAAAAAGAGACGTAGAGCTGAGTGTCATCGGCTACTGATGGTACTTTACCCCAGACCTCTGAATGACCTCACCCAGAAGCCTCATATACACACTGAACAAGAGGGGAGAACTGTGCAGGACTCCACAGGAGAGGCCTCGAGAGGATGATGAGTAATCGCCCATCACCACTCTCTGTGACCTCCCTGACAGGAAGGAGTGAAAGCACTCAAGCAATCCCCACTCTCATGCACCCCTGCCAGGTCCCACAGTCATGTCAACATCATTTTGTGATCAATTGTATTAAAGGCCGCCGCAAAATCTAATAAGATCAACAAAGCAGAATTTCCCTTGTTAAACTCCAGGCGTAGGTCATCAACCAAGGCCACAAGTGCAGTCTCTGTGCCATACCCAGGATGAAAGCCCTACTGAAACGGGTCCAGGAATCTGATGACATCAAGGTTGGCCTGGAGCTGTCAGGCAACCAACCATTCAATAACGGTCCCTAAAAAGGAAAGGTTAGAGACAGGCCAATAGCTAGCCAGAGAGTCAGCATCCAAAGATGGCTTCTTAAGCAGGGGCTGAACAATTGAAGTTTTAAGGATGTCCGATACCCTACCTACCCTGATGGGAGGTGTTGAGAACCTCAGCCAGCAAAGGCTCTAACGGCTCCTGGCTGGCTTTCACCAGCCAGGGCGGGGAAGGATCTAATTCACAACTGGTTGCCCTCAATGCCTGAAGCACCTCCCCCACATCAATTATCTGCAAAGTAATTAATAAAAATCTTACAGCAGGCATTAGATGACTCCAGTTCTGGGCAGAGACAGACTGGACTAACCAAGCCCCTCACCACCTGGAACAGCTTCACCAGACAAGACTTTGCAGACACTATGATAGCTGAGAAAAGCCATGGCATATAGTCCTTTAAAAATTATCTGTGCCGCAATCGGTTGGCTTCAGCACAAATCGAGCACTACCTGAGCTCTAACCACCTACCCTCCCACTTCACCATCCTCAAGTCCCCTGTATACTGGGGGACCTATGCTTCTGTAGCAGTGAAAACACAATGGATGCCTGGGTGCAACCATGTCAATGGCCATGGTCAAGATGTAATTCTACAAAATGACCAGGTCATCAACAGAGTAACCGCTAAGGTCAGTAGGTAAATCCCACAGAGAATTCTGGAAACCAATCAAATCCATTAGCCTCCGGGGGCGGACCAGCCTAACCGGTCCACCACCCTGACAAGGGCATAGAAGGGCCAGGATCAAGGCATTCAGAAGCAATGGTCCTTTGATCTATAGCTAATCTAGCCAAACAGTCCTTACAGAAGCATATTTGTGTCAGGTATATATTTTACTTTTGCTTGTGCAGTGAAAATAGACTATTGTTCCCGAGCTCTGGCAGCTAAGCCTTCCTGTGCTGCATGACAAATGTGATCAATAGAAACCCACTACTACCATGAGTTGAACTTCAGTGGAAGTTTAGCGGCTCCAGTGTTCAGTTCTTATACCAACTGCTCAGTTCCTCTTGGACAGCTAATCTCCTTTGATTTGAAATCCAGAAGGGTAGGATTCCAACAACTGGTTTAAGACCTTGTCTGGAACCAATTGCTTTGTTTCCAGCTGAGTTATTCTTTTCCAGTCCAGTGTACTATCTTTGTAATCCATAAGTAAAGAGCTAAAGTGGCGTGGACATCAAAAAAAGCTTGACTCAGCATATGAAAATATAGGGCCACCATTAATGAACTGTGGTCCAGTACTTCTGTGAAGATCCTTTTGCTTTCTGCATACGGTATTACTTTCTCAATATTCCAGCATTACAAGTGTGGTCTTTTATAGCTGTGTTGCTGTTCAAGATGCTATATAACTAAGGTTATGTCAGCATTTCTTCTATAAAAACCATTTATGAGAGGTTTATAACTCGGCTCTAAAAATACACTCCAGGATGAAAGGTGGTATACAAAGCCTCAGCCTGGGAGAATTTTTTCAACAAATTGGTTTTGCTATTTTAAGCTTTTATGAGTGTAAAAAACAGTTTACTGATTTTAATACACGATTGCTTGAGTAGCTCAGCAGCAGCAACTGAGCAGTCAGATGATATTGGGGGGGGGGGGGAAGGAAAAAGGAGCAGATTTACAGGTGTTCAGATTTCAGATGGGATTGATGGAGATGCTCAAACTGGTCAACAAAAATGTCACTAGGATTTTATAGAAGGCAAACACAAGGCCAAATCCAAGATGTCCCATGCAGTGTGAGCAGTTGAGCTGGGCAGAATGGCTGATTTCCAGGGGAATTAATCCGGCCTTCTAAACTGAAGTGCCTTCATGAATCATCATGGTTGCAGGCAGTGGGATAATGGGCCAAAGCAAAGGGGTGGAACAGCACTTCTTTCCTGACTGCACAAACCCTGTCCCTGACACCAACAAAAGGACACAGTGCACTGCTGCGCCCATTCATCTAGCTTCAACAAGATTCAAATGCTGGAGGGTGGCACAGAGAAGAGCCTTCCTTAATTTCAGCTCTTTGCAACACCTGGGGTGATGCTGCACGAGGACAATCAATCAATCAATCAATCAATCAATAGTAGTGTATCATTTTAACCAAAGGTTATAACAAAATACAAATAAAATTACCACAAAAGCAAAAAAATTAGTACAGAACAAAAAAATAAAGCAATAAACTGTGTCAAATAAAATATAACAAAACATGTGTCTTATTCCTAAGTGGAGCATGGACTTGATTAGGCCTGACTCCTGAAATTAATATTTAGCTAAAATTCAATTACGTAAAAAATCCCCAGTAACATGGAACTTGCTCCTAAATGGAGAGTAACCCCTCCAAACCCCTGAAATTAATACTTAAACAAGATTCAATTTCATGAAATCCCCAATAACATAAGTCTTGCTCCTGAGCAGAGCATAGGTTTGACCAGGACTAGCCCCTGAAATTAGTACTTAGGACAGGATTCAGAAAAGATCCCAGAAGCACAGGTCTTGCTCCTAAGCGGAGCATAGGTTTGACCAGAGATAGCCCCTAAAATTAATGTCATAATTTTTTATTTATGATGGCGCAAGCCATTCCTAAACACCAGTTAGGTTTAGATGAGCCATACAACACCATAACATACCTTACAAAACAAGTATTGACAGAAAACAAAACAGAAAGTCTGGTCATGGTACAACCAAGACTTCAACCTTCTACCGGCCGAGATTTCTTTAATTTAAGAGCCTGCAAATTCTTTTTTGCAACTTTAACTGTTGTATCGGGGTTTAAATCTTCCAATAAGGCTGCTAGCACATCCAAATAATTACATGGCCGATCTACTGGAATGAGCGGCTCTATAAAGTGGGATCTTATGTTAGAGTACAGTGGGCAATGGGCATTCAAAGGTAATATGGACCAAGGACACCACAACAATTTTGACATGAGGACAACATTAAAGGGGGAATTGTTTCCTGTGAATGAGACTCAGGGGGAAAGGAATGCCCTCTCTATCGCCCTGTTTTTTTACAGCCATGCTTACAGGTTTATCCATGGCACTGGGACTGAGGAGATGGGAGGCTTGTCAACTGGGACAAGGGGTTCAGGCAGCTGAAAGAATAATCAAATCTCCAAATGTATGGAGGTAATGAGAGACGCTGCCAGATGATCTGTGTTTCAAGGCATATCCCCTGTTCAGAGCACCAGCGTTCCCTTGGACGGAATGCAATAGCTCTGTAGTGTCCCCTCATTTTTAAAATTTGGATCTGAAATACGCAGCTACAAAAAAGGTGAGGTTTTATATGTTTTTGTTTTTAATTCCAGCTCAATTTTTAGTTCATATATTTTCACTTGGAGGGTTATTAGGTTTTTCTCCTGCCCTTATGTGTGTGTGGGGGGGGGGAGGGGGCGGAGAGGGACTGGGCTAGAGGGTGGGGGACTTTTTCCTCGGTGGGGGGAGAAGTTCCTCACTCCCTCCTTGCCCTCATCTGCCTTGCCCCCACCCTCCACACCTTCAAGTCCCTCCTCAAAACCCACCTCTTCCGCTCCGCCTTTCCTAACTCCTGTTAATCACCCCCACCCAGGATTATCCCCTACTTGTTATCTGCAAACTAGTATTTACTGTAACCAAGCCAAGAACGTGTACCTGAGTTCTCACATCCTCGTGAATGTTTCATCCCTTGTCTCTCCCTCTGTGCCCCCTTCCCTGTCTCCCCTCCCTCTGTTTTTAGATTGTAAGCTCTCAGGCAGGGACCGTGTCTATTTTATTCTCTGTAAAGCACCAGGTACATTTCTGGCACTATATATAAATGCCTATAATAATTAATAATATTAGATCTCTCCTAGTGAGAGATGGGAGACTTGGGGGTGGGGATTTCCCTTGCTGCCTGGGCAGAGTAGTTAGGAGGGGGGAGGTTTGGCCGGGGAGGGAGCCATGGCCATTGGGGTTGTGATGGGGCAGGGGAGGTATTGTCCCTCTGAGGTGTATGTGATACCTGTGAGATGGGGCAGGTGCTTGTTGACAGTCCCTCTCATGTCCCCCCAAGTGGGTGACGCGGTGGTTCGTGATCAGCGGGCCCCTGACTTGAACTTGATGCTTCTGAATGCGAGGTTGGTGGCCAATAAATTTACCACTCTCTGGGAGTTAATCCTGGATCATGGCGCCGACCTCATGTGTATTATGGAGACCTGACTGGATGAGGAGTCGTGGCTGATCCTGGCTGACCTTGTTCTGTATGGGTACTCCATTTAGCATCAACCTTGGTGGGAGGGATGGGGTGGTGGTGGTGTAGCCATTGTTTTTAGGGATTCGTGGTCTGCCAGGAGGTATCAGGTGCAGGTCATCTCAGGTGCTGAGGGCCTCCATCTGGTGTTTGATTTGGTGGGGACAGATTGGGAGTGCTGCTAGTATACCATACACCTACCTGTATGGCAGCCTCCCTGCACACTCTGACTGAGCTGGTGTTGGACGTGGTGTTCCGCTCCCCGAAGACTTTAGTCCTGGGGACCTCAACATACACGCTGATGCAAGCCTTGGTGGTGCGGAGCACATGTTCATGTCCACCATGCCAACCATGGGCCTGTCCCAAGTTGTCAATGGCCCAACGCATGATGGGGGGCATACCTTGGACCTGATTTTTTGCACTGGTCTTGAGGCGGGGGATCTGTTATGGGGGAGGTGACAGCAGAGCCCTTGTCGTGGACAGATCCTTACCTCCTGCGACTATGTCTCCTGGTGCATGTCTGCCCTGGAGAGGTGTAGAACCCATTTGGATGGTTCACCCCCGGAGGCTAATGGAACCTGAAAGGTTCCAGAATGCTCTTGGGGAGTTACCCTCTGATCTTGATGGCTGTCTGCTTGATGACCTCGTGGCTTTATGGTATACCTTGCTGATGGAGGCCATCGACTGGACGGCTCCACAGTGTCCACTTCCTGGGTGATGACTCCTCAGGCTGCCATGGTTTACAGAGCGCCTGAGGGTGTTGAAGTGTGGGGGGTGGCAGTTGGAGTGACTGTGACGTCACTCGTGTGCTGAAGCCGACAGATTGCGACATTGAGCCAGTTTACATGCTTATGCTGTAGCTGTAAAGACACCAAAAAGGAGTTTTTTGCTGCCCATATAGCCTCCACAAAATCTTGTCCAGTAGAGCTTTTCCAGGTGGTGAGAGGTTTGGTCGGTCCGTTGTCTCTCTGCCTGGAACTGGAGCCATCTAGTACCTGCTGTGACATCTTTGTTGATTACTTTGTGGATAAAATCACTTGGATTCACCACAACTTTGACACTGCGCTTAATACAATGGATGAACCAGAGTTTGTGGAAGCCACACCATGTCCAGTTTCATGGGATCAGTTTCAGTGGGTGTCGCCCACCGAGGCGGGGGATGTTCTTGGGGTTGTTAGGGCCACCTTTTGTGAACTTGACCCATGCCCGTTGTGACTGGTTAAGGTCATCTGGGAGACGTTGGGGCCATTGCTGGCAGGGGTGGTCAATGCCTCCCTTTGGGAGGGCAGAGTGCCAGGCTGCCTCAAGGAGGCAGTGGTGTGGCCTCTGCTAAAAAAACCATCACTTGACATTGACTCCCTTGCCAGTTATTAGCCAGTCTCTAACCTTCCCTTTTTAGGGAAGGTTATTGAGCAGGTTGTGACCCAGCTGTGGGAGCATCTCAACCGCACCGGCTATCTGGATCCTTTGCAGTCTGGCTTTCGTCCGGGCTATGGCACGGAGACTGCACTTGTGACTTTGATCGACCATCACCGCGAATTGGAGCTGGGTCATACGACCCTGCTAATTCTGTTAGATCTGTCGGCTGCTTTTGATACCGTTGACCATGAGATGTTGGTGACTTGCCTGCAGGACCAAGCTGTGGTGGGTGGGATCATTCTTGAGTGGTTCCGCTCTTTCCTGGCTGGAAGAACCCATTGTGTGGTGCTCGGGGATTGTTCTTCATTGCCCCGAGACCTCACATGTAGTGTCCTGCAAGGCTCCATCTTGTCCCCTCTCCTGTCCAACGTGTATATGCAGCTGCTCGGGGAGGTCATGAGACGGTATGGGATGCAGTGTCATCAATATGCTGATGACACCCAACTCTTCCTCTTCTTTTCATCCGACTGAGACCCGGCAGTCTCAATGCTTACCTGGTGTCTTGCAGTTGTGGGGGACTGGATGAGGGCGAGCTGATTGAAGTTGAATCCCAACAAAACTGAGCTGATGTTGGTGCGTAAGGCAGTGGATGTGATGGCCCACATCACTGGCAGGGTTGGCCCTCTGCTGGTTCCCCAGGTTCGCTGTCTGGGCGTGCTCCTCTTCCTGCAGCTCCGCATGGATCTCCAGGTGGAGTTGGTGGTGAGGAGAGTGTTTTGCCAATTACATCTGGTACTTCGACTTCGGCTGTATGTTTCAGATAGCAGCCTGGCCACCATCATCCATGCGTTCATTACCTCGAGATTGGACTATTGTAACAAGCTCTACATGGGGCTACCCATGGTGATGGTCAGGAGACTGCAGCTAGTGCAGAATGTGGTGGCCCATCTTCTTATGGGGTGGGGCCCCCATGAGCACATTACACCGGCGCTTCGGGGTCTGAACTGGTTGCCTATAGTCTTCCGGGCACGAGTCAAGATGTTGGTGTTGACCTATAAAGCCCTATATGAACTTGGCCTGATTTACCTACAGGATCGTCCCACTCTCTGTGCTCTGGAGTGACCCCTGTGGTCAGTCGGGACCGCTCTCCTTGAAGTCACGCTTACTAGAGGTCACCAATTTCAAGGTGCATAGTGGCTACACTGATGCTACATGCACCAGTCCTGAGAAGATCAGGAGTCCACGCTAAGTGGCAAGCACTTATAACTAGTTACTGATGTGAGGTCTATTAGGGGATCTCACAACAACTGGGTGCAAGTGAGGCGAGGGACTTGAAACTGTGACAGAGAGCAAACCGGGCCTTCTCCCTGCTGTCACTTCTGTTGCTGCCGCCCAGGAAAGCAGTGGCATGGAAGCAATGGGAGAAGTCCCCAGTCTCTTCCCTGCTGCTTCCTTTGGTGCTGCTAGTAGCAAAGGAAGTGGACGCACGGAACAGACTGGGTTTTCTTCCTCGGCTTGCCTCCTTGGCGCTGCTTCTACCACCGTCACCGCCAAGGAAAAAAGTAGCAGGGAGCCAGGTCTGGGGGCTTCTCCTGGACCTGCCTTTGTGCCACCACTTCTCTTGCTGCTGCTGGGGAGGGGGAGTGCCTCGCTGGGGAGAGCACAAGCAGTGTGGAGTGGAGCAGGAAAAGGCCAGTTACCCCTTCCTCACCCCAACACCTAGCAGCTACCCTCAAGAAATTACATTTTAAAAAATCAGCGACGTGTTCAGGATTGCCTGTGCTGGCAATCCTGGGGCAATGGCATATCTCTCCTCCAGGTGCTCCTATTATGAAATTTTGTGTCTGTGTTGTCATATCCACAATAGTACCTTTTTGCCTGGTACATGAATAGGTTTTGTTACCTTGTATCAGGTTCCAAGCATTGTTTGGTTTGTACCAAGTTCACAAGACAATGGAGGTAATTAACACCTCATTAATCCAGCAGGAGAAAGAGCTAGCTGACAGGAAGGGAAATGAAACTGAAATTGAGATTGGAGGTTCTGATTCATTCATGACTCAGGGGCAGGGAAGAGCATCTTTTCTCACTTTAACATGCTTGGGATAAGCGGGGCTATGAAAGAAGAAAGATAGGTAACACCCAGGCAGGAGGAAGCTGAAATTTAAAAAGAAAGAAGGTTGCAAGTTGTTTGCTAGGGCTCTGTTTAACCACTTGAAGAGGTGGGTAGAGAGAGGGGCTCTGATTCCTCCGGAACAGTTTGGCTTCGAAAGTCCACAATCAATTGTGGATATATTATTAGTCATCTTAAGCACAAATATCATAAAGTCAGGAAGGGCCAGGTATATTTTGCCTTCGTCGATTTGACGAAGGCGTTTGATAGCGTCCCAAGGGCAAGACTCTGGGATAAGCTCAGGAAATTGGGGATAGAGAGCAGATTACTTACTCCTATTTTCCAACTCTACTCCAATAACGAAGCAAGGATAAAGATGGGGAGGGGACTAGCCACCGAGACATCGATCCCAATCAAAAGAGGTGTTCGGCAGGGGTGTGTGTTGGCTCCCCTCCTCTTTAATCTCTATTTATCAGATTTGGCGAGTTATATCAAGCCTGAGGAAACCCATGCACCTAAGATCGGGGATATCTTTGTCCGCTTCATTCAGTTTGCAGATGACATAGTTATGCTCTCGCAAACGGAAAAAGGGTTGAGAAGGGCATTGGAAGCTCTTGGTCAATTTTGCCAAATTAATGTCATGGAGGTTAATCCCTCCAAGTCTAAAATAATGATAGTGGGGAAAAAGACTCGGTCCCCCAACTGGGATACAAAGTTGGGTAGGATAGATGTGGTTAACGCCTTCAACTATCTAGGGGTAATTATTTCAAACTATGGGTCCTGGCATCCTCACCTTCAGGCTAGAGTGGCTAAGGCAACTAGGGCAGTTAGAGCGCTCATTAGGGCAATGTACTTATCAAAGGGAGTTCCTTTATCCACCTTTCTAAAAGTATATCAAGCAAAAGTGCCCGGAGTTTTGTGGTTTGGGATGGAATTGATCCCCTCTCCAAATGTATTGCTCCTTGAGAGGGTTCAAAGTTTATTTTTGAGACAGTTGCTAAGAGTGGGCCCTGGAGTTCCAGGGGCTGTTCTGAGGGCTGAGGTTGGTATTCCTTCAATTCAGGCTCTCATCAGAACCACTGATGTTAGATATTGGGTGAGGCTGTTGCAAAAGCAAGAAAACGCCATGACCTTAGGTTGCCTCGAGAAAAAGTAATATATCTAGGTTCCAGGGGGTATCCCTGGATTACCTATCTGGGGCAACTGATTAAGAAGTTGGGGTTTTCATTTTGCTTATTTTCAAGGGAAAAGCCTGATAGGAATAAAAGCCAAATTATGTGGGAGGATTCGAGATATAGATCAACAAGAAGACATGACCATTGTAAGATCATGGAAGGTAGCCCCGTGGCTAAGTCAAATCAAACAGACGCCTCATTTCAAACCCTATTTGGATCAGTTAGAAAACCCCAAATTACGGCGGGCATATACCTGCCTTCGTTTTCAGTTAGTACGGACAGCAGTCATGGAAGGCAGGTGGCATCGTATTCCCCTGTCGCGGAGACTTTGTAGTTGTTCTTTGGGAGAGTTGGGGACTATTGATCACTTGGTTCTGAGATGCCCTTTTTTTGATGATCTCTGGGCAGTATGGCTAGCTCCCCTGCTGACTAGTGACTCCACGTTTGGAACTGAGGGATCCTACCATTATCTACTTACCCAACCCAGGAGGAGGCAGTAAAGGCTTTGGCCTCCTTTACTCTCTTAGCATCTAAGAAGGGTCTACAGACATCTTAGAGGCAACTCCTGGCTAACTGTAGACCATTTAAATGGTATCATATTATATCAATAGGTAGTCACCAGGGGATAAGCCTTTCCATAGTAACCCCTGCGGAAGAGCAAGGTTTTTGGCCCAAGTTTTTCCTTGGCCTCCCTAATTGCTTAGTATTCAAGAGGGAGCCAATATTAATTCCAGGCGAGCTTTAGTTAGCTTTGGGATATATGTATGGTGTATTTATTATTACTATTTAGTTTTTCTAATCTACTACATTTGTATCCCCTTTTGGGTACAGGTTGCAATATTTATGTTTGTTTTATTGTACATGTTTATTTTCTGTTGACCATGGCGAAAGCTAGCGTCTTAATAAATTGAATTGAACTGGGTGCAAGTGTGTTTGGGAGAGATGATTTTTAAGCTGCTGAATGGGATTCTTTCTGCTTCCAACTGAGATCCTCTGAATGTCTTTGAAACCAAAACTTTAGAGCCTAAAGATGAAAACAAATGAGACGACAGTCCACATTAGCTCACACGGGGTGGGTGTCTGCCTGCCCGTTTATTAGGTGTTCACCAGACGTTTGCCCCCATTGTCCATGTGGCCTTCACCGACCGGGCCCGTATCCCCCACTCACAGTGTGATCTTGGAGAATGTGGACCCCGCCATGCGTGTGAATCCAGGCTAATTTGCACCCACGTGTCTGTGTCCCATCAGTTAGGCTGCACACAGCCTTGCATGCTGCCGACAGATTGTGTCATAGAGCCAGTTTATGAGCCTAAGCCGTAACTATGCGGGCAGCAAAAAAGGAGTTTTTTGCTGCCCTCATAGCATCCGCTAAATCCCACGACTTCGATGTTGCAATTAATGCATATGGGGAACTGTGGGTTATGGAAGCCTCGTCTTGTCCTGTTTTGTCGATTCGCTCGCCACAACATTGCTCGCATCCGCCCCTTTCTATCTATCTCCTCGGCCAAAATCCTTGTTCATGCCATGTTTATCTCTCGCCTCGACTACTGCAACCTCCTCCTTGCTGGCCTCCCTCGCTCTCACCTGTCCCCCCTTATCGCAATCCAAAACTCCGCCGCCAAGGTCATTCACTCTGCCCGTCGCTTCGACCATGTGCAGCCTCTCCTCCTCTCCCTTCACTGGCTCCCCCTTCCTGAACGTATCCTGTTTAAACTCCTGGTTTTCACGTTCAAATCGCTCCACGACCAAGCTCCCCCTTACCTCTCTGACCTAATTTCCCTACGCACTCCTGCACGCGCTCTCCGCTCTTCCGTTGTCCCCTCCCTCACTCTCCCTCGTTTCTCCTGCTCACCTAGCCGCCTTCGGCCCTTCTCCCTCGCTGCCCCCCATGCCTGGAACTCCCTCCGTGCCCACATCTGCCTTGCCTCCTCCCTCCGCTCCTTCAAATCCCTCCTCAAGACCCACCTTTTCCTTGCTGCCTTTCCCAATGCTTGCTAGTCTTTCCCCGTACACTTACTGTCTGCCCTCCTCTGCTGACTGCTGCTACCAACCTCTTTGTAACCAAGCCAAGCACACGCACCTGAGACTTTGCATCCGCTTGAATGTTTGTTTGTCTTCTCCCCTGTCTCTCCTACTGTCCCCTCTCCCTGTCTCCCCCACTTTGTCTTTTAGATTGTAAGTCACAGGCAGGGACCGCGTCTAATTCTATGTTCTGTACAGCACCAGGTCACATGACTGGCACTATATAAATGTATATAATGATAATAATAATAATATAATAATTTCAGTCGGTGACACCCGCCGATACTGTTAGTGTTCTTGGGGCTGTTAGGGTCACATTTTGTGAATTAGATCCTTGCCCATCCTGGCTGATTAAATCTTGCGGGGAAACAATGGGGCCGTTGCTGGCTGGGGTGGTCAACGCTTCTCTTCGGGAGGGCAGAGTGCCGGGCTGTCTCAAGGAGGCAGTGGTTCGGCCTCTGCTCAAGAAACCATCACTTGACGTTGACTCTGTTGCCAGCTATTGACCTGTCTCTAACCTTCCCTTTTTAGGGAAGGTTATTGAATGGGTAGTGGCTCGGCAGCTGCAGGGATAATTTGACCGCATCAGTTATCTGGACCCCTTTCAGTTGGGATTTCATCTGGGGTATGGCACCGAGACTGCACTTGTGACTTTGGTGGATGATCTCTGCTGGGAAATGGACTGGGGTCATTCGACCCTGTTAGTTCTATTCGATCATTTGGATGCATTTGATACAGTTGATCACGAGATGTTGGTGAAGCGACTGTGGGACTGTGCAGGGGTGGGCGGGACTGTTCTTGAATGGTTCTGCTCTTTCCTGACTGGTAGAACACAGTGAGTGGTTCTTGGGGAGTCTTTTTTATCATACTGAGACCTCTCGTGTGGAGTCCCGCAGGGTTCAATTTTGTCCCCTCTCCAGTTCAACGTATACATGCAGTCACTTGGTGATGTGATCAGGAGGTTCGGCGTGCGGTGTCCTTTATATGCTGATGACACCCAGCTGTATCTCTCTTTTTCAACAGACCCAGGCCCTGTAGTCTCGATGTTTACTTGGTATTTGACGACTGTGGGGGACTGGATGAGGACTAACCGACTGAGACTGAATCCCAACAAGATGGAGGTGATGTTGGTGGGTAAGGTGATGGAGATTGTAGTCCCCGTTATTGGCAAGGTCTGCCCTCCATTGGTACCGCAGGTACGGAGCCTGGGGGTACTCCTCGATGCGCAGCTCCACCTGGATGCCCAGGTGGAGGCTGTGGCGAGGAGTACCTTTCACCAATTATATCTGGTGTGACGGCTTCGGCCATTTGTCTCAGGCTCTGACCTGGCCACCATCATCCATGCTTTCATCCCCTCCAAATTGGACTATTGTAACGCGCTCTATGTGGGGCTACCCTGGTGATGGCTCGGAAACTGCAGCTGGTGCAGAATGCGGCGACCTGTCTTCTGGTAGGACTGGGCCGCTGACAGCTTATTATACTAGTGCTCCACTCTCTGCACTGGCTGCTGCTGGTTTTCCGGGCCCGATTCAAGGTGTTGGTTTTGGCTTATAAAGCCCTAAATGGCCTAGGCCCTACCTATCTGCGGGACTGCCTCACTCCCTGGGTGCTGGACCGACCCCTGCGGTCATCTGGGGGTGCCCTGCTTGAGGTCCCCCGAGACTTCCGGGGGGCCATGCAGGGGAGGGCGTTGTCAGTGGCTGCACCACGGCTGTGGAACTCCCTTCTGGTGGAGGTCCAGTTGGCCCCAGATCTCCCCTCTTTTCGGGGAAGTTGTAAGACCTGGCTGTTCCGCCAGGCATTTGGCGGGGGAGATGGGTGAGGGGGTGGGTTGTTGGGTAGGGGTTATTTTCCTTTTTGTCCTCCTTTTGTTGTTTTTAAATTGTTGTTTTAATGTTTTGCAATGTTTTAATGTAATGTTTCCAATTTGTAAGTCGCTCCGAGCTGCCTGTAGCAGGAGGGGCGGGGTAGAAAATTCTAAAAATAAAAAATTTAAATAAATAAAATAAAGCACCAAGAGTCGTGGGTAAAAACCTAGAGCATCCGAGGATCGGTTGTGGTGGTAGGAAAGGAGATCATGGCGGGGAAGAACGTCTGCCCATATATGAGGTTCATTGTACTATGAGTGGGGGCTGAACGACCGAACATGGACTACAGTGGGCTATCATCTCAGTTGATCTCACCCAAAGTTAATGGAGCCATTTGAGAATTTTGACTTTTTAATACGCTGAGTTGTAACTTGACCCATTAGTCCTGCACATACAAACATATGAATGCAAACATACCAAGCCACACATGTGCACCTGAGACCTTGCATCTTCATGAATGTTACACCCCTTGTCTCTCCCTCTATTCCCTTTCTTTCATCTCCACACGCACACACACACACCCGTCGCTCAGACTGTAAGCCCTAGGGCAGGGACTCTGCCTATTCCATTACTTTGTAAAGCGCCAGGTACATTGCTTGCGCTATATAAATGATTACTAATAATAATAATAAGTGTACAGTCTTTCACACAGACATCCTTTTTTCTAGCTCAGCCCCAAATTAGTCAATGAGGTATAAATATGAATATTTACAAATCTTCTTATACATAAATAAATAATAAATAAAACAAAAATAATGATAAAATGCAAATGTAGGCAAATTAGGGGTGACATGAAGTCTATCTATTTCTCTCTGTCAAATGTCGGTGGGTATGTGTTGTTCCTGGCAGGGACGTCCACTCAAAGTCCACAATCCGCAGAAAGGAGATCCATACAAAGCCTGAACTACAGCAGGATTCCTTTATTGCAATCAAAATTATAATTCTGGGGAACTGTTCCACAACCTTCAGCCTCTAGAGCCCAGGCAGACTGGCTGACCTGGAAACAATCTCGGTGTTAATTTCTCTGTTGCTGTTAAAAAGGCCATGTCCCAGCTGCTTGACTAAGCAGGAATACAGTATAGGGTCCCTGCTTAGTGCTTATCTATGGGCATCCTGCCTCTCTATCAAACTTGGTTGAGATTGGCATGCGGGATCAAAGGTTCTAGGGAGATCTCCCTCCTGCCCTCCCAGTGATTACATAAGTCTTTTTCCCATTAAAAACCCAGAGTGAGACACAAATAACAGGCAAACACCTAGAGAAATACACACAGAACCTCTGCATGACCCGATTCATACCCCACCCCCTAGCCCCCTTTTACTATGTAAAATTGCTGGCAGCTGGACTATTACACAAGCTGATAAACACAAGCGGAGACAGGGAACTGTGCTTATTTAAGCCTGTATTCTTCCATGCTGCTTGGTTTCAATTCTGTCCCCAGCAGAACAACATCAGTATTCTCTGCCTCTTTTAACTAAGGAAGCAAATCAAGAAGCAGACAAGCTAATGGGAACTGAGCCTCATTTCTTGGACTCTTGTTCGACCTATCAAGCCAAACGGAATGCAGCCCACTCCTACAGGCTTCTTGCTCCTCTTGCCAGCTGGGAACTAAGCTCCTTCCTCAGCCCTCCTTTCTCATTTGCCAGTCAGTGTGCAGACTGCTTTTCTAGGCGTCCAAAGCCATTGGCCAGTGGGAAACTGAACTGCCTTTCCAGGTCTCCTGTCTACTTGCCAGACAAAGTCTGCAGGACTCCGTTTCCATTCGCCTAAGCCAGTGGAGAATGAGGCTGTAATTCTATTATTGCTGTTAGTTAAACAGCTGAAACAAATCTTTAAGAAATGAAAGCCTCTGTAACAACACAATCCTCAAAGCACTGTGCTGGTGCAAGCCCCATAGAAATTAGTGAGGCTTGTGCTGACAAGGTGCTTTGAGGATCATGTTGAAAATCACCTCAAAGAGGGGATATGAAAAGAGGAAGAGAAAAAAAAGTGTATTCCTCCCCATATGAATTCCCACTATTTCTAACCATTTTTGAGTATCCTGTTTCCCCTGCTTATTGAATCCCTCTCTGTCCTAAACCTCAGGCATTTTGACGCTGATGAGAGCTCCATAAAATATTTTCAACAAGTTCCGAAAGTACATAAAGCCCAACTGGCATCTTATTTTGCTGCAATTGCAAATCCAAACCAGGTCCACTGAAATTTCCCCAGAGGACTGTGGTTTATTTAACCCGAGTTGGTTGATCCCTTTGCAGTGCACCATGACCTTTTCCCTCCAAACAATCCTCTTCTGTCACTCCCACTGCTTTGCATCACTTCCTCAGACTCTGGTCTAGAAAGAAACTAGGGTGGGGCAAGAGAGTGACACTCTCCAAAGGGTAACTTCTTCCTAACTGGGGTGGGGCAAGAGAGTGACAGGCTTCTAAAGGGTAACTCCTCCTCATCCCTGTGCCTGAAAAGGATGGGGAATGGATGCAGATTTTGCTGTATTCCACCCCCCACCCCCAGTCTGGAAAAAGTAACCAGAAGCTGGTATGGTAAACACCAATAGTATATTACTTTCTCATACCTCCTAACAGTCCCTGCACAGGAGGGGCAGTCCCTTTTTGGGTGCTGCATTCCACTGTCCCTCTTTCAGAGAGAGGGACAAAAAGGTGGGTATCCAGGCCTCAGGCATCTCTTTTCTGGTTGCCTCCCAAGCATAGTATTTGAGAGAATGGACAGATGATGGAATGACAAGAAACTCAGTGGAATGAGAAGCAGGAGCGCTTTTGTCCCTCTTGATGCACTTGGAAGGTCGGGTAGGGTGTTTGTGCATATGTACGTTTATGACGAAATAGAGCTTATTCATTCAGGGCTAGAGCTTATTGGCTTGTCCCTTCGGCATGCTGGAAACATTGGGAGGAATGCTTTCTGTAGTGTGCAGAAATTAGGTAGTGTTTCGTTAGTTTGTAGCGATCCTCTAGAAGAATTCATTTACTGGACTTACAAAATGACTGCCTACCATTGCCTTGGTGTCCACTTTGGCCTCACATATCTGGTTATGTTTAGTAAACACTGTGGGTGTTTTCAGATGTTACGAGATCACTGTCAACCACAGTCAATTCCCTGTGGTGGCTGTGATCATGGAACGTCTGTTGGGGGGAACAGATGTTCCCCCCCAGATGTTACCACGGCGGGAATCACTTCCGCCACGTGAGAAGCCGAAGCGGCGGGACCGGCGTCTGCCGCGTGGCGAAGGCGATTCCCTGCCGTGATGAACCCCGCCGACACTTCTGGACGGTGGCCACGGCCCGGAATCCCCACAGGGATTCTGGCCTGTAGCCAAAGCAGGCGAGCGCTGCGGCTGCATTGGCCGCAGCGGCCGCCCGTCTCCCCAGAGGGCGGGTGGTGGGGAGCGTGGAGGGGGCGAGGCTGTGCGGCCACACGTTGCACCACGCGGCCCCTCCCCGATTCCCCGCCGGGATCCCCCGGCCCGTCTGTTAGGGCGTGACGGGGTCATCCCGGCGGGGGATGAATTTATTGTTTTCGTGACGGGGCCAATTGGCCCCGTCATGTCTGAAAACACCCTGTGTCTCCCTAGCCCTTCTTGGGACAACGCAGATAGACCCCTCTCCGCAAACAGGCTATGTAAGAGTTGCCAAAATTTCCAGGACACTTATGAAAAACACATGTTGCAGGGCCTGCATCAGTTGATCCATTTGCAGTGCACCATGAATGATCCATGGCACCCTATGGCACCAGTGCAGCCCCTACCACATGCATTTTTCATAAACGTCCTGGGAAAATGTGTATCTCTGCCTCTGGCAACCCTAGGCTGTGTGCTTCAGGGACAGTCAAATCTGGTAGTCTTTTTTTAGCAAACTTTAAAAAAAAATTGTTTGCTATTTTTATGGCTATACATGAATGTTTTTGGCTGTGATGTGAACAACTGCTTGCAAACTGCACATTAAGGGATCAGTTCTCAAACCTTGACTGCAGTGACTTCACTGGGATTCCTCTGGAGAAAGTGGTGCATTCAGACATCACAGGGCACGCTCTCCAGTGTGGATCCCTGCAGTGAGGTTACTGCTTGGGGGGGTGGGGGGTAAGGTTTGAGATTTCTGAACAGATCTACTGTGTGGTAACCCCACAAAGATCCTAAATAAAGTGCCACACAAAATATCTGAGGTGCCTCAGGGAATAGAGCCATTCAGACATATCAAACATACATCACACAAAACACCATCATCTGGTAACCCTGAGGCACCTGCGTGATGTCTGAATGTGTCCTAAAACCATTCACTTGCTGTTTACTATTTGCACTGTGCAACTGGTCAGCATGGTCAGATGATAGTTCCCCTGCTCCCTGACTAGAAAAGTGTAACTTTTAACGTGTTCTGTCATTGCCACTCCTGTCTGCATGAATGGGTGTGTGACTGCAAACAGCCCCTCAGCATTGCTGTGAACAACAAACCTATGGCCCTTTTCAAATGAGCCGCGATGGGGTGGGGGGATGGGTGTGCGTTGTGGTGGGTGTGCAGTGCGTAGGTGGCCGTCATATGGACACCCCCCCATCTCCACCCACCTCCACCGATCGCCATCCCCGTTTCGGCTGATGGCTCCACGCGTGGGCGATGGGTGGAAGTGGGTGAAGATGAGTGGCGCGCATGCACGCACCCCCATCCAGTCACACGGGACTCCCCCACTTATGCACATGCAGGCACCCACGTGTGCGTTGTGTGGGGGCGTCATGTGTGAAAAGGGCCTATGTCTGTCTGAATGTTCCCAAATAGCAAATAGCAGGGGGTTAGAATGAAAAAACAAATCCTATTAATTGGTTTCACTAATATATGAGTATCAGATGATGCTTCTCTCTCCTCCAGTCTTCACCCAGCTCTGACTTTGACTGAATTTCACTATGGGATTTTGGGTTCAGTTCAGTCAAAACTTCAAAGAAAATGATGTGGGAGCCTGAACCCACATGGATCAGAAACAAAGGAAAGGTTTGCAGGTAGGGACTCTGAGGAGAAATCTTGCAAAGCTCTACAGCCAGCAGTGCTGGTCATTTCAGGAATTGTCTCCCCACTGCCTGTTACTTTGGAGGTTCCTTAAATAATTTGCAATGTGATCAGTTTCTTCTCCTCCATAATGCCGCCCTATGTGACATTACAAAGGACCGACTCTGACACTGGTCTGTGACTGGCTATAGACTCCAAGGCAGATCCTATTAGCCTGAGTCTGATGGATACTGACCTGAAGCTTTGAATAATGTCACTATATGGATCCTAGAGCTGGAACCCCCCCAAAGCCATTGCCATTGCTGGTGCATACCCCCTGGTTGATTTGAATGTTGCCATGTTTGTATATTACGTATAAAACTATAGGATGCAAAGTAGGGCCGGCCATAGAATTTGAAGGGCATGGGGTAGTCAACAGGTGGCCAAGGCAAGGGGACAAGGAGGTTGCTGGGTCACTGGGGCTGGACAGGGGAGGGATTCATCAGGGGTAGAGAGGTAGGGTTAACTGAGTTGGATGAATAGGGCCCTACAGGAAGTGCCTGCCCCTGGAGCGGTGGGGCCCCACTGATGCTGTGCTCGAGGCTCCTGGGGATCGCTGTGCTGCTCCTGAGGTTCCCAGGACCTGCTTCCACTGCTCCTGAAGCTCCTGGGGCAGGCACGTTCTGCAATGTCCTAACACAGTTAAGGGCCTGGGGCGGCTGCCCGTCTTGCTCAAAGTCAAACACTCAAAAAGTTAGGAAATATGGGGTGTTTTTAAATGAGCAAGGCTTCAGTGGGGTACGTGTCCGCTGAGTGGCATAGCTGCCCACACACATGGAGTGAGTGGGGAGGGATTCTAACTAGGTGTCCATTGCGCCCACTCAGGCAGGCTCCATGCGCTACCTCCACCATGGGCTGGCCGTGCAAACAATTCATACAGGCAGCTATTTCCCCTCCTCCCCATCCCCCACCCTCATCCCCACCCAAGTGCCTGCCCTCTGCCATGGCACACAGCCGCGGACACCTTGGATACATGAAGCTGCAAGGGCTAGTAATCCCTTCCTGCCCAGGAGACAGTGCAGCCACTGCCACTGTCCCGGGCTACAACGGAAGTGCATATTATTGGGCGGGACATGCAGGAAGTTGCTGTCCTCCATGGCGTTGGCTCTTCTCTCAGACACTGCAAGGGGTTTTGTTGTGCACTGAGTCAATGCGGTGTTGTATTTCACATGTGTGTCCTTTAAGAGCACCCTAGAGAGCTCCCAGCAGGGCTGTGGGTGGAACTGGGGAGCTGGCCGGGCTGCGGACCTGTCTGCTGGTCTGGGTGGGAGCCCCAGTTCATATGAGTGGGAGATGCCTGGGCGCCTGTCCCCACACACCCTTTTGCCTTGCCCCGCACGGGGCACTTTGGATTTTTCAGGAGTGCTCCATGCGAGGCCATGAGTGGCTAGTGCATGCGTCATGGAAGCACGCTTCCCCATGCACCACCTTCACATGAGTAGTTGGGCATGTGGACAGTGGGTGGATGCGTCTCGTTGAAAAACAATCACAGTAGTAAGAAACCCCTCCTTGTTTGGTTCTCTGTAATCCAGAGCCACCTTTATTCTGGACATGCCTTATTTCACCTGCAGCTCTCAAATACATTACATTCCTATTATACTAATACCCACATATATGCATCCTTATCCAAAGGAAGATGCTCCTGTAATCTGTGCTAAAAACATCCTCCCCAAAGGTATCTAAGAGGATTGCTGTAGTTGTCCAAATATCAGTTTGTTTCCCTTATAATGTCTGAATGGTACGCTGAATGTTTCAGGGAACCTGTGGAAAAAGTACTGTGTGATCCTCTAATTGAAGAGTGTATCATAATGCATATGCATGAGAAGGCTGAATTAGGGTTGCACAGACAACCGTAAATTTGGCTTTTCCTAGTTTTCAAGTGCCCTCAAGTATTGCAGCCTTTCAACTGTCGGGCGTCTGATGTAGCTGGGAGGAAAGATCTTCTCATTAGTCAAAGCATTTAGAGTTGGTGAGTCAGTTGCTGTGTCAGTACAAAGGGCCAGATTCTGCTCTGTTGCAATGGGGCTGCTGTGGCCTAACTCTGCAGACTTTTTATTTCATCTGGATTATTAGATAGAGATGAATAACTCAGAGCAGAATAAAACATTCTTAAAAAAAACCCCACAACGCCAGTTAGTGTGCATTAAATTGGGTTTGTAGTTATACGCTTGCTGTTACATTCAACTTTCTTATCTCCTCATGCATGTAAAGCACAGATCGTTTAAAATCTCACTCATCACAGACAGATCCTCCAAGTGCTCTGACAGTACAAGCCACATTCACATCAATAGAGCTTGTGCTGGAGGAGCGCTTTGAGGACTGGGCTGTAAATTTAATTTAAGCTCATTTGCATTAATTTATCCCCCAAGATGGCATGGCATGTCTTTAAGATAAAATTTATTCTACTAAAGCACAGCTAAGGAACATGTGGCACTGCAATGTGTTCTATATTTATAGATGGAAGGTTGTTCAGGACACACTGAGAAGCTAATCTGTTTATGCAGACTTATTTCCGAAGGGCTTGTTTATTGAGCATTCGTATTATTGCAGCACCCATTGTTCTAGGTGCTGCACAAACACATGAGGAGATCTAGCCTCTGCCCTGAGAGTTTACCATCCTATTTGAAACAAGATGAGACAAACAAGAACAGGCAAATGGGAGAGGGGCAAGCATACAAAGCCTGTAGTTACCTAGGCAGCCATTTCAACACTTGATGGTTCCGAATTATTTGAAAGCTAATCATGGTTGTCATACAGAATAACCATCATTAAATGGATGATTTTTAATGGACTGGAGGAGGGGCATGAAGGTTGACTTTATGAATTTATTCAGGAAAGTCACTGCATGCATAAAGACCAGAGGGGAAAATGCAAATGCAGCTGCAGGAAAAGCAACTCTCTGGGTTTTGCAGGTTGGCATCTTTGGGAGTAATGAAAGAATTAGGGCTGCCTGATCTAATAATTTGAATGCCTTTCCTTGTGGCTTTAGATTAGACTAAGCCAGGGGTGGGGAACCTCAGGCCTGGGGGCCCAAACGTGGCCCTTATGTAGCCCCTTTTCATCTATCCCCTGAGTTTGGTTCCTACCCCAAAGCACTAAAACTGAGCTCCAGATAAGGGAGCAGCGATGAGGACATACACCAAAGGATAAAACATGGATCGATAGCACAGATCTATGATCTGGACCCTCTCCTTCCTGAGTGCCCCCATCCCCACTTCTACGCAGCCCTTGGAGCTTGTACTAACTTCCAAAGTGGCCCCTAGGAACGACAAGGTTCCCCATCCCCGGGCTAGGCAGGCAGTTCCTTTATAAAGAGCTCTCGCAGGACCAAAGGGAGCAGAGAACATGACACTTCCGTTTTACTTCCTTGTCAGCTTGGTCTTTGCTCCACTTCTGAGGTGGAAGGGAACAGAGAGAAGAAATTACACCACTCTAAGAAGGGTAAGACAAATTTGGAATTGTTTGCAAGACTGAAAAGGAGGGGAGAATAACTGGCCTAGACCCGAGTATTCCAGGGGCCCCAGGCTGGTTGATTGTTTTTGTTGTTGTTGTTGTTTTTAATTGGCTCATAAACGGTTTTTAACAAGAGGGACTCTGAGGTTGGCAGGTGGACAGTGAAGGTGCATGGTATTTTGCACTCTTTGGGTTTTTCTGTGTCATATATTCTGGCCTTTCCATTAGTTAGAGCTTTGGCAGAAGTAAAAGAAGTAAAAGAGTAAGACCATTTCTATAAAGAGTTGTTGACTCCTCTGGAGAGGGCTACTTATTTAGCCAATCCGGGTTGGGGTATACTAGGGGTGGTCTTTACTTTGGCAAGACGAAATGTCTTTCCTTCTGCCTATACGGAGGGTAGGTGGAAAGGAATCCCATGTGCTGAACGAATTTGTCAGTATTGTAAAAATAAGGAAAACAGAGAGATCCTAGAGACAATAACACATATTTTAGTGGACTGCCTGATGTATAGACAACGGAGACAAATGTATATTGAACCCTGCCTGGGGTTAAGAAGTGGCTTTGCTTGCAAATTGCAGGTGTTCCTATTATGGGACCAGGATAAAAAGGTGTCCGTTAAAGTTGCTAAGTTTCTTAACTTGGTTTTAAAATCTAAAGTATCTAATTCTGGCTGTTTTTGATGGGTTATGTGGGTTTGGTATAGTATATATTTTGTGTATTGGAGATCTATAATGATTAGGTTTTGTTTATTCTGCAAATGATTCATTTGTAATGTGTAGTTTAAAAGTTCTGGTCCTATGTAGTTGTGTTTGGACAAATTGTTTGTTTTGCTATGTTTCTCTTTTTTACGATGGCTACGGCTAAGTAAATAAATTAAATTGATTAATTAACAAGAAGAAGAACTTAAGAAGGTGTCCCAGACCTCAAAATATCTGTGGGTTGCCCTGGGAAAAAGAGAGATGAGCTTCTTTTTCTCTGGAACCCTAAAGACAAGCTTCTAAAATCTTTAGGTATATCTTGGTATTGGAGCTGCAACTGGGCACCCCAGATGAATCTGGGATGTCTAAATTGACATGGCCGGCTGTTCAGGTTCCGTCGATGTCTGAATGGGATCTGCCGGGCTGCTCAAGCGCATAGTCTGGCCTTCAAAAGTGACATGTAGGTTTCAAAGGCCTCTCCCACCCCCTCCGCCCCCAACACCTCTCACCTGAGAGGTGCTGTGGGGAGGGTGGGGGGAAGCACCGGACAGCAGTCCTAGCCGGGGCTTTCAGTTTCAAAGGCCACTTCCCCACACAGTGCCTCTCACCTGGGGTGGGCTGAGGGGAGCGTCAGCCAGCCTTTGAAAGTGACAGGCTCCAACTGGGACCACTGCAGAGCTGGGTTCCACAGCCCTCAGCCAGCGCTTGCCGGTTTCAAAAGCAGTTTCCCAGCCACAGAGGGGGGGGGGAACCCCAGCCTGACTCTGGAACTGGCATTTTCAGGCATCTGATTGGTCCTCGGGTAGCCCATCGGGTGCTCCAAAATGCAGGCATTACCTGCGGGTACTTATTTTAGTACTCAATGGAGCTCTACGCAGTATATTCATTGTTATCCCAGGAGCCTTGAGCAGGGACTCTCTCTCCGTTCCTTGGCAATGAAAGCAGCATTCTACCAGGGCAGTGCCGGATTCTTAGAGAGGGAGTGTTTCTGCACCAGATCTCTAGTGCTAGAGTCGTTAGGTAGAAAGGCATACAGTATTTTCCATTTATACATGAATTTTCTAAGACCCAGCATACTGGAGAGGAGTAGGAGTGGCTGATCCCCTGGCTGGGACAGTTTGAGAGAGTACGAAAGTCCATCTGGGATCATGTTTTCCAAACTTTTTGCCTGTGTGATTCCATTTTGAGACAAGTATGACCCGAGGTAGCAAAGACATGCAAAGGTTATTACATACATTAATATACATTCATGTAATTACATACATTACATACATTAAGGTTATCATATTTTTTTAGTTCTTTTTGGTTTTAATAGTGTGCAATGACTTCGTCATGCAATAAACTTTATTATTAATTATTATTATTATTATTATTATAAGAAATAAGAATCGGGATTGCGACTCCATTGGGCAGTTTGGATTTGCAAACCTCTGAATTAGGGATACAATATAATGGAAACAACAATATTTGTTAATGTTAATTCACTGTGTAGACCCATTCTTTCCACTCATTTTATGTTTTGATACCTGTAATATGAAATCCCAAGTTGATACTCCAAGGATGTTTTTATTAAACCTACATTTTCATTCATTCAGTAGAATGTTTGAAATTCTGGATACACCAGGAATTCTAGTTTCTATAATCAGTTGCTACATTTCTTCTGTGATCTTTTAGAGGCTTTTACATCAAAAACCCATGCTTCCTATAATACCTCTTTAAAAAAAACGCACCCTGTTTGATTCTGTTTCTTCTTGTAGAGGCAGACTATTACTTTCTCTCCTCTAAAAAATTGAAAATGTGCCAAATTGTTTGAATCCCTTTCAGGGAGCGAATGTAGTATCTACTCTGTCTCATACTAGATACTGTCTTTCTCCAGAAGCCCATAATAGCTGAAACAAAATCTGGGCATAAATATCTGCATTACGATTTTAGGAGATAGATTTTAGGAAATAGAAACCTACAATAACTAATACGGTATTTTAATTATTGATTTGGATTGGGAAAACAAATTCTGAAGCTCAGAATAAAGGAAAGAAATATGTGTTGTGCTTTGCTAATATATTTTCCATAACCTATGGATGAAAAATATAGCGCTTGGAGTGGAAACAGCCTTCCAACATTCAAGCTTGCATTTAGAATTCTATTAGTGTGTTGCTGAAGGAAACAAAAGTCATACATTTCAAAAAGCATGCTGTGAATTATTTTTTTAATAGATTTTATTGTTGTTTGCCCTTTACTTTTTAATTTTTTTCCTTTACTCTCCATTGTTTGCAATGTTGTCTTAGAAACTCGGAAATATAATTTTCTTCCTCCTGATTTTGTCTTTTTCCATTAGGCAAACATTGATTGGTTTTCCCCCCCTGTGTTTTGAATGGAGATAAAATTATCTTGGATGATTTGTGTTTAACATCAACAACTTCATTTTATACAAGATTACATAAGGTGCTATCCTAGTAATCACACTCTCCATACAGATGTAGAGAGCAAACCGCAACACCGAACACTTTTACATTTCGGTGCTACCTTCTTGGCTAGGCTGGAATTTTACAATCTGAAATAAGAAAGAGATTGGACGCAACTGTGTAACTCCAGAGTCGCAGTTCCTTCCTGGCTTGTCCTTTCTATTAGGGCAGGGGTTCCCAAACTTTCATAGAATCTTAGGATGTTTTTAGATGGATCCGGCTGGGAGGCAGGTCTGTGTGCAGTGGGTGGAGGGCCAGCACACTTCCGGTGAGTGTGCGTGGGGTGTGTGTGTTGTGTTCACATGGGCACCTGCACCCACGCACTGCCCACCCATGCCCCTGCACGGAGCTTTACGGCAGTACTCCGTGCGGGGAGATGGGTGGGGATGGGTGGAGGTGCATGGGTCACGGGAGCGCGTGCCCACCCATCACCACTTTTGGATGGATGCTTGCACATGTCCACTGGGTGGACCTGTGTGTTAGCATCTCGTCTAAAGACGGCCTTAGAGTTGGAAGGGACCTTCAGGGCCATCTGTTCCAATGCCCCGCTTGGATGCAGGATGACTACAGCTACAGCATCCCCAACAGATGGCTGTTTTGAAAAGTCTCAAGCGAAGAAGCGCCTACGTTCTCCTTAGGGCAGCTTGTTCCGTTGCCAAACAGCTCTTACCTTCTAGGACGTTTTCCCTGCTATCTAACCAAAATCTCCCTTCCTGTAATTTAAGCCCATTGTTTCAAGTCCTGCCCTCTGTGGCAATGCAGAAAACCTCCTTTCCACCTTCTTGGTGACAGCCTTTCAGATATGTGTAGGGCTATCCTGTCTCCCCTTAGTCTTGTCTTTGCTAGGCTAAAAATACCTAGTTCCTTCAACCTTTCTCGCAAGACTTGTTTTCCAAACCCTTTATCATCTTTGTTACCTCCTTGTAACCTATTCCAGTTCATCAGTGTCCTTCTTAAAATGAGACACCCCAAACTGGACACAATACTCCAGATGAGGTCTGACCAATGGACTTGTGTGACCCCATTTTGAGACTTCTGTGTAATTCTTTGACTTAGAGGGGAAAAAAACACCATGCAAAGTGTATCGAACATCAGTTCTGGCATGACCCCATCCACAAATAGAATGACCCCACTTGGGGATCCCTTCCAGATCTACAGTTGGGAATCTTTGCACTAGGGAGAGGTCATCTGCCACTGCTCTATACTGATCTGTTCCCACCACTGGTTATTCTATATTCACTCTTCGGCAGCTCTGTTCTACTTCCCATCACATTTGTAGCCACCAGAGACATGACAAGGGACCTCACTCAGCAGGGTGACTTAAGACTCTTCCATCTAATGCCTGGGAACCTTACCCCTGCCTATGGCCATTTTTACGCGGACGCCCCCCCAACCCCTGCTTGGTGTTCGGGCAGGTGTGCAGGGGAGCACCATTTATACGGCCGGCGGTGGGTGGGGGGATGGGTGTCTGCTCTCTGTTTGCCCATGTGAACACCAAACAACATGGGTGGGGGTGTATGCGCGCTTCCATGCAACACCCACCTCCACCCATGGAGCCCTCTGGAAAACCGGAGGAAGCTCCGTGGGTGGAGATGGGTTTGTATCTATGCAAACCGACACACACACCTCCACCCACTGTGGCAAAACACCCATTCCCTCCCCACCCCATCCCACCTCTGTCCATGTAAAAAGGCCCTATATTTATCCTTCCCTTTCTACTAACTAATGGACTCTGATCTCTGTTGTGACTGTTATGTAAGGACTGCTGTTCCCAGCAAAGGGCCGGGCCCCTGGAACTGCACTGTTCTGGGACTGGTGAGGACTCCCTAGTTTGCTTCCATATTGTGAGCAGGGGAGTGGCTCACTTGTCATCGTTTGCTGTGCATGATGCAACCACCAATCAGCGTAACTTAAGCCCATTGCTTCTAGTCCTGTCCTCTCTGGCAGTGCAGGAAAGTTCATTTCCATCAGGGAAACCCCCAGTGAAGAGGCCAGAACCCCGCACCCTACTTTAGAAATCTCATGATGGCTGCAACAGTGGCAGGAGCTCTGAGTCCTCAGAGGACTGAGAGAGGAAAATGTCTCCCTTTTCGTACACCCATGGCAGGCACTGGCAAGATTCCTTCCATTATCTTCTCTAGCCTGCCTGTTTTGCAACACACAGTTCTTGATGGGGAAACGGAAATCTCACACAGGCTGCAACTTGTGATGTTGGTAGCCTGTGCAAAGGACCAAATACGTGCCTTATGCCCCTGTGCATTAATGTAGCAAAGGCACAGCTGGAGTGTTTTCTCTGTCCTCCCCCAAGTCCTCAATGATTGTGAATAATATTTCTCTCCCAACATGACCTTCTCCCTCACAATGCATTTGTGAGAGACCACTCTCACCGAGCCACTGTCCTGTGATCAACTGGGTAAAAAACGATACTAGCACATTACTTTCCAAGGCAGCAGATTTAGATGACTGAGCCTGCACTGGCATTCATCATGGCTTACAATCAGTCCAGGGATACATAGGCAATTACTAGAGTGACTTACATAAGGCATGAGGGACTTGATTCTTCTCTCCTACTCTTGCTTTACACTAATGTGATCACCACTGATACCAGTGGAGATAGTCCTGATGTACAGAAGCTGTCCTTAGTATTGTAGAGTTAGCTTTCTGTTGAATAATGCACAGCAGAAGTTTCTTCAAAACAGAACTTTACTAAGAGCTCAGAAGACATGCTTCCATACCGTACAGACTGCATAGGACAAGATGGAGGACAGAGAGAGGAGAAGAGAGGAGAGGAGGGGGAAAAAACCTGTTTCATCCCCTGACCCTCCCCCTACTGGACAAGCCCCATATTAAGCTTGCAGGGCTTGCAATGGGCTTTTACTGGTGACGGTTGCGCAATCCAACACCCCTTCTCAACAGTCACTAGTCAAACCCACTAGGTTCATTCTTCTTAATAGCTTGCGATGGCGTTCCCCTGCTATGGGCCTCGTGAACACATCCGCTGTCATATCCTCTGTAGGACAGTATTGCAGATCCATGAGTCCTTGTTCCTGTGAGTCTTTCAGGAAATGGTATTTTACATCAATGTGCTTGGTTCTGGGGTTGATTCTTTCTGTCTGCACCAGCGCTATACATCCTTGGTTGCCTTCCAGGATCGGCGTGGGTCTGTCCAATATTTGCCCCAGATCATTCAGAAGCTGTCGCAACCAGATAACTTCTTGGCTGGTGTGTGCCGCTGCCACGTACTCTGCCTCCGTTGAGGAAAGTGTCTTATAGGCTTGTTTCCTACTGCACCAGCTGATGGCTCCTCCAACAAGCAAAAATAGGTACCCACTGGTAAATTTTTGGTCCGAATGGTCTCCAGCTCAATCTGCGTCCACGTACCCTATCAGGTCTGACATGGAAGTTGCTGGGAGCCGAAGCTTGAGGTGCACAGTCCGTAAGACCCTCTTCACTGCGTTCTAATCCCTTTGGGTTGGGGCTGAGACTTGTCTACACAGTATATCTATTGCCACTGCAATGTCAGGCCTTTTGACTGTGACAATGTACAAGAGCTTTCCTATCGCCTTTCTGTATTGCTTCTTGTCTGGTAGCAATAAGCTCGGTTCTTTGATCTCCTTTGTGTAGCTGGTTTCCATAGGGGTATTTGCTGCCTTCGCACCCCCCCTGCCGAAACTTTCTATCATCTCTTCTATTGCCTGTCTTTGGTTGAGAAGATAGCTTCTGTCATCTTCTCTTTCAATTTGTATTCCAAGGTAGTGGGTTATGTTACCCAGGTCCTTAGTTTCAAAGTCCTGATTTAGGGGTCTCATTGTTTCGCACTCGTCCCCTTCTTGCTCAAAGCATACGATAAGGTCATCGACATAAATTAATACAAAGATCCACCTGCCCCTTAGTCTCTTTGTGTATAAGCAGGGATCTGCTTTGCTCCTGGTAAAATTTTCCCTCATCAGCATCTTGTTTATTTTAGTGTTCCATGCTCTGATGGCTTGCTTAAGCCCATATATGCTTTTGTGCAGTTTGCATACAAGATCCGGCCTTTCAATGTCTGCAAACCCCGGTGGTTGGTTCATGTAAATATCTTCCTTCAACTCACCATTTAGGAATGCTGTTTTCATGTCCATATGCTTGACTTGCATTCCTCTTCTGGCAGCTATACTTAACAATTTTCTGATCATAGTGTGCTTAACTACAGGTGCAAATGTTTCATTGTAGTCTTCTCCGTACTTCTGGGAGTATCCTTTTGCGACAAGTCGGGCGTTGTACCATTCAGTGTTTCCCTGTGCATTGTACTTTATTTTAAATGTCCATTTACAACTTAAAGTCTTTCTCCCTGTGGGCAGTGAAGTGTCAATGTTGCGTTGTCCTGCATGGACTTTACTTCTTCTTCAGCCACTCTTACCCATTTTTCTGCTTCTCCTTCTGACATCTGCAAGATGTCCTCCCAGGATGCTGGCTCTGACAATTTACTGGTGCTGACTTTTTAGGACAGGTGAGTGGGGGGAATGCCTTTGTTAGATCTCGTCAACTCTCTTGGCTCAGCATCAGCAGCTGGCTGTGCCTGTTCCTGCACTTCTGTTACCTTTGTGCCGATTTCAACCGTTTGTTCAGAGGATTGCTCCCTTTCAGTGGTTTCTTCCGTGGTTGATTTTTCTCCTTCACCTGGACCTTGGAGCGTGATCACACTGTTGCTTGAGTTTTCCACAAAGGTCACACTGTTACTAATGGTTATTCTGTCTGTGCATGGATCCAGGATCCTGTAGCCTTTGGAATGCTCACTGTATCCTACGAGGATGCCTTCCACTGTTCTGTTTTGCAGCTTGGTACGTTTCTCCTCTGGGATATATATGTAAGTCTTACTTCCAAATACTCTGATGTGGCCACGCTAGGTTTTTGACCATGCCACAGTTCATATGGAGTTTTCCTCACTGTTCTAGAATACAGCCAATTTTGTAGGTAGGTAGCAGCAACTGCTGCTTCACCCCAGTATGTTTCTGGTAGTCCAGAGTCTGTTAACATGCATCTAACCATTTCGGTTAACGTTCTGTTTTTCCTTTCAGCTGTTCCATTCTGCTCGGTGTATATGGCACTGTCTTTTGGTGCTCAATTCCATGGAGTCTCAGGAAGTCCTCTACTTCCTTTCCTGTGAACTCACCTCCATGTCAGTCCGCAGTGTCTGTGCTGGAACTTGTTGCTTGTCATGGTCACATAGTCCTGAAGTTTGTCGAATACTTCATCTTTACTCTTCATGATGTACGTGATAGTTACCAGATAGCAGTTGCCTCCTGGTGTGGGAACCTTCATTGGGCCGCAGACATCGCTGTGTACAAGATCAAGCCGTTTCGTGGCTCTATTCTAACTCTTCTTAGGAAGCGTAGCCCTCGTGGCTTTGGCTTTGATGCAACAGTCACATTTCATGATCACGGGACATGTTGATACCTTAAGATCTTTGGTCAACTGCTGTCTGTGCGTTTCCTTGAAGCTGTCTGGGTGTCTATGTCCCATGAGTCTGTGCCACAGGTGGATGCAGTCATTGTGTGGCTTGTGCACAGTGAGCTTCACCTGTTCTTTCACTGTACTCAGATGGTACAGGTGCTCATCTGCAGTGGCTCTGGCCAGTACTTTTGTCCCACTTTGAATTGTGCATTCGTCTCCCTGGAAACAAATGGTAAGCCCCCTCACTGCCAGGTGCCACACGGACAGGAGTCCCCCTTCTAATTTGGGCACATAGAGCACATCTTTCATGGGTATGGTCAGTGTGCCTCCCTGTGGCTGGTTGCAGTACAGGAATCCTTGTCCAATTCCTTCTGCATTGATGCTTCTCCCATCTGCAAGGTAGATCCTATCTTTACTGCTCAGATCCAGCCTTGTGAAGAATCCTTTATTGCTAGTCATGTGGCTCGTTGCCATGGAGTCTACACACCAATTTTGGGATGAACTGTCTTGCATTGCTCTGCAGCACCAACTCCATTGTTGAGTGACTGTGTTGTTGTTTGTGACTTTAGCCCTCTGCTTAGGTGTTTGTGGAGACAGTTTCTGCTGTTCTGCTTTCCATATATAGCAGTCTTTCTTTGAATGTCCCTCCTTTTTTCATCTGAAGCATACTCTGGTTTCCCTCTTAGGAGTTTTGTCTGATGTTTTTGGTGCAATCTCATTACCCTGCTTTTGATCATTCTGCAGGTTCTCCTTTCTGCGCTGGAATTCATCTGCAAGTCTACCTTTAACAAATTCCAGCTTCAGTTCAGCCTCTAGCCTTGTCTCCAGGGCATTGATCTGGGCACTGTAATATTCAGGCAGGCTGCAGAGGAGTAGGGCTACCACATGGCTGTACTTTATATCTTCTCCAGTGCCACGCAGTTGTGCCACTACTTCCAACATGAGATTTATATGCTCCTACATTTCACTTTCTTTGCCAAGCCTCATTTTGTATAGTTTCCTCATTAGAAACAATTTGCTATTCAGGCTAGTTCTCTCATGCAAGTTTTGCAATGCAATCCACATGCCTCTTTCTGTGGTCTCACTTCTTATATGGATTAGCTGGTCATCTACCAATAAACTTATTGTAGCCTTTGCTAACCTGTCCTTTTTATCCCATTCCTCGTGATTTGCTGCTGGTCTGTTCGTGGTAATCACCTCCCATAGATCATCTTTAGACAGCAGCATTTCCACTTTAAACTTCCACAATTGGTAGTTTACATTGTTCAGCTTTCCTACTAAAAGTCTGAGCTCTGAGCTGCTTGCCAAACTTACTTCCCTCCCTTTCCCCTTCTGGGATTTAGGCCTTCTTACTCACAGTCAGTAGGTCTCTCTGTCTGTGAGTTTTCTCTCACAGTCTGCACTCCTTCTGGGCTGCTTCTGGTCTTCAAAATTGCCTTGAAGATGTCCTGGGCCCATAACCTAGTGTAGAGTTACCTTTCTGTTGAATAATACACAGCAGAAGTTTCTTCAAAACAGAACTTTACTAAGATCTCAGAAGACATGCTTCCATACTGTACAGACTGCATGGGACAAGATGGAGGACAGGGAGAGAAGAAGAGAGGAGACAAGGAGAAAAAAACCTGTTTCATCCCCTGACCCTCCCCCCACTGGACAAGCCCCATATTAAGCTTGTAGGGCTTTCAATGGGCTTTTACTTGTGACTGTTGCACAACCCAACAATTAATTATATGAGTTTTATGGTGTCCATTTAATAGGGAAGTTCTTTTGTAAATGGATACTAGAATCCATAAGATAGTTACTTTAATAGCGAAATAAGTACAGGGCTAAACTTTAAATACATACATAAAACTTAATTTAATATTAACTTCTGTCATTACATTTTAAATTGAAAACCGATCTACCCTTAATTTGTATGAGAACGCATGGGCTATATTCCGGGCTTGTGCACACCTACTTGCAAAAGCAAATAACCACTGATCCATTTTATAGCAATTTTGTGCTCTTTGCAAATTGCAAGTAAGTACTAAAAAGAGAAACAAGTGGGAGTTGGGTAACTCTGGCCCTTTCAAATGGGCCGCTGTGTGGTGTGTGTGTGTGTGCACCGCGGTGGGGGGACGGCCATTACATGGGTGCACACCCATCTCCACACACAGGGCAGCTGCCGTTGTCGCTGGTTGCTTTGAGGATGGGCGATAGGTGGAGGTGGGTGGCGTACAGGAGCTGCATGGTCACACGAGCACCCCCCATTCCCACGCAGAGGTTCTGTGTGGGCATGAGGTGGGGGGTTGGGTGTCGCATGTTGTGAAAAGGGCCTCTGTCTAGCCCAAGAGCTGCTCTAATCAGTAAAAGAAATAGCTGGAACATTTTTTAAAAACAAAGGCACTGTTTGTGATCGCCATTCAGAAATCCAGGGTCACAAGGCCAGTGCGTTGTTGAGCTAATGCAAAATGACACAATCAGGGTACAATCCTGAACCCACTGAAGTCAATGGCAAAGCTCCTACTGACTGTAATGCTTGAGGATTACTAGTACCTAGGATATCTGGCAGGGAGGACCAGCAGATCTCAGTCAAGCTATAGGCTGGACTTTGTCTTGGCTGCCTTTGCAACCCACCTTTGCCCTGTATGCCATGCTGATTTGTTTCAAAGACCCCTCTCAATGGATGCCACCACCATAGCAGGAGAGCTGCCAGATTAACCTCTCGGCAATTACAGCTGAAACAGGAAGCGCATTTGCTACCTGTGGGTAATACTCATGGTTTTTAGTCATCCATCGGGTGCCTGATCGGTACCAGAGAACAAGAACCTGACTACCCAGGAATACCAGAAATTACCATTACTAAGCTACCGATTTACTGTTTGACTGGCTGGTAGAATGGTAACTTGGTTCGGGAATCGGGATGGGAAAGCGGTACCAGACACTGAAAAATTGGTCCAAACTTCAATAAATCAATACATCTGGTAGCCTGTCGGGCACTGCTTGAGTGCCAATTAGTAGTACCCAATGGTACTGGGTCAGGTTGATTATTGCAGTTGTAACAGGTATCCCCGTTTCGGTTGGTACTTGCTTCAGTACTTCATTGTAACGGCAATGAAGTAACTGTCCAAACTAAAAGACAGTTCTTCCCTCTTAGCTCCACCCCTCTCTTCAGTCCCTCCCGCAACTCAGTTTTTAAAGCATAGATCTAAAAAACAAATTTGAAAAAACAAACTCAATTGGGGAAGTCGGGGCCCTGTGCAGAATGGGAGTGTGGGCTCATTTAGTATGGGAATGTTGGACACTCATTAGAAAAAGGAAAGTGTTTGTGTAATTAATTTGCAATATTCAGTTAATCACAATATCCCCTTTTGGGGCTGAGACTCCCTGCATTTATCAATTATTTATTATTATTTATGTAGTGCCAGAAGTGTACCTGGCACTGTAAATCAATAGTTCTAGACAGGTCCCTACCCCAAGGGGCTTACAATCTAAGAGAGACCAGATTGGGGGAGACTAGGGAGAGGTGAACATCAGGAGAAACATATATTTCAGGCCTGCGTGTCATGCTTATTGTGCAAATGTAGGGCAGGTCTATATGAGAAGGCATGGAATTGGGGGGCGGGGGGGAGTGGCTAGAGCAAGGTAACTGGTGGGAGGGGGTTAAGATTGAGAGAGAATCTCTCTAATCTAGCCCCACCCTCCCACCAGTTACCTTGTCTTGTCCACCCCCACCCATTCCGTGCCTCCTCATATAGACCTGACCTACATGTGCTTAGTTTATATATTTCTTACTGGCTACGCTACATGTCTGAGGAACAGCCCTGTGTGGTCTGAATGCTTGCTCATTCTCACCAACAGCAGTTGGTCCAACAAATGGTATCATTCGAACCACTTTGTCTCCCTCTCTGTCACTTCAGGCCAACACAGCAACAACACGCACTCTCTCTCTGGATCCCAAACCCAGCAGGCACATGTCTCATCAATTTCGCCTCTACTGCTACACCCCAGGGACCTGTGATCCCTGCAGTTTCCCCGTTGCTGCCAATGAGGAAAATGCAGGGGACCACAGGTCCCTGATCCATGACCCTGAAGAAAAGACAAAGTTTCGTGGCCATATAGACACCACACAGCTACGGATGAGCAGGTAGTGCCTACCTCAAGACTGGTGCAGGGCTCTGCAGCTATTAAAAGCAATGCTGGGACATGCACTTACAGCTTGCTCTGTTCTGCTTGAGAGCCAGAACACGTAGGGCAGGGACCTGCTGCCAATGAGGAAAACCCTGTGAAGATGAGTCCCTGACAGGCCCGAGTGTTGCACCATCTAATCTCAACTGAGCTCCTGCACCATCCAATCTCATCATTACAAGCGACTATCCAGAAATCATGGGTCTGGAAACAATGAAAACACACACAATTCATGAAATCCAAGCAAACCATGACAAGAGTCTAGTCTCCTCTGAGGACTGCTAGGGGGAACAGGCCTCACAGGGGTAAAAGAGTGCATTTCTTCAAGCGTGGTATATTTTCTTATAAACATATATATTTTAGCACAGCCCTACCTATACTGCAACCACTGCAATTAAGTCATGGAACTGGATCATATTTGTTGCTGAATCAAGCCTCATGAATTGATTCTAATTCCTTCAGAACCTTTCCCCCCTGAAAAATAGCACAACTCATTTGTTATTGAACAAACCTTCCTCTTTTGACAGAATTTTATTAAAAGAAATTGATTTTAGTTGCTCAGACTATTACACTTTGCTGAATGATAGAACATTGTATCTCATTTGCTATCCTGATTCTGGTAAGCATAATGAATTAAAAAACAGAGTGCCTGCTGGGAGATACAATTTTCCAGTGTCATTGGTTTGAAAAAGGCTAATTTTATGGTCAGGTATCACTATGGTTGAAATTCCCTCAGGAAGTAAACAAAACAAACAAGCAGGTTTAAAATATTCTTTTAGGAGTATTACTTTTTTACAACCGAAGACAGAAATATGTTAGGATACATTTTAAGCACTGTGTTTACTTTCCCCTGTGCATCTTCGCCAGCTGTGTCAATGTCGATTGCAATAGCTCATGCACAAAAATGAAGATGAAATGTTTATTTTTTTTAAAAATTGCCACAATCAATGCCAAGAAACACAATATGTGGGCTGGAGGCAGAGTGCTGAAAGCAGTTTCAAAAAACGTCGCCTCATTTGCCTCCTTTTAGCATCCGGATGCTATGAATAGGAGCCCAGTGAAATTACCAATTATGAGTTTTGTTTCTAGCATGAAAAAACATTCTTGTACTTGCAAAAATAGCATTGTATTAGCTGAAAGCATTTGTCTGTCTGTATGAATTTATGTATGTACCTCAGAAGCTTCCTAAAGAAGTCTTCAAACTAATTGACTCAAAAACACGAGCTGTGGTGGGCTCAGTTCCTGTGTGCCCCCATATCCTGTTCAAGCTCCTGGTTTTCACATTCAAATCGTTCCACGACCAAGCTCCCCCTTATCTCTCGGACCTAATCTCCCTACGCACTCCTGCACGTGCTCTCCGCTCTTCCGTTGTACCCACCCTTACTCTCCCTCGTTTCTCCTGCTCGCCCAACCGCCTCCGTCCCTTCTCCCTCGCTGCCCCACATGCCTGGAACTCCCTCCCTGCCCACATCCGCCTTGCCTCCTCCCTCCGCTCCTTCAAATCCATCCTCAAGACCCACCTTTTCCATGCTGCCTTTCCCAATGCCCGCTAGCCTTTCCCCTTACTCTTACTGTCAGCCCTCCTCTGCTGACTGCTGCTACCAACTTCATTGTAACCAAGCCAAGCACACGCACCTGAGACTTCGCATCCGCCTGAATGTTTCTTTGTCTTCTCCCATGTCTCTCCCACTGTCCCCTCCCCCTGTCTCCCCCCCTTTGTTTTTGTCTCTTAGATTGTAAGCCACAGGCAGGGACCGCGTCTAATTCTATGTTCTGTACAGCACCAGGTCATGCGACTGGCGCTTTATAAATGTCTAATAATAATAATAATAATAATAATAATAATAATAATGGCTGGCAATCACTGCTGCCACACTTTGGGATCAGTGCGGGGAGCAGGACAGATAATTCCCCCCCTCCCCTCAGCGGGGCAGCTGGGTGGGCATGCTGCCGTCAGCTGTCCCACCATGTCCCTTTGGCGGGCTCAGGTGCCAACCACACAAGCGGGTGCCCAGCCCTGCTCCACCCCCTCCCCTGGCCCACTCACTATCCTGCCCTTAGCCTTGACGTGGCTGTGCGGGACTGGAGCTAGCACCCACTGCTCAAAGCCCCACAGGGCAGGGTGAATATCTGGTGGCTGCCAGGCATAGGATGCACTGCACCACGCGGTAAGGCTGCCCGGAGTGGGGTAAAGCTGACCAAGGCGTGGTACGTGCATCGTATGGCTGCACCCCATGTATATGAGCTGGCACCAACACAGAGCAGGCCAATCAGTGACCTGATTGGGCGAGAAGGATGCTAAGCGCCAGCAGGGGAGGCAACAGTAGCCTGACCAGGGACAGGCACTGGCAGCTAGTGTGGCAGAATCTGCAGTGGAGCAGGCATAACAGTGGCCTACAGGTGGGAGCAATATCTCAAGTTATTCTCAATTCCTTTCTGCTGATTCAATTCCACCGGTACCTTTGCAGCATACAACAAAGATATTGCCTTACTTTATAACTTGCCTTTCCCCTTTTGCTTGGAGCAAAGGCGGCTTATATTAGAAAATACTCCTCCATTCTGTGTATATGAATATGCATAGTTATAATCATCCCAGCCACTCTCAAAAGCTTTCCCCCCTCCTTCATCAGCATGGTCTCTTCTAAGCCAACAGCCTCAGTTCTCTAGGTATCCTTTATCGGGAAGCACTGTCGCATGGCTAAAGTGATAGTTGTTATGTGTTGCTAACTTTTTGTGAGAATCCTTGCCACAAATTACTTTTTGATTGATTCAGTCATTAGGGTATATTAATCTATTTTTAAAAAGAGATGTCAAGACACTGTCCCACAAGAACACTACAGCTGTCCTTTATCTTATTTACCAGAACATTAACATTTTAGCTCTTTTCCCTTTTGCCTGCTTTATCTGGGCAGCTGATACAGGGAACACTTCCTCAAAAAACAACTGTATAACAAAGCCAAAAAAAAGTCATGCAGAGATAGTCTTGGCTGCTTTTATATGATAAATTAGGCATGGTGATTACTGTTGAAAGTCAGCATGTTATAATATATGTATCTTTCTCTATTTGGACAAGGAAGCAATGGTGGCATTTCAGATTTGCTTTGTGATAGTGGTTGATAAATGCTGAGATTTTAATGGCAGCCATAGGAAAGGAGCTAGAGATACAGGGTGAAAGCCTGGCTCCATTGAAGAAAATGGCAATGCTCCCATTGACTTCAGCAGAGGTCAGGAATTCCTTCACAGTGTGAAATTCACCCATCTGCAGAGGATCAGTAAAAGACTGCCCTACCCATCACTTGAATCTTATTTGGAGTTTGATCCTGTGCTCGCTGAAGTCAATGGCAAAACTTTGCCAAAAAGTCATAATCCCACCTTGAGGTCTTAAATGGAGTTTTCAAATGGTGTATAAGTCTTAAGCTCTCTGTCTGCATAGGGGTGAATTCAAGACCCACTCATGGCTTCCTAGAAGTGTAAGTAAAATTTAAAATTTTGCACCCCCTCTACTAGGGATAGGCGAACAGATCGTGGTTCGGGTTTGGCCGTTCGGTTCGGCTGCGTTCGGTTTGTCCGTTTGGTTCGGCTGCGTTCGGTTCATCCGTTCGGTTCGTCCGTTCGGCTAGTTCGCTGAGTTCGGGTTCGGCTGTTCAGTTCGGTCATCCAAACAGGCTGTTCGGTTAGGCCGTTCGGCTGTTCGGTTCGGCCATTCGGGAAGTGTTGTTATGGATGTTTTTTTGCTTTTTATATGCTTTTTTGGGGTTTTATTGGGTTTTATATGGTTTTCTTTTGTTTTTTATTTGTTTTTTTTATATGGGGTTTTTTTATTTTATTTTTTTATCTAATATTATATCTATCTATCTACACTAAATCTAACTGCTATTAACTATTCTAAATGCTATGAACTAAATGGATTATCTAATAAGTACACAGACCTACTCCTACAAACACTAAAACTAAATCACTAACGCTATCTCTATCTCTAATGGCGGGTAGGGATATGCACGCTACCCAAGCTTGCGGCATCCAGAATCCTTACTCCTGTCCGAAAAGGACACTGTCCCCTTTGGGCCAAGGCCGCAAGTCAAGGGCCAAGTGGGAGACGATTGTTAACATTGGGGGGTGGCACTGGAGGGCACATTCAGGCCAAGACCCCTGGGCATTGATGGTTTAAGCAGTTAACATTTTTGAGTACTGGACCCAAATTGCTAAAGGCAATTACCCCCAGCAGGTTAATTCTAATTGAATAAAGAATGCAGCCATTTAAATCCAAGAACTGTTGTCCTTGTCTCATTCTGGATGTGCCGACGAAAGGGTATTTAATCTCCCTGGGTGCTCAGTTTGCCAACCTTGTGGAGTGGAACTTTTAATTATACAAAATAAGTTAGTTCATATATGCTGGTATTCTGACTCCTGCTGGATCGATGCAGTGTGTTGTGCTGAAGATGACAACGAGTTAATCAATCAATCTCATTTCACTTAGCACAGAGTGAGTTAGTTTGGAAGTACCAAAAGGTGAGAGATCACATCTTTTATCATCCGAGAGAGCTAGCTAACCCCATTTTCTTTTCTCTCCTCTAATATTAATTTGAAACTGTGAAAAAATAATGCTAGGTGGCAGTGCCCTAGGAGGAAATTTAACTGTCGTGTCTACTCAGTTATATGTTTTGTGCCCAACCAAGACCCGATGTTCAATAATCTTGCTTTTGACACTTTTGTGTTAAAAAAAGAAAGATCCCCTCCTTGCTCAAGGATGCTTGTGACACTTGACAACGTCTCTCATAGCCACTGCAAGCAGCCCAGATGTTCTCGGCACTAAGCGGGCATTGCCACAGCTGCTACTCAATGTGGGAAAATACTGAGCTGCAGGCAACGGACAGCTTTCCTTCCTTCCCCACAGAGGTTTTCGGAGGGCACTACCTTTTGATGTGTATGAGAGTTAAAGTATTGAAGCTAGGAGGCTTAGAGTTGATGGACACATTGCATTTCCCCTCATTCTTTCTTCAAGTCATCCCGGAGCCATTACTGTGAATATAGGGAAAATATTCCTTCCTAGTAACATGTATTCTGCTAGCTTTTATTGCATGTGCTGGAAATCTTCCCTAGAAAAATAAAGTTTAAAAAATATAAACGGTGGGGCAATGACTGTATATTATTTTATTTTTATTTTATATATTTGTACCCACCCTTTCTGCCTCCGGAGTAGCTTCCCTTTCTTGTACAGTTGAGGCCTCGCAGAAATACCCCCTGGGGTGGCTGCTTCCTGCAGGGCCCTGCCCACTCCCCCTTGCCCCACCTACTGGGGTGGGGGGAGCAACAGACTGCCAATTGTTAAAGGGGTGGGGCTATGGAGGGCGAGGTTACTGGGCCCCTAGATTTTACTTTCACCCAGGGGCCCACATTTTAAGGCCGGCCCCGCCCCCCTTTTTATTCCTTTTACACAAACTGGGATTTAGTGATGCGACACAAAGGACTTCTATACACTGGGGTCAATCCACATTGCTATGCATGCATCCACCTGCAATGTGCACATTTGTATTGTGTGTGCAGCATGCACATGCCCTGCACAGCTTGATCATCACGTGCGCGTTGTTTACAACACATGCACACGCCTTGCACACCTGTGTACACTATGTGCATGCATATCCTGCGCTCACCAATACTGATTGGCCCATGTGTATAAACTGCTCTTCCACAGACCCTTATCTACTGGCCTGTTGTCAGAATACTAGCTCCTCAGAGTAGGGCTGCAGGTCACACCGTTTGCATTTCTGTGAATGCTTCTGTTGTTTGCAGCCACTGCTTTCCAAAATAACATTCTTAGATCTGAATGTATTTCTCCTAACATCACGGCTGATTCAGCACAGAGATGGTAAGAGAAGGCATCCATGTTGATTCCTGCCTTTGTTCAGAACACAAAGTAGCTGGGCTGGTGGCTGAACACACTAATGTGCTATCTCTGCGCTTATTGACCTACGACTCGGTGTCACCACTCTTAGTTCCCAGCTGGGACTAGCTCTGAGTGCTGCAAATTGATCAGGAGTGATATTACATTAGCGCTCTGCAAGGGTTGCCAAGGAATCTGCTGCTGTTCCAAACTGGTTCCCCATAGTGGGTGTCATTTTCAGAATTAAGGCTCCCCGGGACACCTGGGAGCGAAGAGGATTTTACTGGGGGAAACAGAAACCAATGGAAAAAGCATGCTTTTTATATGATTAATTTAAACTGAATCCATAACATTCAGCCTTCCTACATTTTTGTGAATGCTCTATCTTGGATATACTGTAGGTTAGTGGTTTCCAAACTTTGGGTCTATGACACAATTTCGAAGCTGAAATAGAATGGTAAGACCCCAGAAAATAACAGTCACACAAAAATATTATTTATGATTAATTATTTATTAATTTATTATTAATTATTATTATTATTATTATTTGCATTTATATAGTGCCAGCAATGTACCTGGTGCTTTACAGAAAATAAGATAGATATGGTCCCTGCCCGAGAGCTTGCAATCTAAAGACAGGGGGAGGGGAGACAGGGAAGGGGGAACAGAGGGAGACATAAGGGATGCAACATTCATGAGGATGCGAGAACTCAGGTACATGTTCTTGGCTTGGTTACAGTAAATTGGGAGTTTACAGATAGCAGGTGGGTGATAATCCTGGGTGGGGATGATTAGCAGGAGTTAGGAAGGGCAGAGCGGAAGAGGTGATTTTTGAGGAGGAACTTGAAGGCGCCGCATGGAAGGTGGGTGCAAGGCACACGAGGGCAGGGAGGGAGTTCCAGGCGTGCAGGGCAGCAAGGGAGAAGGGACAAAGGCAGTTGGGGGAGCAGGGGAGGCATGGGAGGGTGAGGGAGGGGATGGAAGAGGAGCTGAGTGCTCAAACAGGGGTTCAGAGGGAGATCAGGGCAGAGAGGTAGGGGGGAACGAGGTTGTGAAGGGCTTTGTAGGTGAAGACGAGGAGCTTGTGCAGAATACGCTCAGGAAGAGGGAGCCAGTGGCGAGAGGAGAGGAGAGGCTGCACATGGTCAAAGCGATGGGCTAGGTGGATGGTCCTGGCAGCAGAGTTTTGAACAGAGATAAGGGAAGAAAGGTGAGAGCGGGGAAGGCCAGCGAGGAGGAGGTTACAATAGTCGAGGCGTGAGATGACTAGGGCTGTAGCGGAATATCGCAGCGGTAGCTATTTCCGGCGGAAACAGTGTTTCCGCAATTAGTGGAATGGCATGGCAGAGGCTTTCATTCCGCGGTTTCATTCCGCGGTTCCGCGGTTCCGCTTATTTAATTCCGCAACTTAGTGGAATCGTGGAAACATGACATTTTCGCTATTTCCGCAATTCCGCTAGCGCCAAAAAATCACGGAATAGTGGTTTTCCGCAATTTCCGCGATTTTTCCGCGATTTTTCCGCAATTCCGCGATTTGCAGAATTCCGGCGGAATTAGCGGAATATCCGCAGAAATGTTGCGGTGTGGCGCGGGCAATTCCGAAATAGCGGAACGGAATCGCGGCGCGGTAAAAGCTGCTGCCGCATCAGCCCTAGAGATGACTAGAGCGTGGATGAGAGTTTTGGCAGAGGAGACAGACAGAAAAGGGTGGATCTTAGCAATGTTGTGGAGGCAGAAGTGGCAGGATTTGGCCACGGAGTCAATGTAGGGTTTGAAGGTAAGGTGCGAGTCGAAGATGAAGTCCAAGTTACGGATTTGGGGGACAGGGAGGATGGAGATCCCGTCAATGGCAACTGACAGGGAAGAGGGAGAGGAAGGATTGGGAGGGAAGATAAGGAGTTCAGTTTTCGCCATGTTCAGTTTGAGCTGGCGTTGAGACATCCAGGCGGAGATATCAGAGAGAGAGTTGGTGAGATGAGCTTGGACAGAGGGGAGAGGGAAGAAGTGGAGAGATAGAGTTGAGTGTCGTCAGCGTATAGGTGGTATTGGAAACCGTGGGAGGCAATGAGTTTGCCTAGGGATTGGGTGTAGATAGAGAAGAGGAGAGGGCCAAGGACAGATCCTTTGGGGAACCCCAACCAAGAGGGATAGGGAAGAGGAGGGGGAGGAGTTAGGAAGAGATACACTGAAGGAGCAATCAGAAAGGTAGGAGGAGAACCAGTTGAGGACAGAGTTCCAGAATCCAAGGGAGTGAAGCGGGTCAAGCAGGAGAGAGATATATGAAATATCTGCCAAGATAGTGAACCCATTTGCATTAGTATGACCCCTCCTGACCTATAGACCCTCTGCTGTAGGGTCTGGTCTCTGTAGGATGAATGAAAGAAGTCCAGATGATCCTTTAGCTACCGTTCCCTCCATGGAGGAGGAATGCAGATATAGCAGAGAAACTAATGAAGCAAAAGCATCTCTATTGCCAGTCTGTTTCCTATGGAGAAAAAGATTCCTTTCCCTTCTCCTGTGGATTCCTCCCCAGCTCCCAAATATTCCATGCCAAGCCTGGCCACTCAGAATGCCTGGATTTTTGCCGTTAAGTATGATTGTCTTATTAATCAAGCTGCGGCCTATTTTTTTTTGCCAAACGTCCAACTGTAGCATCCTCATTTGAGCGTGCCCTTGGCAATACTGTCTGGTATTCAAAATGGCCTCGTTCCAAATGACTACAATTATTAGCAGCTTCCACTGCAAGGCTAAGCTGTAATTACTGATTGCATACACCTGAACACACAAGTAAGCGCCACGCCTTTGGAATACATGCTTTGCTTTCCCTTTAGCGTATATTGCTTAACCTCGGAATCCACTATTTGGTTCATATTTTAAACTCCTTATTGCAATTCCATACTATGAATTTTTAAAATGAAGTGGATTATTTTTTTAAGCACCCTTTTTTTTTTTGAGCAGTGGATAACAGAGGGCAAGACCTTTTTCCCATGCAATTTTTCTGCTACTATTTTATTTTCAAGGTCTGCGTCTGCAGGCGGAATGAATTTAAATTAATGTCATTAAATGTGATAAAATAATACTTACTGAGGGTTAAAGAAAATAAAAAAGATTTTAGGAAACAACAGTACCTTCAAAAATTCTGTATTATTTCTGAAGGGCTTCCAAACAAGTACTCTGATATAATTGCATAAAGCTGACTTCAAAAGGTTCTATTTTAATGTGGCACAAGCCAGCTTCTGGCAAATGTATAGCTCTCCCAAGCTTAATTATCTGCTTCTTCTAATCTGTTCTGCTAGACTTCTATATGAATAGATATGGTATGGCAAGCCAGATTTTATGCTTAACCTGCAATACCTTGGAAACAGGGTAATAATTATAGAAAGGGTCAAAGCTTGTGCAGTGGTTTGTTTGCTTAAGTCAGATACACCCCCAGAGTTTCCCTTTACAAGTTCAGTGATTAACTTCACTTAAAACCCAAGCCCCACATGTGCGTGTTGACAAAAATCTCTGAAACATAAAAGATTTAATAGCAGTGCTTGGCATTACAAAATGTTGGCAATACGAACTGAAGGACACATCAAATGCTGTAGAAAGGAAGGCTTCCCAGCCTGCACAGACTATTTTTTAAATCAAAGTCCAAACTCTGACGTTCTCTTACCATGGCAAAAACAAAACGTACCACAGCTATGAATATTTTTGGTCAAAACAGAAGCAGGTTAGATTTCCGTTATTTGTTCTGCATGCTAAGATGTCGTTTACTGACTGCAGTAGATTTCTTTTTGATTATAAGATTTTTATTGCTGGAAACTGTAAACTAAATTGAGCTAATATTTTACAAGTCTTAAAACTGATCCGGTAAGCACATGCCACCCTGCATATGTAAAAAAAAAAAAAAGAAGACAATTTCTTCACGTCTAATAATAATTTGGTAGCCTTAGAGTTTTCTTATCACTGATCAAGCCAATTAGGACATTTTCCAGTCTGCCTACTCCAAATCTTCTTTTTCCAGACAGAAATCAAGACACTTTGACCTTTTCACTGACCTTATTCTAATAGAACAGATTGTATTAATCAGAAAAATTAGATTTCAAATTAGCAAGGTAACCCAATTTTCTCTAGAACACTATTACCAGGGCCCAAATACTGTACTATATTCATTTGTCTACACCATCTTGTTTTTTCAGAATAAGATTCCACCCCCCCACCCCCGCCCCCTTGGGTCTTCCCAATGCATGCAATTTTTTTTAAAAAAAAATAGAAGTGTGAATGAATTCCTTTAAGGGAAAATGTGTTTTCAGTCAATATATTTACCATATAATTAAAACATGAACCGTGTATCTGTCCAGAGAAACCTGCTAGAGGGACATAGTCACCAATTCTCAGGGGAGCCCTTACAAGAGGATCGAGGTCTCCACTTTTAGTTGTGCAGTCAGCATACGGACAGGAGTGACTACCAGACGTAAACGCGTGTATGCCAACAGCCAGATCTATAAAACCAGTAGGCTCTCTGCTGTGTTGTATTGTCCTAGACACATTCACAACCTGCTGCCTAGGTACATTTACCTGTTGTCAGACACCCAACATTCTCTGAAAGAGGCACTGTGCTATTTGTGACACCTGAATAATAATGTTTAAATCTCACAGAATGCTGCATTTTAGGTCCCTGAAGGCTTTATTAAACATCTAGTATCATTGTACACCAGAGGTGTGCACCAGGGACCCATCTCATTTTTTGTTTTTGTTTTCCGTTATTAAAAACTGTCATTTTCGTTATCATTAACAACATTTTGTTATTCGTTATCTGTGTCGTTATCGGTATCAATTTTGAGCGATAATGAAGATTTTGTTTTTGGTATTGTTTTCGTTGTGGGCTGCCACCAGTGGCAGAAGTACCAGCAGACACTTGCCTCAGACTTCTCAGAAGTTGAGCTCCTTCCTTCCTTTCTCATAATGCAGTAGTGATAAGTGCACAATGGCAATATGGAAAATTACTAATGTATGTCTAACCTTCTACATGCAGTATATTCCTATCTAAATATCTATATAAATACACTTCTAGCTGCTATATGTTCATTCTATCTATCTATCTATCTATCTATCTATCTATCAATCAATCATAGGGAGAGAGGAGAGGGAGTTATGGGAGGGTTTGTGTCTTGTTATATTTTTAAATTGGGTGGGAATGTTGTTTTATATTTATATGATTTTACTGTGATGATGTTGTTTTTATTTATATGATTTTATTGTAAGCCACCCCAAGCTGCCTCTGGTGGAGGTGGGCAGGGTATTAAATTGTCAAAATAAAATAAATAATATGGACAGGGGAAGAAAGACAGGGGAAAGGGAAAGAAAAAAACTATAGGCTATATCTATCTAATCTCTATCTATATTCTCTATATCTGTAATCTATATCTATCTAATCTATATACTTATCTATCTATATATATGTACAGGGGAAGATAGACGGGGGAAGGGGAAAGGTAAAATAAAAGGTATATGGAAAGGTAAGGTATAATACTGAGGGCTGGGGAAGATTTTAGTGCAAGCAGCACCAGAGTTCTGTAAACGCAACCTGACATGGCAAGAGCTAACACAGAACAAGAGTCAAACAGCCTGGTCCTGCAACATAAAGGGTTGACCCTCCCCAGAGTGCACATGACTGGTTCTGTGAGGCAGGAGGCATTGGGCAATCACAGGCTGCCATTCAACTGCCTGGGACCTGCTTGCGCTGCTCATTGGCCAGTGAGTACATCCATCAGGTCCTTCCCCTCCCATCACAGGACCAGTTCAATAGTTCAACACTGTTTCTGGCTCCGAGATGTCTGCTCCCTCCTCCCCTCTCCACATTTCCATCCAAAAAGCACCAGGCAGTAACGAAATCAATGACTGTTATCATTATTGATTTTGTTATTATTTATCTTCATTATCGTTATTGCAGTAATGATAACAAAAGCGAGAATGTCATTATAGTTATCAGTGTAATGAAAACGAAGTGCACACCCCTACTGCACGCTCACTTTACCTTATCAACCAGAGGTGGAATCACGTGGAATCATACTTTCCTCACAGTGGACTAACTGCTATTCAGATTCTACACCCAGTACAATCTCAGTAAATTCTGACTGGGTGTATCTGGACAAATTGTGCTCTTTTAACACTGAGTTAAATAGAGCTCTGAGGTAAAAAGTGAATTTCTCTCATTGAGGTTGCACAGGGTGTAAGACTGATCCAAATTTAGCCTACTGTATTCACCCCCTCCTGTCCTTTGACTGAAACCCACCTTCCTGCATACTCTCTAAGTGCACACAATCCTATGGATGCACTCATGAAAATATACCACCCATCCATTACAAATACAAGATCTCGATCTCGATTCCTGCCAATATAAATCTCACTCAATTTTGCATTGCAGCAAATGGGTGATATACAAACAAATTTGAGAATAAAGCTGGACACAAATACTCCATATCTAATCACTTGTTATATAGATACACTAGAGGTGTGACTATTCCTGTTCACTTTTTATCTGGTCAAACATGAATCCATCCACACCCCTTAACAGGTGAACTTCATGTACACACACTCTGCCTGTTTGCCCATTCCAATATAGCCATACGTCCCTCACTTCATTTCCCCCTTTTAATGGAAATTCTATATATCTCCTCCCCGCCCCCCCGTTCCCTGTTATTACTGAAATGTTAGTGTTAAATAAAATAATACTACTAATAATAAATAACAAATAACAAAAATTGTCAGGACATAGAACTTACGGGTGACTGTTCAAATTTAACTTTGGGGCATGTATGTAGAACATTAGCACCATAATATAATCCCAGTTACACTGATGTAAATCTACGAAGTCTGGATTGTGGTCTTTAATTACTAAACTGCATAAAGTATTTCTAATAATACGGTATAATATCCTTTCCCTGCCACGTAGACTTAGACTTAGTATGCCGTAATCCTTCAGCTATCCCATGCATGGAAATTCTCGCTCTTCAGTCAAGAGTTACACTGTTTTCATATTAATATGAGTACAGCCACAGGTAAATCCCAAGTAATAGAAAATTATCATCAGGCATCCTCTTCCCTATAAAAAGGGAAGAATTGTTAAATACCTGTATGGGTATTGCACATGAACACAAAAAGTCATAAAGAAGGATTTTTCCTTTTATTTTTGCATATGAATATCACAGTATCACAATATTAATTCTGAACCTACTTCTTACTTGAGTTCCTCTGGGTTGTTTTATTAACTGTTCATACTAGTGTCTGGTTTTATCTTTTAATTTTTTTCTTATGTAGCTGTTAATTTTGTTTATCCATGTAAGTTGCAGAAAGTTGAAGTATTAGTTTCATAGAAGATGGGATGCTATTCTCTTCAATTAAGTAAAAATCTTGTCATTAGGTTGTTATGTCATTTGAATTACTGGTTATACATTATTTAAATGAAATTTAATAATGTGCTTTCACGTCTCTTCTAAAACTGATCTTTTTGCAGAAGCTGCCAGAGAAATTCTCTTTTGTGCAGTCAAATGCTGAATATCTATTTGTATTAAATTTAGGCAGGCACTATAATACATATTAGCAGTTAACAAATGAAAAAACACAATAGTGTTCTTAATCCTTTTGTTACGCCAATGTGAATAATCAGGTATGCCTAATTATTAGGGCCTTTTTATATTAGATCCTGATTCAGCAAAGCACTCAAGCACATGTTTATCTCTAATCATGGACTTCACTGGCTGATTCTTCGGGTACTCGGTAAAACCGAGTCAAATACCGCGCTCCTTTGGTAAAACTGAGTTAAAACAAAATGAAACTGAGTACTGAGTTTCAGGCCTATTCCAACATACATTGTATATATTTAATCATTATTTAGGCATTAGTCTGCTACTGTGTAAGTATAGGCAATATTTTAGGGTGTGCACACAACAGGTCAAACCCTTTCTCTGTATTTGCTGATTGTGGAGATGATTTAACATTGGATTTGTGTAGTTTTTGTACAGAATATTCATTAAATGGATTGGTGATTTAAACAGTTTTCTTTTCCTTCCTAAAGAAAAATCAACTGTGTTATCAGGGAGAAAAGACATCAAGCTAACTTTATTACATGAAGTCATTATCCTCTATTGAGACATCATACAATGACACTGGTAACATTAGTATGCAATATTTATTATAAACAAAAGGTCCTATTGAGGCTTTCAAGTCATTATAGGGAGGTCCAGGCAGATGACTTCATTGTGTGAACACAGAGGAGTTATGAAGGGAATAAAGGATTTATTTATACACAAATACATTCTCATTAGTAATTCTGTACAAGAATCTAACAGATATACTGAAAGTGCTGTTAGGCTTCTTGTTTAATTATTTCCCATATATATTGTTACAAGCTATGAACATTTACTTAAATAAAATAAAGGGTAAATACTAATATAAAAATGTCTTTCAGCTGGATTATCAGTCTATAAATCACCAGTAGAGGTAAATCTGAAGGCAAAGTTCAGAGCTATCCTGTTTCTCTTGGACCATGAAACTAGGACACACTTTGTATCTCATATGGAGATTCCACAGAGACACGTGCGATTGCTGCCCCTGACACCTGTTGGGTTGAGAGCCCATTTCATGGCATCATGGAGTAATGCGCGATTCCGCAGCCACTCGATTAGAGTCCACAGGCCCTGATGGAGATAAATGGGGCTGTTCACACCTCTTAGAGCTATTGTTTCAGGCTGCCTGCCAATTTTGTCGGGCATTACTGCATGTGTTTATGTTTCATTACACATTTTTGAGGTTTTCTCTGCAACCATAAGGGTGAGAAGCACGCAAAAGGGTAAGTTCTGGCAAAAAGGTCACAACTTCTTGAAACCTGTCTCTTGCTTGATAGGTTCCAGAGCAAAGTATTAAAACATGAGAGAGTGGGGTTCAGCCATTCATTAAAACATGACTTGGCAAATCACAAAACCAGAATTCTTTCTATCACTTGTGGTGTAAATGAACAAAGCATTAAGACACAACATGGAGATCCATTAATCCTTGGATAGAATCTATTTTCTCCTCAAGTCCTTTAAATTTTTAAAAAGAATGTTATCCAACATACTATTTCACTTTGAAAACTAGTTTGCAGTAGAATAGAAAAAGTGTGTAAGTAGCGCATTCAAAACTGTAGGTGCCTAAGTGCAAAATGTGCAAAAATGTTTTACTATTCCTTTGGAAAATATGATCCTTGGATTTTCAAAAATACTTAACATTGGCCTAAATCTGCTGTCACTGAAGAAAAAGGAAGCTATTAGGCCTTTTAAAGATACCACCACTGGGCCCTGAATCAGGGAAAGCATCTCTATTCAAAAAAGCATTTAAGCATGTACTTAACCTATAATGAAGTCAATGGAAGTACTTATGAATATGTGCTTAAAGTTGTGCATGTAATTAAATGCATTCCTCAAGTGAAGACTCAGAGTAAAAGTTACAGAAGGCCCTAGGTGACATAAGAGCATGACTCATTGAAAATTAATTGAAAGTCTAGTCTCTGAGACCTCTCTTCTTCATCAGAAGTTGACAAATCCATAAAGGCATTTAAGGCTCTAAATCACCTAGGCACTTTTGAAAATCCCACCCCTCTCATTCTTTTGGAAAACTCATGAAAAAAGGGAGGAAGATAAATAATAATAAAAACAATGTGAAACAAAACACAAACCATCATTAACAACAAATGTCTTAGCATGTAAAAACATCCTCTTTTGTTAGTCTTGGCGTTCTTTACCTTTCCTCTCTTTCTGCTCATTTGGATCCTCACTCCATGTCATGTAAATTTAGGATGTAATGATTGTGTCAATTTAGGAAGGCAACACCACATTTTTGGGCATTTTAATTAATCTGCTATAGAATAGTCATATTTCCCAGAAGTAGTATACTAGTGGCTCCTTTATTCTCCAAACACTCTTTTAAGGTCCTCAAGTTTTCACTCCACAATTTTCTAATGGCTAGAACCACCAGTCATGCTTCATATATATACACTATCAAGCAATACTATATATTTTTGACATATCAAAATGGAAATCAGATTTTTTAGGCTTCTCATCTTGGGAGTTAACATGTATTTGATGCAAATAATTTTCTGTATGTATGCGAGTTGATGTGTACAACATGTTTTGGCTGCTACAAAACTCATAACAATGTTTTGAAACCAAACATTTTCACTTAGAAGCAGTGATAGAATAGCATATACTCTTTTCACAGCTGTCTGGAGTCTGCCACACAAAGGGTACTTTCAGATGTTACGGGCGGCCGGTTCACCACAGCGAACCACCAGGGGGGGGCGAACAGCGCAACCACGCCCGGGGGTTGGAAAACGACCCAAACAGACGTGCCGGGAACGGGACCACGGCCCGGAACCGGGCCGCACCATCACGGCCCGTGGCAGCACAACAGACGTGCAGCCGAACCCCCGGCGGGCGCTAAACCCCCACAAGGCACCGGGCAGGGGCGGGACACAGACATGGCCGCCTGAGGGCAAACGAAGCCACAAGGCACACAAGGGAACGCCCACACAAGGGAAACGGGAAGGGAGGGGGGAAGAGCGAGAACAGGCTGACAGCCGGCTCACACAGCGGTCCCGCAGCAGGGCACAATGCACGGCCACACGCCCGGGCACACACACTCACACCAGGGAAAGGCCGGGAAGGGGGGAAGGGGCGCCCGGAACGCCCCACCCGGAACACCGGCAGGGGGGGGGGGGGCACCACCACGGGGCAAGGCACGGACAGCAGCAACCCCCACCCCCACACCACCCCAGTCCAGTCCAGTCCAAGGAGGTGCCCCCACAGGAACAGAGGCAGTCACGGTCGGGGGGGGGGGGCGGACCCCCGGAGCAAGGCACGTTGGGGGCCCCCAAAGCACAGCGAGGCCGGCGGAGGGGCGCCAGGAGGAGGAGGAAGGGGGCCCCACAGTCAAAGGCTGGCACAGGCAGGGCAGCCGGGTCCAGCGGTGCTCCTCCGCAGCACCAGCGACGCTCAGGCAGCACCCACGGAGTCACGGGGATGGAGGGGGCCCAGGACCACGGCCAGGGGCAGCAGCAAGCAGCGAGGCGGGCGGGAGCTCACCGAGGTGGGGTCCGCAGGTCGGGAGCGGCCAGCGGGGACCAGGGCCCCCCCCCGGGCCGGGGCGGGAGCCCACACGGGGGCACCACGCCGGGGGGGGCAGGCCAGCGACGCGGGGCTCACGGGCCGCTGCCGGGGGCCCCGCTGGCCCGAGGGCCCGGGTGGCCCGCCCGGTGGACCAGGTGGGGCCAGTGCAGCATGCCCCGGCGGTACCCCTGCAAGGACATGTAGTGGGCGATCAGGTAGTAGGCCTCGAAGGGATCGGGCATGGTGAGGGCCAGCTGCACATCCACACGCGCCCACACCGCCAACAGGGATGACATCTCCACCGCGGAGGGCTCCGGCACACAGCAGGCAGCAGAAGGGGGCCACGGAAGATGCCCCAGCTCCAGAAGCCGCTGGAACGCCGCCCCACGGGTGCGCTGGTACCCACGGGCCCCGTGAACACAGGAGAAGTAGCTCACGGCCAAGGCAGGGCCACCCTCGGCCAGGCACTCCGAGTAGGCGCCCAGACCACACACCACCAGCGCTGACACGGTCTCCGAGGCGCTCCAGGGCACATGGGCGCACAGCACCTCCGGGATGCGCCCCTCGGGGAAACGAGCCAGCCCCAGGGCCTCCGCATGCAGCCGGCAATCACGGGCGCTCACCACATGGCCAAAGTAACGGAGCCCGGAGCTCAGGCTCTCGTAGGCACCTGCACGGCTCCCCGGCCCGGCCAGGAGCAGCTGCACGGCAGGGGTGTGCCACAGGTCGCACAGAGACATGGTCTCGCGGAAGGCCCAGATATGGGGGGCCCCTTGGGGGCCGGACAGCGGGAGCCCCATGGATGGGCAGCCAGCCATGGTCCAGCACAACAGGGAATGGGACACGGAGCCCGGAGGGCACACAGACTGCCCAGGGCCGGGAGAGGCTCGGCCCGGCCCCCGGGACAGGGAACACGGGCCCGCACCGCAACATTGTAGCACAACAGAGCGAGGCGTGGGGTGCGGGCCCGGCACAGCTGCAGAGAACAACAGCGAGCTCTCTGTCTGCCTAATCGCACCTTCAAGGCCATCCCGCTACAAACAGCGAGGGGAGGGGGCCCGGGGTGCTGGGGGCGGGAGCAGCCGGAACGCACCGGCACAGGGCGCGCGCAGGCCCGCGAGGCCGACCCCCGGGCGGAGCCACCAGCACCGGGCCGCCATAAGCGCTCCCAGCCCCCACCGGGGCCCCAGCACCATGGAGCGCGATAGGGCAGGTGGGAACTGGATGTTCCTCGCGCTCGCGGCTGAGTGGCACCGTGACCACACTGAGCAGCTGTGCCTCCTGACCGAGAGGGTGCACCTGGCCGTCCGCCTGCGCTATGTCCTGGCCCTGCGGGCTGGCGTGCGCCTCCGGGGCCAGCAGGCCCGCAGGAGAGTCCGTGCCCGGCTCAGGGCTCGGCGCCGGGCCTGGGGGGCGTGGCTGGCCGCCTGCCGGAGCCTCACCCGGCCCGCTGCGCTCCGAGGGGCCGCGAGGCGGTTCCGCTGGGCAACGCAGACCCTCCGCCGGGCAGCGCTGCTGGCTATGCCCATAGCGCGGAGCCTATGGGTCACGGAGCGGCCCCAGGCCTGGTGGGAGCGGGCCCAGGCCCACTGGGGGGAGGCCGAGTGGGGGTCCCACTTCCGGATGGGCAAGGCCACCCTGCTGCGCCTAGCGGAGCTCCTCACGCCCTGGCTGGAGCGGCAGCACACCTCCATGCGGGAGCCCATCCCCATGGTCCAGCGGGTGGCCATAGGGGTCTGGGCCCTCGCAACGCCCGACTCCTGCCGCTCCGTGTCCCAGCACTTCGGGGTGGGGCTCAGCACGGTCGCCTGCATCGTGCGGGATGTGTGCGAGGCTGTGGAGGGCGTGCTCCTCGACAGGACCATCCAGCTCCTGGACCAGGGCGCTGTGATGGCTGGCTTCGCGGCCGGGGGCTTCCCGAACTGCATCGGAGCCGTGGACGGCACACACATCGAGATCCTGCGCCCGGCCGCGGGGGAGGCCCTGGAGTATGTGAACCGGCACGGATACTACTCCCTGCACCTGCAGGGGGTGGTGGACCACCGGGCCCGCTTCATAGACATCTACACGGGCAACTCCGGCCGGAGTCACGACGCCAGGATCATGACCATCTCCCCCTTCTATGCCCGCATGTACCGGGGGGACTTCGCGGACATGGGCATGAGGTGGATCGAGGGTGTTCCCATGCCCCCCTGCATCCTGGGGGACCCCGCCTACCCCCTGACCCGCTGGCTGATGAAGGTCTACCCTGTCCCGAGCACCCCTGCGGAGCAGGTATACAATACCCGCCTGTGTGCGAGCCGGACCGTGGTGGAGCGTGCCTTCGGGGCCCTGAAGCAGCGCTGGAGGAGTATAGCTGGCCGCCTGGACTTCACCGTCCCCACCTCCGCCCTGGTGATCGGTGCCTGCTGCGTTCTGCACAATGTGTGCGAGACCGAGGGGGCGGCCCTGGAGTACCCCGAGCCCCACCGGCCCCCCGGTCCTGTTCCCCTGTACGTGAACGCAGGGAACCCCCGGGAGTACCGGTATGCCAAAAGGATCCGGAACGCCCTTGCAACCCACATCGCCCGGGGGGGCCCGCTGTGAGGGCCTTCCCGCCCCTGGGGGCCCCACCCCCCCTTCCGTGCCAATGCCCCTGTACACGCGGTCCCACAGCCCTGTCCCCCCCACAAACGGGCCGGGGACAACTGTCTCTTTACAACACTTTATTGCCCACACAGTTCACACAATCACCCTGTGCCCCCTCCCCACCCCCGTGCCCGTGACCCCGTCCACCACCCGCCCTCATGTGGCCCTCCCCCTCCCCCCCCTTCCCACCATCCCCCCGCGTTTCCTGGGCCGACCCCTCGTGCGGCCGCTTGGGCCCACCGAGCTCTGGGAGCTCCCCTCCCCCCCACTGTCCGTGTCCCCTGCCGTGTCCTGGGCCGGTCCCGGCCCCGGCAGGGGGCCGGGCGGCGGATGGGCAGCTGTGCCCGGTGCCCCGGTCGCGCCCCGGGGGGGCTGGACCCTCCGGAGGCCCGGGGGCACTGGGAGGCGCATGCGAGGGCCCTGGGGCCGGGGGGGCGCCAGGGGCGGCAGGGCTGGGCCCGGGGGCGCCGAGGGGCCCGGCATGGGGACCTGGGCGGGCAGGGCGCCCGGAGGTGCGCCGGCCATCACGTAGGCACACATGGTGCCCGCATGCAGGAGCAGGGAGGTCCCAATGTCGTGGGACCTGTCCATCTTTGCACTGTGCTCCCGCACCATGCCCTGTATGTCCTGCCGGAGGCCCCTGAGCAGCCCCTGCTGCCGCTGGTGCTCCCGGCGCTCCCGCCTCCGCTCCAGGCGCACCTCCGCCTCCAGCCGGCGGTCTGTCTCCAGGGCCTTCTCCATGGACCGCTCTATGGCCGCCTCCATGCGGTCCACGGAGGCGATCATGCGCTCCCCCTGTTCCTCCGCCCTGCGGACGATGTCCTCCGCTTGCTCCTCCCTGCGCCTGCGGACCCGCGCCCGGTACTCCCGCATCCGCTGGGCTGGGGCCGCGGCCGGCGGAGGCGCCGCGCGCGGGGGCTGCCCTGTGGAAATGGGCGGGTGGGTCAGTGCAGGGCCCTGTCCCCTAGCGGGGTCGGGTCCCGGGGCCCCCTGCCCCCCCTCCCCCACTGAGGCCAGAGGCCCCCCTGGGCTGGCGCCCGGGGGGCCCTCCCGCCATCCCAGCCCTCCCGCCTTACCTGGGTCCGGCACCTGCTCTCCTGTGCCCTCCGCGGGGGCCTGCACCGTCTCGCTGGCCCGGTCCTGGGGCTCCCCATGTCCTGCGGGCGGGAGAGGGGGGAGCGGGTGAAGGGGGCTGGTTGTGGCCCCTGCAGCAGGGCCCCCACCCCCGCCCCTGCCACCGGCCCCCTGGTCGTGCCCCCCCCTGCCCTGGGGGCCCGCTTACCCTCTATGTCCGTCTCCGAGCCTTCGGAGCCCGGCGCCTCACCCTGGGAGTGCTCCCCCTGGGACCACTGGCTGAGGGTGGTGAAGGTGCCGACCTCCGACTCCGCCTGGCCGGCCCGGCGTTGGGATGTCTCCGGGCTGCTGCTGGGGGGGGGCCTTGGGGCTTCTGCGGGTCCCGGGTGGTCCTCCTGGGGGTGGGGGTCCCCTGAGCTCGTGTCTACCGGGCGGGCGGCGAGGGGAGGGGGTACCTCGGCCCGCTCCCTGCCCTGGACCACAGCGCTGCCCACGAGGCGTGGGGCAACTATGGAGCCCTTCATGTGAAGGATGCGGTCCAGGGCATCGTAGTAGGGGGCGGTGCGGGCCCCGTGCCCGGAGCGGCTGTTGTTGTCCTTGAGGGCCTTGTACCCCCTCTTGAGCTCCTTGGCCTTGGAGCGACACTGGTTGACTGTGCGCTCGTGCCCCGCCGCCTCCATGTCGCGCACGATGTCCCGGTAGACGTGCTCGTTCCGCTGGTTGATTGCGAGCTCCAGCTGGTACTCGAGGGTCCCCCATATCCGGATGAAGTCCCGGGTCTCCTGGAGGCCCCACTGGCCCCCTCTGTGGTAGGCCTTCCTCCGGCTGGGCCCCTGCTCTTCCTCCTCCTGGTCCAGCTCTTGCTGCACCTGCACCTGCTCCTCCTCCACCTCCTCCTGGGGGTGCGCCTCCGGGCGCGCGGGGCCGGCCTCGTCCTGGGGCTCGTCCGCCCGGGCCGACTTTCGTGTCTGGGGGGGGAAAGGGGGTGAGTGGTTGCTGGGTGGGGGTGTGGCCCCTCTCGGGGGCCCCCTGCCCCCCTGCCTTCCGCCCGGGGTCCCCCCGGCCCCCCCCACAGGGGGTTCACCCGTGCCCCCTGTTCCCCTCCAGTTGGGTGCCCTTACCCTTTTCCTGGGTGCCTCCTGTGGGCCCGTTCCGGCCGCTGTCCCCGGGGCGGCGCGACCCGGCTTCAGCTGTGGGTGTTGTTCCCGGGCCGCCTCCCTGGTCGGGTGCTCCCGTGTGCGCCCTTCCTGCGCCTGTGCCCCCTCCGCCTGCATCGCTGGGCCTGCCTGCACCTCCTCCGCCTCCTGTCCCGCCGCTGTCGCTGTCTCTGCCTCCGCTCTCTTCCGCTTCCCTCCTCGCTCCATCCCGCCATGCTTGCTTGCTGCTGCTCTCGCTTTAAATCTCCCTCCGGTGTTTGTGTTGATGCTGGTTGCCTGGCAGCGACGCTGCGTGCCTTGTCCCCGGCTGGGGCTCTTTTTTTTTGGTTCCGCTGGGGGATTGGCGTCCAGACGTTACTTTTGCTTGGTTCCCTGTGGGGGTTCATTTGACCACGCTTCCCGGGACCTTCCCCCGGCTAGCCCGGGAAGCGTGGTTGAAACTGACCCCCTGTGGGTATTGAGCGTGATGAACATCTGGCGCGCGCCGTTCAGACGTTCAGGGCCCTTTGCCCACGGGGGGGGGGGGGTTCAGCGTGGTTCAGTGTGGTTCAGCGTGATCTCGTAACATCTGAAATCACCCTAACACATTCCAATATTAAGATTTAACTAATAGATGAAGCATCCTTTTCTTATGGTTCTCCTATTGCAGTGTTTAAATGGGATACGTTATTGTAAATCTGTTATAAAGTGTATCGTCTGTGCCACATCCCCATATCACACTGACTGGCTGGACCAGCCTGTAATCGGCAGCCCCATTTTGGAGAACTAAAGATGAGAAATAGTGGGTGTTTTCAGCCAAGATGCTACCCCACATGGCCACCTATGACCTAAGGATCCGACCACCCATCTGAAGGTGGAGCAGATGGATGCATGCTCCAACAAGCCAGGGAACACCCACTCTCAGTCACACACGAAGCCATGCTGGGAAATGCAGAGTATACTGTGCGGGGCGAGTCAAATAGATCTGTGGCAACAGGTGGCTAAGTGGTCCGCTACTGATAGGCATTGTGGGTGGGGGAAGCACCTTTGCAAGTCATAAGCCTTGGCCAGGAGTGCTGGAGAGCCCAGGTTCCCCAGTGCTCATGTCTGGGACATGTTACTTACAAAGGCCAGCCCAGAGCATTCCCCTATGGTCCGTGGTAGGGGGAGTGCGTGGGGGCTGCCTGTATGGCAGCGGTAGCCATGCTGGGAGCTGCCTGCTTGTGTCGCTCTCCACGCACTCCACATGTGTGGGTGCTCTGTAGCAGAGTCACTTGGTGGCCACGGACCCCTCCCCACCATTGACTTGCTCATTTGAAAACACCCAGTGACTTGCCCATGGTCACCCAGTGAGCCCAGGATTCCAACTCAGGACTCTCATTGCAGGTCCAATATGCTATTCAATGGATCACGTTGTCTCTCTCGAACATACCCCATTTAAAGGTTAAAAGAAATATAAAACTGAGTATAGCTCGGAGGCGAAAATAGGAATAACTTTCTAGATTCCTCTGTCTCTGGCAGTTTTTAAATGGACTGCGTGGGTGGAGGTGGGTGTGCTTCCTTTCCCATGGCTACCCACCCACCTCCACCTACAGACCCTCCTCCGGTTTGCTGGACGTCTCCGTGGGTGTGTGATAGGTGGAAATGGGTGTGCGCTGGGAGTGTGCACCCCCCCATCCACCGCCCATGGTGTTCCCATGGGTGCACACCCATCCCCCCACCCACTGCCGTGGCATGCGCATGGGCACCCTCACCCACTGCACACCCACCCACACGCCAAGTGGGGGGGAGGTATCCATGCAAAAATGGCCTCTGTTAGTGTGTCAAGTGGCAAAAATGCATAAAAGGTGCATTAGCTCATTATGACAGAGCCAATGCATATTTTAGTACTGTAGTTTTGAGGAAGTTCTAAACCAAGAAATCAAAAAATTTCCTCTTGTTCATTTTTTGCCAGGAACCGCACCAGTGTTATGAAGCAAGTAGAAAGGCAAGCTTTGTAATTTATTTGAGACCCTTCTCATTTTTTTTATTAATTAGCGGACATGCCCTTATGGAAGTGAACACTGTAGATTTTCACTCCATTCTTTTGGGACTTGGTTTATGAACTCTGGCATGGTAAGTGACAGGAAGTCATTTTTAAGTGTTTCTAATTTATCATTTAAAAAACATCTCTCTCCATTCCAACTGGTTTGTGCTAATGGCTGGATCCTTCCGCCAATTACATGTTGTGCGGAGGATCCAGTCATATATTTCAAGCTCTGACCTGGCCACCCTCATCCATGCATTCATCACCTCAAGTCTGGATTACTGCAACACGCTCTACGTGAGGCTGCCCTTGGTGATGACTTGGAGGCTGCAGCTGGTGCAGAATGGCGGCCCATCTACTGGTGCAGATGGCGGCCCATCTACTGATGGAGACAGGCTGTAGGAACCACATTACACCAGTGCTATGCAGTGGCTGCCTATAGTGTTCCGGGCCTGATTCAAGGTGCTGGTTTTGACCTTTAAAGGCCTACATGGTCTGGACCCCTCCTATCTCAGAGACCGCCTCACTCCCCGGGCCATGGAGCGACCTCTGCGGTCTGCTGGGGGCGCCTTCTTGGAGGTCCCCCAGGTGAACCAGGAGGCCACAATGGAGAGGGCATTCTTGGTGGCTGCACCACGGCTGTGGAACTCCCTCCCAGAGGAAGCTCGCCTGACTCCCAGCTTGTTGACCTTTCATTGGGTCTGTAAGACCTGGCTGTTCATCTGAGACTTTGAGGGAGGGGGGAGTGAGGGTGGGGTTTTTGCCAGTGGTTTTACCTCCTTTTGCTGTTGTTTTTATTGTTTTAGTAACCTTCCATGTATTTTTAATATAGTGTTTTTAAATGTCTTGTGAGCTGCCCCAAGCTGCTGTAAGGCTGGAGGGAGCAGGATAGAAGTTGTTGAATAAATAAATAAATAAAATAATTAAATGGTGGACAATAAAAACAGGGCTAGAAAGTTTTTCTTTCCTGCATTCTCCCTTTTAATGCAGTTGTTAATGCTTTACTTCTCAAAGTGAACATTCCAGTTCCCACGAAAATCAATGGAAAGGCTCCCATTGACTTCCATTGGAGTTGGATCAATACAGCCATTAATGTCAACCACTGTGCAAATATTAAAAGTAAGATAATTTAGTGGGACTTCAGCTTATTTTTCTCTGATTTCTGCATTACGTCTAACACAAAAATAACCTACTTTTGTTTCCGTAATGGATTTTTCAAAGTAATCTAGGTGGGCTGATAGCTTCAAAATCTGACAAAACAAATATTTCTTTTCACGGAGAGTACATATACGTTTTCCCTTCTATCACAAAAAGTCTCAGGAAGCTATTCAGAACTCAGTGCACGTTCTTTCCTCTTCACAACTCATTTTCCCTTTTTTTGTGACAACCTAGGCAATAATTCACAGCTCACTGGGTCTCCTAAATAACCCCTTTTATATTAACATGGTAGGCATTCCCCCATTACCCAGCAGGAATCAGCTGTACTGGCAGGCAGTCATTAGGCATTCTTAAGACTTCGCAGGTTTAACATACCCTTCTCTAGTTATTGTCTTTTAAAAAAACACCCCTTGAATGGTTACCAATTCAGCAAATAAATAGTGAATTTTGACAATTTAACAATAACATAACTGTGTAATTTTGTAATTTTGAAGTGTTTCCTTCCCTGTGTCTCATCCAGACTCTCATGTCAAGGTTTTAAAGCTCAGAAGCATTTAATCAAGCCGAGGAGTCTTCCTTTCTGATGATGTTTCTTCCTTTTTGTGGGAAATTAAATAAGCTACTTGAGTTTCTTTGCTAAAACTTTTTAAGTGTGTATTTGCTCACTCTTATGCACTGCAGTTAATTTAACCCAGTATTATTCAGAAGTCTGGGAAAGAACAACACTTAATCTAATGTGGGGTGGGTTTTTTTGGGTTTTTTTTAAAACGCCCTTCTAGAAGCCAAAAGTGAGTCTGACTAGAAAATAAAAAAAGAAAAAAGAAAAAACAACAACAGAGGGTGATAGACTCTTTGGATGGAAACAAATGAGAGGATAGCCCACATCCAGCGGGTGCCCACCTGCCTGTTTATTAGGTGTTTGCCCCCAGCGGCCCTGTGGCAACCACTCACCACACAGCCCCCACTCATGGTGGGGACTTGGAATCTGGGCTAATGTGCGACCACACGTCTGCTTCCTGTCAAATAGGGTTTATGCAGCAGCGTGCACACACAGATCTGCCAGCCCAAGAGAGTTGTGAGTGAAAAGCCTAGAGCACTCTGAGCCGTGACTGCTTCCTGCCCCTCTCTCCACTTTCTCTCACACATCCACTTAAAACACTGCCAGCACCATTTTTGGATTAGGGATGCACATGCACAGAATGGCCTTTGTGGCCATTTTGCACGTGTGCTACCAATACGGCAGCGTTTCTCAGAGCTCCAGAACGGCAACGGTAAGTAACTTCGCACACACTCCCCCTTTCCATCCCAGGCCCCCAGCCTCTGCTCTCCGAGTCCCCCCCCCCGCTCACCCACCCTTCCCCNAGTTGAGTTCAGGGTTCAGTGGAGACGCTCGGCGGCGAGATGGGCTGCGGCGTGCATGCTCAACTGAGTCAGTTCAAGCATGCGCGCTGCAGCACATCTTGCCACTGAGCGCCTCCACTGAACGCTCAGGTTAGGCTTTGCCTTGAGCCCATAGGGCTCAATGCAAAGCTACCGTGAGCGGGAAATTTCATTTCCCAGTGGCGCGCTTGGACTGAACGCTCAGCCGCCTGGTGCACGTTCAGTTCAAGTTTGTCCCTTCTGGGACTCCAGACTCTGGAGTCCCAGAAGGAGTCCAGACCCAGACAGAGACTAGCGCTCACTGACTGAGCGCTCTGTCTCTGCCGGGAGGGTGAAATTCACATCGGAGCACCGCGCTGCTCTGACTGCAAGCAAGCTGCAGCAGTCAGAGCAGCACAGTGCTCCGATGTCAATTTCAGCTGCCTGGCAGAGACAGAGCACTCAGTCATTGAGCGCTCTGTCAGTGCGGCACCGGGGGGACGAGGGAGAGTGGGGACAAGGCACTGCCCCAGGCACCCTCAGGTGAGGGCCGCCACTGCACTGTGGGCTGCTACCTGCCAGTGAGCCACGAACTGTGCTGTGAATGTGAAAATCTGGACTGACTACATGCATGCAAAGACTGATTGCTTGGAGTGATTGCTTTGGCTTTAAGCTTTTACTTTCACTTTTCACTATAGGTGCTCAATAAAGTATGCTGTTAGCACAATAAACTCAGCATTCTGTGCATGGCTAAAGGTTATTTCCATCTGCACCTCTGGTTGGTATGCAACTCAGGTACGCACCTCTGTGGGGGTGGGTGGGGGTAGCAGGGGCTGGAACACCTCCTGGAGCGATATACTGGAAGAAAGAAACAGCTGGGGCAAGTTCTTCTTCCCATGGTTCACTGTGGGAGTGGGCGGGATACTGGGAAGAAGGGTTGGTGGTGGTGGGGAACATGGTAGGGAAGAATGCTTGCCTATGTATTAGGTTTGTTGTGCTAAACCTGTGCATGGGGGCTGCACAGAAGCACAACAACTACATGCAGGGGGCTACCCATTTATTAGGCCTGGACACGCTAAACATGTGAGCGTCGGCTGCATGGACCAAACACCGACTTGTTTGATTTCACCCACTGATTTGAAATCATCTCATTTGATTTCACCCATTGTCTAGCATCACGCAAGCATGTCTAGAAAGGTGCGATTTAGTGGCCTAAGAACAGAATTAGGACACAGGACCTGATGGTGAGCTCCCGAGTCTCATCACTGATTCCATCCATGGCTTGGGTTTAATCACTTTTGACTCTACACTGCAGATCTCACACAAGTCAACTGGGGAGGCCTTCTGTGAGTAGGGGCTGCAGGATCAAACCACTATCCTCTGTGGAGAATTTACAGAAGCACTTAAATAATGTAGGGACACAAATTACAGTATGGCTGCTATCCTCAAGTAGACAATGGAGCTGATCCCAAGCCCCATGGACCATTAGATGGAGCACACACAGTGCGAGTGCACGTACCCCTCTGCATAGGGCCTACAGCCAGTGGCGCAGTTATGTAATTTTAGATCCTGGACATAATGTTCTTGTGGGGCCCCTATGTGTGCGCATGCTCCCGTACACCTCTGGGAATGGAGCCTGGCAGGGCAGGAGTGTGAATAACTTTCATTGTGTGAATGAGCCCAGAGAGAATGTTTTAATTGGTCCTAGACGTTGTTTACATTAATCATGTAACCCCCTTTCTGTGCATAACTTCCTCCACCTTCCCTTTAAATTGGGTTAAGCAGTAATGTAAAATGAGAGAAACGGAATACAGAAAGGCACATGGGTAGAATTAGCAGATATACGGAGAGGCACCCTGTCCTAGGTTCTCTCTTTCAACTCTCATAGACTCATTCCAATAACATGTAATCACCTCTGTCTCACAGTGCCCCTAGAAGGCAGGACTCTTATGCACCTAGCACTGACAGGGAAACAAAGCACAGAGGGACTAAGGTTTTCAAAGACTCAGTTATTCACTCACCTCACCTTCCTTGTTGGGTGCCCTGCTTTTGCAATGCTTTCCACCCCTTTCAAAATGCCTGTTCTTTCCCAACTGAACTGGAGTCTGACTCCAGGCCAGGCCAGGCTGTGAGGCAGGGCACTGTCCCTGAGTCCTGGTCTGGCTGGCTCTCTCTGGAAGGCAGGCAGCTGTCTCCCTCTCTTCACCCCAGGTTCCCTCCAAGCTCCGTGCTGCGGGGCGGGCCAACCCAACTGTTAGTCTCCAGCTGCGGCCAAGGCCCAGGTCCTCCGAGATGGAGAGAAGCATGCGTGGTTTGACTGTATAGTACCAGGCCCACGCCAAGTTCCACTCCTCCTGGGCTTGCTGCCTCATGTGTGCACTGTGCTCAAAATGCTGGTGCAGGCACACAGCTTAATGGCTTTCCCAATTCCCTCATTGTGTAGCTGCCAAGGGAAGATGCCAGCCAGGGGGTGGGGGCCCAACCCCATGGTCAACCAAGTCGGCTTCCAATGTCATGTGACAGGTCCCTGCAGCAGCACAGCAGCTGGCGATGGGTCAAAAGAAAAAGGGGGTGGGGGAAGCCTCTTGGGTTTACCAGCTTAGCTACCTCCACACCAGAGCTGTTCGGCGACCCCTGCCAGGCTTGGGGGCCCAGGACGTATGCCCCCAGGTCCAGCCCTGATGGCGCCACTGCCTACAGCATACGCTCAAATCACGCAGCAGCATGCGCATTGCAATGCACACAGGGCTTTGGATCGGCTCCACTGAACTACTGTGGAGTAAGCTGTTTGAGGATTATGGCCTAAAAGTTAATGGGGTGATGCTACTAAATTACATTTCTGAAATTCTCACCCTTTGTCTCAGTCTCCCATCTTGACACAACATCACTAAGAATGCCTGAAAAACGTAGCTAATGTTTATAAAGCTGTTCTCAGCTGGGCCTACATTACTCACATTTTTCACATGTGCAAGTTCCAATTTTACTGTAGAACCACTAGTGCTTAATCAGTAGTAGTAACTGAGTTTTTAACCAACTGAGAACCAATCCAGAGTCATGGCTTCTGGGGCAGACATAGGCTGCTTTTAAATGAGCGGGTCACCGCTGCATGACCCGCTTACGCGATATTTCAAAATCCAGCAAATTAAATACCTTGATTGTAAAAAATGAATTTCCAGGGTCCAAGGGCACTTTTAAACGAACGGGTCGCCGTTGTGTGATATTTCAAAATCCCGCAAGGCGGGATTAGACGAGACACAAGTCCGGGATCATGCGCATAGAAGGTGGTTACGCATTGATTGCAGACCACAAATTAAATACCTCAATTCTGCGCCTTCTATGCACATGATCCCAGATTAGTGTCTCGTCTAATCCCGCTTTGCGGGGTTTTGAAATATCGCGTGAGCAGGTTGCGCAACGGCGACCCGCTCGTTTAAAAGCAGCCTATGTCTGCCCCAGAAGCCATGACTCCCACCTCAGATATCATAGCAGGGACCCGAACCCTAATTTCCAGCTATCTCCCACCCCAATTACTGGGTCACCCAGCTACACTACAGCTGAACAGAAGACAGGAGATCTTGTGATTTGGTCTGTAGAATCACCAGCGCAGGGGGTGGAACAGAAAAGTCATTAATGACAGCCAACCAAATAAACCATCCAGGGTCTTTTTTCCCTTGGTCTTTTGTTTCCAACCTTGAAATGGCCAATATTAGTCTATTCTTGGTCTGTTGCATTTTGGGATGTACACTCCTATTTGGAACAAAGGGAACACCTCCCTTCAATATTCCTATTGGAACCCCCGCCCCTTCAATATAATTGCCAGGGCTGAGGTCTGGGAAGCTCCCTGCCCCTCATTAAGCCGTGAGAAGCCTTGAGTGATGCACAGATGAATGAGGCTCAGAGCATATTTAATGCCAAGAAATGTTAAATTCACAGCAAATTCCATAAACGGTATTTGTTTATTGTACTAGTGAATGTTTCAAACATCAAGACAAAATATAACAAGGGAAAAAACAACCTTGAAATTTGATATTCACTTGAGAACAAAAGATTCATTATCTCTTTTTGCTTTGTAGTTTCCTTGTGTTTCCTTCTAATACAATCTAAAGATTTAATTGTGGTATATGTTTCTCTGAGGAGGACCAAGGGTTTCATTATACAAGGTCCCAGGTGTGCTATCAAGTTGGATATTAGATATGCTTTGACTAAGGAAGCTAAGAGTCAGAGACAGAATAATTGTAGGATTCCAGGTAATTCTTGAAATAGGAGAGATAATTTGGCAGCAATTTTAGTGGTCAAGAAGTCAGGACAGAAGATGACAGGCAATCTCAGTTCTAACTGCTATCAAAATTTAAAAAGAAGAACATACTGAAATATACAAGAACCAACTCATTTGAGATGCATATTTAATATGTTAAAGAGCAGGAACAGCAACAGATATCAGTAACAAAAAGGAGTCTGCTAAGCTAAAATGAATTGACTTAAGAGAGGTTTTCATTCTAATGGCGAGCAATTCCTTGTCTTTTGCATATTTTGCTATAGTATCTTTTGGCTTCTGAAGTCTTCACTTTCACTTTTAAAGTTCCTTTGGGGGGTAATCTCACAAATTCAGCTGAGATCTTTTGATAACAATGTTTCTTTTAAGCTGATTATTTGTTTAAAGTTCAAACTAATAAAAGTAACTTATCCTATTAAAAGAAATCCTGGAAGCAGAACAGCATTTTAGGATGCTAATTGCTCATGTTACTAGCCATCCATGAAGCATATGTTGAAAACACTCCAAAGGGTTCTAAAATGCCTCTCTGAGTCATAAATCTTTTACAGGTACAATTATGTGGGAACAGCAATAGGAAAAGCACATTCAACATCTGGAGTCAGATGGGTTTACTGAAGTAAAATTACAAAATTAAATTTAGATGAACTTAATTAAAAAAGGGGGATCCAATTTAATATGGACATTCATCACGTTCTCATTGAAATTCTTTCTTGCCTCAAGAAAATATAATAATGTGTGAACACAAAGGCTGCATAAAGGCTGAAATGAAGTGTGACTGGAGGGATATATATAAAAAATCTCCAGACAGAAGGGATGGACGGACAGACGTGCGCACGCACACACACATACACACAATTAGCACAGAATGTCTAATTCTCTTTTTTAATTAGTAAAAGTAAGGGAGCTGAACTAGTAACCTCAGATATCCTGAAGGTCATTATTCTTTGCTACACTTTATATGATACATTGTACATATATTGAAATTTAAGCATATAACTTTTACAAGTAGACTCTGAGGGACATGTTGTCCACATGTAAATGTGCGGAACTTACAAATCTAACAGCTATTAAAGGAAGTAAGTTTTAAAAAGGTTTGTTTCCTTATCCCTTATGCCTCTTGTTCTGTTTATCTGGAACAGTTTCAATTGATATCATCTGCTGATATGGGGGAGGTGCTTGGGGCACTGAGGGCAACCAGTTGTGAATTAAATCCTTGCCCATCCTGGCTGGTGAAAGCCATCCAGGAGACATTGGGGCTGTTGCTGGGGGGGATTGTCAATGCCTCCCTTCGTGAGGGAAGGATGTTGGACACAGTTAAAGTGGCAGCTGTCCAGCCCCTGCTTAAAAAAACATCTTTGGACACCGACTCCCTGGCCAGCTATCGGCCTATCTTTAACCTTCCCGTTTTAGGGAATGTTATTGAATGGGTGGTTGCCTGGCAGCTCCAGGCTCATCTTAATGCTATTGGATTCCCGGATCCGTTTCAGTCAGGTTTTCATTCTGGGTATGGCACAGAGACTGCACTTGTGGCCTTGATTGATGATCTGCACCTTGAGATTGATAAAGGAAATTCTACTCTGTTGATTTTTTTAGATCTTTCAGCAGTCTTTGATACAGTTGATCACAAGGTGTTGTTGACACAACTACAGGACCTAGCAGGGGTTTGCGGGGCTGCTATTGAGTGGCTCTGTTCCTTCTTGTCAGGGAGGTCTCAGTGGGTGGCGATGGGTGATTGCTCATTGTCCCCTCGTGACCTCTTTTGTGGGGTCCCACCGGGTTCTATTTTGTCTCCCCTCTTGTTCAATGTGTATTTGAGGCTGCTGGGTGAGATCATTCAGAGGTATGGGCTGAAGTGGCATGAATATGCTGATGACGCCCAGCTCTACCTGTCCTTTTCATCTAACCCAGGTCCTGCAGTCTCGGTGCTTACCCAGTGCCTGGCTGCAGTCAGGGACTTGATGGGGGTGAACCGAATGAAGCTGAATCCTAATAAGACTGAAGTGACGATGGTTGACTGGCCATGTGACTTGGAGGGGATTAGAATTCCTGTTACTGATGGGTTCTGGTCCCCTCTGGTCAATCAGGTTTCCTTCTGGATCCTTCGCTGCACCTGATATTCAGGTTGCCGTGGTAGCCAGCAGCGTTTTTCAACAACTCCATCTGGTGAAGAGGCTGTGGCCTTTTCTTTCTAACTCAGAACTGGCCGCTTTCCTCACCTCAAGGCTAGATTATTGCAATGCACTCTATGTGGGGCTGCCCTTGATGACTGTTTGGAAGCTGCAGCTAGTGTAGAATGCAGTGGCTCAACTCCTTTTGGGAATGAGCCGCAGGGAGCACATTACAGTCTGCACTGGCTGTCTATAGTCTTTCATGCACAATTCCAGGTACTGGGGTGATGTTTAAAACCCTAAACGGTCTGAACCCCACATATATGAAGGACCACCTGTCCTACCATGTTCCACTGCAGCCCATGCGGTCAGACGGGAGCCCCCTCTTGCAGGTTCCATCTGCTACTCTTGTCCATAGGACAGGAGTGCCCAGGAGGGCGTTCTCGGGTTTTTTCTGTCCCAGTTTTGTGGAGCTCCGTTTCCCTGAAGGTTTGTCTGAGCCTGGGTCTAACCATCTTCTAGAGGCAGCGCAAAACTTTTTGGTTTAAGAAAGCATTTGGTGGGGGTGGGAATAGGGAATGGTTCAGAGGTTTTGGTTGGGGTTAAGGGTTGGTAGAGGGTTTTAGGGGTGAGGCTGGAGAGGGGTGAGGGAAAAGGTTGTTGGTGATTTTCTGTTGTTTTATATTTTTTTTAAGGCTGTTTTCTAGGTCTGTAAGCTGTCCTGAGACATTCAGGAAGGGTGAAGTAAAAATCAGAATAAATAAATAAACTTTGTGCTACTTGCAAAAACACATTACCCTTTCCCCATAGAAATCAATGGGAGTTTAATCATGGGAGTAGGCCTTGGGTGCCTTATAACACATTTTCTTTTGCAATAAAAAACAAACAAACAGACAAACAAAGCTCCCTTATTTTTCTTTATCTTTTCTTTTTATTGGACCATTAGTGATTTCAGTTTCCAAAAGAAGAGGGTCTGGTAGTTCAGGACCACTGGCTGTTGATTCGCCCAAGCTCTCTGCCTTGTAAGAATGTAAAAGCTGTCATATGGTGTCAGGCCAATGATCCTTCCCAGCCATTATCATTGGCTGATACTGAAAACCTTAGAAGAAGTGTATACAGAACAAGGCAATTAAGGAGTGATCTTCCCCTGTTAATCACTCCTGCAATCCAAATATCAGAGATTTAGGGACACCGCTCAACAGCCGCCCTGACTTAAAGTATCTCCGATTATGGAACCTTCAAAACCAATTAGTGATTAAGAGCATCGTGGAAAACGTCTAAAATTGTGCACAAGACTGTGTTGTTTGCCTTCACAATCGTCTTTATCGTTTTCTGTTCAACATTTAATTAGATTTTTCATAGCTCCCTGACATGAGAACATAGTATTAAAACTGTATTCCTCTGTTCCCAATAAAGAAGAACTGTAGTAGCCTAGACCTTGACGTTCTTCACTAGGAATCCTCACTATGTTCCAATTGTAAGTAAATTACACAACAATAAAGACATTTTAGCTGACACGAACCTTCATAATAACATGAGATAAAACAATTTCTGCTTTAGAATATAGAAAACTATATATGATTGATGGAAATGTGACATGTACTGTTATTGAATTTCTCTTCTTAGTGATGGGTAGTTTCGATAAACTGCCAGGTAATGAACAGTTAATGTGGAAATGCGTAAAATAAAACCCCAAACACAGTTGCCGCACCAAACTAGAAGATGTCCCGACTTTGGGCCATATTCCAATCCTTTAGGCTCTATGGGTAGTGAAGCAATTTCAATTACTATGATGGGTGCCAAGACCACAAATGTCATCCCAGCCCGTTTCTGTTCCTCCTTTGTGCACAAGCACACCACAGGACCTGAACAGGCATCAAGAGAGCCATGACAGTGGCAGACCATGGCCACTGGCCAGAAGAACAGCATTGGCAGAGGTGACACTGACAACTGAGAAGGAGGGCAGAGAGGAAGCAATGACAGAAAGTTGTGGGGGGAGCTCAGACCTGAGGAGAGCAGTAGGTCCAGTGCCCAGAGGGATAGGTAGGAGATATCTAGGAGAGAGAAGCAGGGAAGAACTGAGAGGTGGGTGATAGGGGCCTGTTCTCTTTAATTAGAGGTGAAGGCCCAACCACTATCCTGACGGGCATTCTGTCTCCGCAAGATCCTTGCTCTGACCAAGTCAAACCAGGGCAGCGTGTGTGGAACGCTGCATGCCCTCGTGACAAAATCACCAGCATCCCCTGGCCCCGGTATGGGCTTGAGACAGCATGGATATTGCCAAGGAAATTTCACAGTTAGTGCACGCCGTTCAATCCCTAGCCATGGATGTGAAGGACCTCCAGGCCAAACAAGGGGATATGGCCACGGCCGTTGGCCAGTTACAGGGGGGCCTGGTCCAAGTAGACCCAGCCCAAGGGGGGGCTTGTCCCGCCCTCACCTCCACCTGTAGCAGCAGCTCCCGGCTTGGGACCCCGCGAACCGAAGGGGCCCAACGTGGACAAGTTCCTTGGCAATAGACAGTCTTTCCAGGGGTTCCTGGTCTTGTGTCAGCTTACCTTTAGGGTACAGCCAACTACCTATGTGACCAATGAACAAAAGGTGGCCTTTATTATTGGTAATTTAGGGGGAACGGCTTTGGAGTGGGCCACTACCCTTCTTAAGGAGGATAGCCCGCTGTTAAGTATTTATGCCGAGTTCGTGAAAGAATTAACATTCCTGTTTGATCACCCCCACCGAACTCAAGACGCTGAGGCCTTGATCTTGACCCTCCGACAGCATAAAGGGGGGCTTCTGGAATACCTCACCCAATTCCAGCAACTGGCCCTAGAATTACAATGGCCAAATAGTGTGCTGAAGGTGATGTTTAAGAGAGGATTAGGGGAAGAGATAAAGAACCAGTTAGCCTTAGTAGACTCCCTGGCTACCTGGGAAGGCCTGGCCAACCTAGCACTCCAGATAGAGGAGCGCCTAACGGAACGAAAATGAGAGAAATGCCAAGAGTCATGCCCTGGTTGGGTGCGACCTTTCCCCCTGCCAAGCCCCCCTAAACTCCCGGAGCCTGAGCCGATGCAGCTTGGGGCCTCACGGGGTCCTTTGTCCAGGGAAGAGCGGGAGCGCCGCCGGGTTTCTCGTTCCTGCTTTTATTGTGGGGACCCTTCCCACTTTATTGGGGAATGCCCGATGCTACCTCCCCATCGTTGAGATGCAGGAAACGGCTGGGGCCAAGGAGGACAGGGGTCGCCTCGGTCATAGCTGGAACGAAAGCCCCAAGGCCCATGCCCGGCCAGACCCCACACTTACAAGTGCCCTTGACCTTAACTCTGTCCCCACATGTGTCTGTAGTCATCTGGGCCCTTGTAGACTCCGGGGCTTCGGGGAACTTTATCAACACTCACTTAGTAGCTCGCTGGTCTATCCCAACCCAACCGGCGGTACATTCCATTGATGGCTCTCCCCTGGTCTTGGGGCCAGTTACTAGATGTACACAACTTATGGGGTGCACTATCGGGAAGCACTACGAGCAACTTTCCTTTGACCTCATTTGCACTCCCCTAATTCAGCTGGTGCTTGGGGCGCCATGGCTACAAAAACATGATCCCTACATTGTTTGGTCAACTAAACAGCTTCAGTTCAGTTCCAGCCATTGTGTTACGTCCTGCCTTCACCCAGCCCCTAGGGCAACCATCGGGGCTACCACCACTCCCAACCCGGAAGGCCGGGATGAAGGACTACCATCAGTATACCGCGACTATGCAGAAGTCTTCAGTAAGACCCAGGCAACGGAGCTCCCCCCCCCCATCCCTATGATTGCCCCATCGACTTACTCCCCAGAACCGAACCACCGTTTGGACGAATATATGCATTAGCGGCGCTGGAACTCCGCGCCCTCCGGACCTTCTTGGATGAGAACCTACGGCAGGGGTTTATTCGGCATTCTAACTCCCCGATGGGAGCCCCCATCTTCTTCGTGGCAAAAAAGGATGGGGGCCTATGACCGTGTGTAGACTATAGGGGATTAAATAAGATCACCATTAAAAACAGATACCCACTTCCCCTAATTCCTGAACTACTAAACCGACTTCAAGGAGCAAGAGTCTACATGAAATTAGACCTCCGTGGAGCCTATAACCTGTTACGAGTAAGACCGGGGGACGAATGGAAGACGGCGTTCCGCACCCGGTATGGGTTATTTGAATACTGTGTGATGCCATTTGGCCTCGCTAACGCCCCGGCCACCTTCCAACATCTCATCAATGATGTATTCTGGGATATCTTGGACATTTACGTCATCACGTACCTCGACGACATTCTCATTTACTCCTTGACATTAGCAGAACACATCCTACATGTCCGGGAGGTGTTACAACGTCTGCGAGCAAACAAGTTGTATTGCAAGCGAGAAAAGTGTTCGTTTCACTTAACGATGGTAAGCTTCCTAGGCTTCGTGATCAGTCCCGTCGGTGTGATGATGGACTCGTAAAAGGTAGAGGCCCTGCGAGACTGGCCCCCACCCAAGGCTGTAAAACCCCTTCAACGCTTCCTGGGAAGCACGAACTATTACCGCCAATACATTCCGAACTATGCCGAAATTACTGTCCCGTTGACGCAGCTATTAAAAAAGAATCAACCCTATGCTTGGGGATCGGCCCAACAATATAGTTTTGATTTCCTGAAACAAGCATTTACTACCGCCCCCCTACTGCAACACCCCGACTTTGCGAAGTCCTTCTGTGTGGAAGCCGATGCCTCTGGACGGGCCATTGGAGTCGTTCTCTTGCACCCCAGCCAAGACCCTGAGACCCCTCTCCCCTGCGCTTACTATTCCCGCCAACTTACGCCCGCCAAATTAAACTATTCTATTTTGGACCGCGAACTTCTCGTGATCAAAGCAGCATTTGAAACATGGAGGCACTACCTCGAAGGGGCCCAACATCCCATCACAGTGGTCACGGATCATAAAAATATAACATTTCTGCAAACTGCCCACATTGCCAACACGCGGCATGCACGATGGGCACTCTTTTTGCCCATTTCGATTTCCGCATTCGCTATCGTCACGGCAAACTCCATATCCTTGCGGATGCTCTGTCCCGTTATCGAGATGAACAACCCTGCTCCCTCTGAACCTATCTTGGAGACAAGGACCTTTTCGGTGACCTACCTAGCCCTTGATGAACTTCGTAGGGCCACCCTACGAGAATTAGGACCGGTGGAAGAACAACCAACTGAAATCGCTGATGGACTCCAGCGTAACAAAGGACGTATGGTTGTGCCCCCCTCGTGTCAAGCCCAAGTTCTTTGGGTGCATCATGAGGCCCCTATGGCAGGACATCCAGGCGTAGAGAGGACGCAGCAACTGATTCAACATTCCTTTTGGTGGCCTGCATTGTGGCAAGATGTACAAGAACACGTGGCTAGTTGTGCCACCTGTGCCGAACAAAAGTTCCTCGGCGCGTACTGGCGGGGCTCCTGCAAATCCTCCCACTCCCCGCGGGACCCTGGCAGCGAGTAGGACTTGATTTTGTAGTGGTCTTGCTGCCCTCCCGACGATATACTACGGTCTTGGTTGTAGTTGACCACTTCATAAAAATGGCGCACTTCATCACTTGCAAGGGGTTACTGTCAGCCAAACGCACGGCACTCCTTTGTATCCGCCATGTCTTCAAACTCCATGGATGGCCTCGTGAAATCTTCAGCAATCGGGGAACACAATTTACTTCCAAATTCTGGTGGTCGTTGTTTCAATCACTGCAAGTCACCCTAAGACCTACCACAGCCTATCACCCTCAAGCAAATGGCCAGGTGGAGCGCATGATCCAAAATATGGAACAATACTTGCGATGTTATGTGAACTATCTACAAGGCGATTGGTACACGTGGCTCCCCCTGGCCGAATTCACCTACAACAACACCCCAAATGCGTCCCTGGGAACCTCACCCTTCCATGTAACCTATGGGTTTCACCCACAACTAGGCACCTTGGAGACCCCCCCAGCCTTAGTCCCAGCTGCGGGGGCCCTCATCCAACAAATCCAGGAAGCCCAACTGCTAGCCCGCCGAGTATTGCAACAAGCTCGCCAACGTTACAAGACACAAGGTGACAAACATAGGTGGGAGGAGTCTCCCCTCTGCACGGGGGACCTGGTGTGGATTGACCGGCGGCACTACCCTTCAGCCCGTCCCTCCGCTAAATTAGATGCCCGTTATATCAGACCCTTCCCTATCCAGCAACAGATAAACGATGTGACCTATAAGGTGCAGTTGCCACCCCATGTACGAATCCACCCCACTTTTCATGTCTCCTTGTTGAAGAAGGCACTTCCCTCACAAGTGCAGGAAGCTGACACTTCCCCGGGTCCAGTCAGCAGTTCGGCCGCTGGCCCTGAGTTCGAGGTCCGAGCGGTTCTCGACTCCAAAGTGCTCCGGGGGCGCCTGCATTACTTGATAGACTGGGTTGGGTACAGCCTGGAGTAACGCTCCTGGGAACCCGCTTCCCATGTATCAGCTCCCCGGCTTCTCCATGCCTTCCATCTATGGCACCCCCAAAAACCGGGTCCCCACCATGTTGGGGGCCGGCGGCTGCGAGGGGGGGGGTACTGTCAACAACAGGCGGAGAGGCGGGGTTTTTGGCCTCTCCAGAACACCCCAGCGAGGCCCCCTCCAGTCCCTGGACCCTAGAAGATTGCCAGAGGAGCGCCCTCCTTTGAAAGTACCTGCCTCAGCGTGACCGGCCCCGGCGCTGAACCCCCACACCACAGACACGCCCCCGACAACGGCAAACACTGCAGGGATCCCCACAGATGCTGCCGGCCACAGCGGCAGACGCGTACATTGGGACCATGCCCCCGGTTGCAAGGAGCAACGTGGGGATTCCCCCGCCCCTGCTGCGCTGCTCAGAGCGGCTGCGGGCACACACAGGGGCGGGGCTTAGGGATTAAAAACCAGCGCCGCCTAAGAAGCGGCGCTGGTGATTAGCTGAAACCGGCCCCTGTGTGCGTTGTGGAGACTGGAGAGAAATTGCAATTGAAGAGTGGCATTGCCCCGTGAGCTTGGATTAACCTCCCTAACCTTTACCTACGTCGTGACTGTGAGCGTGAATCTATGAGTGTGAGTGTGCTTGGTGAGTGTGCGTGTCCCCCTCCCTAACCCCAGGACCCTGGTGTATTGGAGGTGAGTGCCCAGAGTCTTCCCCCCACCCCCGTGGGGCCCTTGCGCACCCCCGCAGTGAACCCTCACTATCTGTCCTCCCTAGTCTCGTGTATACATGTGGAATAGCTGTATTAGGGGCAGCCTTGGTTTCTCGGTCAGTAGCGCCCTATGATGATAGGGCCCTGTTCTCTTTAATTAGAGGTGAAGGCCCAACCACTATCCTGACGGGCATTCTGTCTCCGCAAGATCCTTGCTCTGACCGAGTCAAACCAGGGCAGCGTGTGTGGAACTCTGCGTGCCCCCGTGACAGTCGGGTAGAGGAGGGAAAGGAAGGATGGCTTGGGCTGAGACTGTGTTGTTGTTGTTGGGTTTAAAAAGCTTGGTATGTGATTAACGTGCTCTGTGGTCACCACTATTTTCCAGGGGCGGCTGGTGGGTCTTGCGGTTGGAGGGGCAGTAAGGCTGGCCAGTGGGCTGGCTGGCGGGCAATGGTGGGCGGAGCCAGGGCAACAGTGGGTGGAATAACCCAGCAGCAAGGAGTTCCAAGGGTTAATGTTGGATGGACATTACATTACTTAATCCAGCAATTTCAGTTAGGTTAGGCAGATTATAATCACCTCCTCTGCCAGGTTTAAAAGCAGCCAGACAACCTTAAGCCTCACTTACAAGC